>CAMAOD020000265.1:285000-780000 GCA_945859595.2 Megachile willughbiella
AAAGACAGAGACAAGGAGACGGAGACAAAGAGGCAGAGACAGAGACAGAGACAGAGACAGAGACAGAGACAGAGACAGAGACAGAGACAGAGACAGAGACAGAGACAGAGACACAGACAGAGACAGAGACATAGACAGAGACAGAGACGGAGACAAAGACAGAGACAGAGACAGAGACAGAGACACAGAGACAGAGACACAGATACAGAGACAAAGACAGAGATAAAGGCAGAGAAAAGACAGAGACAAGGAGACGGAGACAAAGAGACAGAGACAGAGACACAGAGACAGAGACACAGAGACAGGGACACAGAGACAGAGGCGCAGAGACAGAGACACAGAGACAGATGCACACAGACAGAGGCCCAGAGACAGAGACACAGAGACGGAGACATAGAGGCAGAGGCAGAGGCAGAGACAGAGAGACAGAGACACAGAGACACGGAGACAGAGACAAAGAGACGGAGACACAGAGACAGAGACACAGAGACAGAGGCACATAGACAGAGTCACAGATACACAGAGACACAGAGACAGAGGCACAGAGAGAGAGACACAGAGGCAGAGACACATAGACAGAGACACAGAGACAGAGACACAGAGACAGAGACACAGAGACAGAGACTCAGAGACAGAGACACAGAGACAGAGACACAGAGACACAGAGACAGAGACTCGGAGACAGAGACAGAGACAGAGACAGAGACTGAGACCGAGACAGACACAGAGACAGAGACAGAGACAGAGACAGAGACAGAGACAGAGACAGAGACAGAGACAGAGACAGAGACAGAGACAGAGACAGAGACAGAGGCAGAGACCGAGACTGAGACAGAGACAGAGACAGAGGCAGAGACAGAGACAGAGACAGAGACAGAGACAGAGACAGAGACAGAGTCAGAGACGGAGACAAAGACCGAGACAGACGCAGGGACTGAGACAGAGGCAGAGACAGCGACAGAGACAGAGGCAGGGACACAGAGACGGAGACACAGAGACAGAGATGCACAGACAGAGACAGAGACAGAGACAGAGACGGAGACAGTGGCAGAGACAGAGCCAGGGACGGAGATAGAGACAGAGACAGAGACAGAGACAGAGACAGAGACAGAGACAGAGACATAGGCGGAGACAGAGACAGAGACAGAGACAGAGACAGAGACAGAGACAGAGACAGAGACAGAGACAGAGACAGCGACAGAAACACAGACAGAGACACAGACAAAGACAGAGACAGAGACGGAGACAGAGACAGAGACAGAAACAGCGACAGGCACAGGGAGAGGGACAGGGACAGAGACGGAGACAGAGACAGAGACAGAAACAGCGACAGGCACAGGGAGAGGGACAGGGACAGAGACAGAGACAGAGACAGACACAGAGACAGAGACAGAGACAGAGACAGAGACAGAGACAGAGTCAGAGACGGAGACAAAGACCGAGACAGACGAAGGGACTGAGACAGGGGCAGAGACAGCGACACAGACAGAGACAGAGACAGAGGCAGAGACTGAGACTGAGACAGAGTCAGAGACAGAAACAGCGACAGGCACAGGGAGAGGGACAGGGACAGAGACGGAGACAGAGACAGAGACAGAAACAGCGACAGGCACAGGGAGAGGGACAGGGACAGAGACAGAGACAGAGACAGACACAGAGACAAAGACCGAGACAGAGACAGAGACCGAGACAGACACAGAGACTGAGACGCAGGCAGAGACAGAGACAGTGACAGAGACGGAGACAGAGACAGAGACAGAGACAGAGACAGAGACAGAGGCAGGGACACAGAGACATCGACACAGAGACAGAGATGCAGAGACAGAGACAGAGACAGAGACAGAGACAGAGACGGAGACAGAGGCAGAGACAGAGCCAGGGACGGAGATAGTGACAGAGACAGAGACAGAGACAGAGACAGAGACAGAGACAGAGACATAGGCAGAGACAGAGACAGAGACAGAGACAGAGACAGAGACAGAGACAGAGACAGAGACTGAGACAGAGACACAGACAGAGGCGGAGACGGAGATAGAGGCAGAGGCAGAGACAGAGACGGAGACAGAGGCGGAGACAGAGACAGAGACCTAGGCAGAGACAGAGACAGAGACAGAGACAGAGACAGAGACAGAGACAGAGACACAGACAGAGACAGGGACAGAGACACAGACAGAGACAGAGACAGAGACAGAGACAGAGACAGAGACAGAGACAGAGACAGAGACAGAGACGCACACAAAGACCGAGACAGAGACAGAGACCGAGACAGACACAGAGACTGAGACGCAGGCAGAGACAGAGACAGTGACAGAGACAGAGACAGAGACAGAGACAGATACAGAGCCAGAGACAGAGACAGAGACAGAGACAGAGACAGAGACAGAGACAGAGACAGAGACACAGACAGAGACAGAGACAGAGACAGAGACAGAGACAGTGACAGAGACAGAGACGGAGACAAAGACAGAGACAGAGACAGAGACAGAGACAGAGACAGAGACAGAGACGGAGACAAAGACCGAGACAGAGACAGAGACCGAGACCGACACAGAGACTGAGACGCAGGCAGAGACAGAGACAGAGACAGAGACACAGAGACAGAGACACAGAGACATAGAGACAGAGACACAGAGACAGAGACACAGAGACAGAGACACAGAGACAGAGACACAGAGACAGAGACACAGAGACAGAGACACAGATACAGAGACAAGGAGACGGAGACAAAGAGACAAAGACAGAGACACAGGGACTGAGACAGAGCCAGGGACAGAGAAATAGACAAAGACAGGGACAAAGACAGAGATAAAGACAGAGACCAAAACAGAGACAAAGAGACGGCGACGCAGAGACAGAGACACAGAGACGGAGACAAAGGCAGAGATAAAGACAGAGACAAAAACAGAGACAAGGAGACGGAGACACAGAGACAGAGACACAGAGACAGAGACACAGAGACAGAGACACAGAGACAGAGACACAGAGACAGAGACACAGAGACAGAGACACAGAGACAGAGACACAGAGACAGAGACACAGAGACAGAGACACAGAGACAGAGACACAGAGACAGAGACACAGAGACACAGAGACAGAGACACAGAGACAGAGACACAGAGACCGAGACACAGATACAGAGACAAAGACAGAGATAAAGACAGAGAAAAGACAGAGACAAGGAGACGGAGACAAAGAGACAGAGACAGAGACACAGAGACAGAGACACAGAGACAGGGACACAGAGACAGAGACGCAGAGACAGAGACACAGAGACAGATGCACACAGACAGAGGCCCAGAGACAGAGACACAGAGACGGAGACACAGAGGCAGAGGCAGAGGCAGAGACAGAGAGACAGAGACACAGAGACACGGAGACAGAGACAAAGAGACGGAGACACAGGTACAGAGACACAGAGACAGAGGCACATAGACAGAGTCACAGATACACAGAGACACAGAGACAGAGACACAGAGACAGAGACACAGAGGCAGAGACACAGAGACAGAGACACAGAGACAGAGACACAGAGACAGAGACTCAGAGACAGAGACACAGAGACAGAGACACAGAGACACAGAGACACAGACTCGGAGACAGAGACAGAGACAGAGACAGAGACTGAGACAGAGACAGAGACAGAGACAGAGACAGAGACAGAGACAGAGACAGAGACAGAGACAGAGGCAGAGACCGAGACTGAGACAGAGACAGAGACAGAGACAGAGACAGAGACAGAGACAGAGACAGAGACAGAGACAGAGACATAGGCGGAGACAGAGTCAGAGACGGAGACAAAGACCGAGACAGACGCAGGGACTGAGACAGAGGCAGAGACAGCGACAGAGACAGAGGCAGGGACACAGAGACGGAGACACAGAGACAGAGATGCAGAGACAGAGGCACAGACAGGGACAGAGACAGAGACAGAGACACAGACAGAGACACAGTCAGAGACGGAGACAAAGACCGAGACAGACGCAGGGACTGAGACAGAGGCAGAGACAGCGACAGAGACAGAGATAGAGACAGGGCAGATACAGAGGCAGAGACAGAGACAGGGACAGAGACGGAGACAGAGACAGAGACAGAGACAGAGACAGAGGCAGAGACAGAGACAGAGACAGAGACAGAGACAGAGGCAGGGACACAGAGACATCGACACAGAGACAGAGATGCAGAGACAGAGACAGAGACAGAGACAGAGACGGAGACAGAGGCAGAGACAGAGACACAGAGACAGAGACACAGAGTCAGAGACACAGATACAGAGACAAGGAGACGGAGACAAAGAGACAGAGACAGAGACACAGGGACTGAGACAGAGACAGAGACAGAGAAAGAGACAAAGACAGAGACAAAGACAGAGATAAAGACAGAGACCAAAACAGAGACAAAGAGACGGCGACACAGAGACAGAGACACAGAGACGGAGACAAAGGCAGAGATAAAGACAGAGACAAAAACAGAGACAAGGAGACGGAGACACAGAGACAGAGACACAGAGACACAGAGACACGGAGACAGAGACAAAGAGACGGAGACAAACACCGAGACAGAGACAGAGACCGAGACCGACACAGAGACTGAGACGCAGGCAGAGACAGAGACAGAGACAGTGACAGAGACAGAGACAGAGACTGAGACAGAGACAAAGACAGAGACAGAGACGGAGACAGAGACAGAGACAGAGGAATAGACAGAGACAGAGACAGAAACAGCGACAGGCACAGGGAGAGGGACAGGGTCAGAGACAGAGACAGAGGATTAGACAGAGACAGAGACAGAAACAGCGACAGGCACAGGGAGAGGGACAGGGACAGAGACAGAGACAGAGACAGAGACAGAGACAGAGACAGAGACAGAGACAGAGACAGACACAGAGACAGAGACAGAGACAGAGACAGAGACAGAGACAGAGACAGAGACAGAGACGGAGACAGAGACAGAGGCAGAGACAGAGACTGAGACAGAGAGAGAGACAGAGACAGAGACAGAGACAGAGACAGAGACAGAGACAGAGGCAGAGACCGAGACTGAGACAGAGACAGAGACAGAGACAAAGACAGAGACAGAGAGAGAGACAGAGACAGAGACAAAGACAGAGACAGAGACAGAGACAGAGACAGAGACAGAGACAGAGGCAGAGACAGAGACAGAGACAGAGACAGAAACAGAGACGGAGGTAAAGACCGAGACAGAGGCAGAGACACAGACAGAGACAGAGACAGAGACAGAGACAGAGACAGAGACAGAGACAGAGACAGAGACAGAGACAGAGACAGAGACACAGACAGAGACAGAGACAGAGACAGAGACAGAGACAGTGACAGAGACAGAGACGGAGACAAAGACAGAGACAGAGACAGAGACAGAGACAGAGACAGAGACAGAGACGGAGACAAAGACCGAGACAGAGACAGAGACCGAGACCGACACAGAGACTGAGACGCAGGCAGAGACAGAGACAGAGACAGAGACACAGAGACAGAGACACAGAGACATAGAGACAGAGACACAGAGACAGAGACACAGAGACAGAGACACAGAGACAGAGACACAGAGACAGAGACACAGAGACAGAGACACAGAGACAGAGACACAGATACAGAGACAAGGAGACGGAGACAAAGAGACAAAGACAGAGACACAGGGACTGAGACAGAGCCAGGGACAGAGAAATAGACAAAGACAGGGACAAAGACAGAGATAAAGACAGAGACCAAAACAGAGACAAAGAGACGGCGACGCAGAGACAGAGACACAGAGACGGAGACAAAGGCAGAGATAAAGACAGAGACAAAAACAGAGACAAGGAGACGGAGACACAGAGACAGAGACACAGAGACAGAGACACAGAGACAGAGACACAGAGACAGAGACACAGAGACAGAGACACAGAGACAGAGACACAGAGACAGAGACACAGAGACAGAGACACAGAGACAGAGACACAGAGACAGAGACACAGAGACAGAGACACAGAGACAGAGACACAGAGACAGAGACACAGAGACACAGAGACAGAGACACAGAGACAGAGACACAGAGACCGAGACACAGATACAGAGACAAAGACAGAGATAAAGACAGAGAAAAGACAGAGACAAGGAGACGGAGACAAAGAGACAGAGACAGAGACACAGAGACAGAGACACAGAGACAGAGACACAGAGGCAGAGACACAGAGACAGAGACACAGAGACAGAGACACAGAGACAGAGACTCAGAGACAGAGACACAGAGACAGAGACACAGAGACACAGAGACACAGACTCGGAGACAGAGACAGAGACAGAGACAGAGACTGAGACAGAGACAGAGACAGAGACAGAGACAGAGACAGAGACAGAGACAGAGTTCAGAGACAGAGACAGAGGCAGAGACCGAGACTGAGACAGAGACAGAGACAGAGACAGAGACAGAGACAGAGACAGAGACAGAGACAGAGACAGAGACATAGGCGGAGACAGAGTCAGAGACGGAGACAAAGACCGAAACAGACGCAGGGACTGAGACAGAGGCAGAGACAGCGACAGAGACAGAGGCAGGGACACAGAGACGGAGACACAGAGACAGAGATGCAGAGACAGAGGCACAGACAGGGACAGAGACAGAGACAGAGACACAGACAGAGACACAGTCAGAGACGGAGACAAAGACCGAGACAGACGCAGGGACTGAGACAGAGGCAGAGACAGCGACAGAGACAGAGATAGAGACAGGGCAGATACAGAGGCAGAGACAGAGACAGGGACAGAGACGGAGACAGAGACAGAGACAGAGACAGAGACAGAGACAGAGACAGAGACAGAGACAGAGACAGAGACAGAGGCAGGGACACAGAGACATCGACACAGAGACAGAGATGCAGAGACAGAGACAGAGACAGAGACAGAGACGGAGACAGAGGCAGAGACAGAGACACAGAGACAGAGACACAGAGTCAGAGACACAGATACAGAGACAAGGAGACGGAGACAAAGAGACAGAGACAGAGACACAGGGACTGAGACAGAGACAGAGACAGAGAAAGAGACAAAGACAGAGACAAAGACAGAGATAAAGACAGAGACCAAAACAGAGACAAAGAGACGGCGACACAGAGACAGAGACACAGAGACGGAGACAAAGGCAGAGATAAAGACAGAGACAAAAACAGAGACAAGGAGACGGAGACACAGAGACAGAGACACAGAGACACAGAGACACGGAGACAGAGACAAAGAGACGGAGACAAACACCGAGACAGAGACAGAGACCGAGACCGACACAGAGACTGAGACGCAGGCAGAGACAGAGACAGAGACAGTGACAGAGACAGAGACAGAGACTGAGACAGAGACAAAGACAGAGACAGAGACGGAGACAGAGACAGAGACAGAGGAATAGACAGAGACAGAGACAGAAACAGCGACAGGCACAGGGAGAGGGACAGGGTCAGAGACAGAGACAGAGGATTAGACAGAGACAGAGACAGAAACAGCGACAGGCACAGGGAGAGGGACAGGGACAGAGACAGAGACAGAGACAGAGACAGAGACAGAGACAGAGACAGAGACAGACACAGAGACAGAGACAGAGACAGAGACAGAGACAGAGACAGAGACAGAGACAGAGACGGAGACAGAGACAGAGGCAGAGACAGAGACTGAGACAGAGAGAGAGACAGAGACAGAGACAGAGACAGAGACAGAGACAGAGACAGAGGCAGAGACCGAGACAGAGACAGAGACAGAGACAGAGACAAAGACAGAGACAGAGAGAGAGACAGAGACAGAGACAAAGACAGAGACAGAGACAGAGACAGAGACAGAGACAGAGACAGAGACAGAGACAGAGACAGAGACAGAGACAGAGACAGAAACAGAGACGGAGGTAAAGACCGAGACAGAGGCAGAGACACAGACAGAGACAGAGACAGAGACAGAGACAGAGACAGAGACAGAGACAGAGACAGAGACAGAGACAGAGACAGAGACAGAGACAGAGACAGAGACAGAGACAGAGACAGAGACAGAGACAGAGACAGAGACAGAGACAGAGACAGAGACAGAGACAGAGACAGAGACAGAGACAGAGACAGAAACATAAAGACATAGGCACGGAGGCAGCGATGCAGAGACAGAGACAAAGAGACAGAGGCAGAGACACATAGACAGAGACCCAGAGACAGAGACAGAGATACTGACGGAGACAGAGACGGAGGCAGAGACAGAGACAGAGACAGAGACAGAGACAGAGACAGAGACAGAGACAGAGACAGAGACAGAGACAGAGACTGAGACAGAGGCAGAGACTGAGACTGAGACAGGGAGAGAGACAGAGACAGAGACATAGACAGAGACAGAGACAGAGACAGAGACAGAGACAGAGACAGAGACAGAGACAGAGACAGGGACAGAGACAGGGCAGAGACAGAGGCAGAGACAGAAACAGAGACGGAGACAAAGTCCGAGACAGAGGCAGAGACAGAGGGAGAGACAGCGACAGAGACAGAGACAGAGACTGAGACTGAGACTGAGACAGAGACAGAGACAGAGGCAGAGACACAGAGACGGAGACACAGAGACAGAGATGCAGAGACAGAGACAGAGACAGAGACAGAGACAGAGATAGAGACAGAGACGGAGACAGAGACAGAGACAGAGACAGAGACAGAGACAGAGACAGAGACAGAGGGAGAGACAGCGACAGAGACAGAGACAGAGACAGAGACAGAGACAGAGACAGAGACAGAGGCAGAGACAGAGGCAGAGACAGAGACAGAGACAGAGGAAGAGACAGCGACAGAGACAGAGACAGAGACAGAGACAGAGACAGAGACAGCGACAGATACAGAGACAGAGACAGAGACAGCGACAGAGACAGAGACAGAGACAGAGACAGAGACAGAGACAGAGACAGAGACAGAGACAGAGAAATAGACAGACACAGAGACGGAGACAAAGACCGAGACAGAGACAGAGACGGAGACAGAGGCACAGACGGAGCGAGGGACAGAGACGGAGACAGAGACAGAGGAAGAGACAGCGACAGAGACAGAGACAGAGACAGAGACAGAGACAGAGACAGAGACAGAGACAGAGACAGAGACACAGATACAGAGACAAAGACAGAGATAAAGGCAGAGAAAAGACAGAGACAAGGAGACGGAGACAAAGAGGCAGAGACAGAGACAGAGACAGAGACAGAGACAGAGACAGAGACAGAGACAGAGACAGAGACAGAGACAGAGACAGAGGCAGAGACACAGAGACGGAGACACAGAGACAGAGATGCAGAGACAGAGACAGAGACAGAGACAGAGACAGAGACAGAGACAGAGACAGAGACAGCGACAGAAACACAGACAGAGACACAGACAAAGACAGAGACAGAGACGGAGACAGAGACAGAGACAGAAACAGCGACAGGCACAGGGAGAGGGACAGGGACAGAGACGGAGACAGAGACAGAGACAGAAACAGCGACAGGCACAGGGAGAGGGACAGGGACAGAGACAGAGACAGAGACAGACACAGAGACAGAGACAGAGACAGAGACTGAGACAGAGACAGAGACAGAGGCGGAGACGGAGATAGAGGCAGAGGCAGAGACAGAGATGGAGACAGAGGCGGAGACAGAGACAGAGACAGAGACAGAGACAGAGACAGAGACAGAGACAGAGACAGAGACAGAGACAGAGACAGAGACAGAGACAGAGACAGAGACAGAGACAGAGACAGAGACAGAGACAGAGTCAGAGACGGAGACAAAGACCGAGACAGACGAAGGGACTGAGACAGGGGCAGAGACAGCGACACAGACAGAGACAGAGACAGAGGCAGAGACTGAGACTGAGACAGAGTCAGAGACAGAAACAGCGACAGGCACAGGGAGAGGGACAGGGACAGAGACGGAGACAGAGACAGAGACAGAAACAGCGACAGGCACAGGGAGAGGGACAGGGACAGAGACAGAGACAGAGACAGACACAGAGACAAAGACCGAGACAGAGACAGAGACCGAGACAGACACAGAGACTGAGACGCAGGCAGAGACAGAGACAGTGACAGAGACGGAGACAGAGACAGAGACAGAGACAGAGACAGAGACAGAGGCAGGGACACAGAGACATCGACACAGAGACAGAGATGCAGAGACAGAGACAGAGACAGAGACAGAGACGGAGACAGAGGCAGAGACAGAGCCAGGGACGGAGATAGTGACAGAGACAGAGACAGAGACAGAGACAGAGACAGAGACAGAGACATAGGCAGAGATAGAGACAGAGACACAGACAGAGACAGAGACAGAGACAGAGACACAGACAGAGACACAGACAAAGACAGAGACAGAGACGGAGACAGAGACAGAGACAGAAACAGCGACAGGCACAGGGAGAGGGACAGGGACAGAGACAAAGACAGAGACAGAGACAGAGACAGAGACAGAGACAGAGACAGAGACAGAGACAGAGACAGAGACAGAGACAGAGACAGAGACAGAGACAGAGACAGAGACTGAGACAGAGACACAGACAGAGGCGGAGACGGAGATAGAGGCAGAGGCAGAGACAGAGACGGAGACAGAGGCGGAGACAGAGACAGAGACCTAGGCAGAGACAGAGACAGAGACAGAGACAGAGACAGAGACAGAGACAGAGACAGAGACACAGACAGAGACAGGGACAGAGACAGAGACAGAGACAGAGACAGAGACACAGACAGAGACAGAGACAGAGACAGAGACAGAGACGGTGACAGAGACAGAGACGGAGACAAAGACAGAGACAGAGACAGAGACAGAGACAGAGACAGAGACAGAGACAGAGACAGAGACAGAGACAGAGACAGAGACAGAGACAGAGACAGAGACAGAGGCAGAGACCTAGGCAGAGACAGAGACAGAGACAGAGACAGAGACAGAGACAGAGACAGAGACAGAGACACAGACAGAGACAGGGACAGAGACCCACACAAAGACCGAGACAGAGACAGAGACCGAGACAGACACAGAGACTGAGACGCAGGCAGAGACAGAGACAGTGACAGAGACAGAGACAGAGACAGAGACAGATACAGAGGCAGAGACAGAGACAGAGACAGAGACAGAGACAGAGACAGAGAAAGAGACAGAGACACAGACAGAGACAGAGACAGAGACAGAGACAGAGACGGTGACAGAGACAGAGACGGAGACAAAGACAGAGACAGAGACAGAGACAGAGACAGAGACAGAGACAGAGACAGAGACAGAGACAGAGACAGAGACAGAGACAGAGGCAGAGACCGAGACTGAGACAGAGACAGAGACAGAGGCAGAGACAGAGACAGAGACAGAGACAGAGACAGAGACAGAGTCAGAGTCAGAGACGGAGACAAAGACCGAGATAGACGCAGGGACTGAGACAGAGGCAGAGACAGCGACAGAGACAGAGGCAGGGACACAGAGACGGAGACACAGAGACAGAGATGCACAGACAGAGACAGAGACAGAGACAGAGACGGAGACAGAGGCAGAGACAGAGCCAGGGACGGAGATAGAGACAGAGACAGAGACAGAGACAGAGACAGAGACAGAGACATAGGCGGAGACAGAGACAGAGACAGAGACAGAGACAGAGACAGAGACAGAGACAGAGACAGCGACAGAAACACAGACAGAGACACAGACAAAGACAGAGACAGAGACGGAGACAGAGACAGAGACAGAAACAGCGACAGGCACAGGGAGAGGGACAGGGACAGAGACGGAGACAGAGACAGAGACAGAAACAGCGACAGGCACAGGGAGAGGGACAGGGACAGAGACAGAGACAGAGACAGACACAGAGACAGAGACAGAGACAGAGACTGAGACAGAGACAGAGACAGAGGCGGAGACGGAGATAGAGGCAGAGGCAGAGACAGAGATGGAGACAGAGGCGGAGACAGAGACAGAGACAGAGACAGAGACAGAGACAGAGACAGAGACAGAGACAGAGACAGAGACAGAGACAGAGACAGAGACAGAGACAGAGACAGAGACAGAGACAGAGACAGAGACAGAGACAGAGACAGAGACAGAGACAGAGACAGAGACAGAGTCAGAGACGGAGACAAAGACCGAGACAGACGAAGGGACTGAGACAGGGGCAGAGACAGCGACACAGACAGAGACACAGACAGAGGCAGAGACTGAGACTGAGACAGAGTCAGAGACAGAAACAGCGACAGGCACAGGGAGAGGGACAGGGACAGAGACGGAGACAGAGACAGAGACAGAAACAGCGACAGGCACAGGGAGAGGGACAGGGACAGAGACAGAGACAGAGACAGACACAGAGACAAAGACCGAGACAGAGACAGAGACCGAGACAGACACAGAGACTGAGACGCAGGCAGAGACAGAGACAGTGACAGAGACGGAGACAGAGACAGAGACAGAGACAGAGACAGAGACAGAGGCAGGGACACAGAGACATCGACACAGAGACAGAGATGCAGAGACAGAGACAGAGACAGAGACAGAGACGGAGACAGAGGCAGAGACAGAGCCAGGGACGGAGATAGTGACAGAGACAGAGACAGAGACAGAGACAGAGACAGAGACAGAGACATAGGCAGAGATAGAGACAGAGACACAGACAGAGACAGAGACAGAGACAGAGACACAGACAGAGACACAGACAAAGACAGAGACAGAGACGGAGACAGAGACAGAGACAGAAACAGCGACAGGCACAGGGAGAGGGACAGGGACAGAGACAAAGACAGAGACAGAGACAGAGACAGAGACAGAGACAGAGACAGAGACAGAGACAGAGACAGAGACAGAGACAGAGACAGAGACAGAGACAGAGACTGAGACAGAGACACAGACAGAGGCGGAGACGGAGATAGAGGCAGAGGCAGAGACAGAGACGGAGACAGAGGCGGAGACAGAGACAGAGACCTAGGCAGAGACAGAGACAGAGACAGAGACAGAGACAGAGACAGAGACAGAGACAGAGACAGAGACACAGACAGAGACAGGGACAGAGACACAGACAGAGACAGAGACAGAGACAGAGACAGAGACAGAGACAGAGACAGAGACAGAGACAGAGACGCACACAAAGACCGAGACAGAGACAGAGACCGAGACAGACACAGAGACTGAGACAGAGACAGAGACAGACACAGAGACAGAGACAGAGACAGAGACAGAGACAGAGACAGAGACAGAGACAGAGACGGAGACAGAGACAGAGGCAGAGACAGAGACTGAGACAGAGAGAGAGACAGAGACAGAGACAGAGACAGAGACAGAGACAGAGACAGAGGCAGAGACCGAGACTGAGACAGAGACAGAGACAGAGACAAAGACAGAGACAGAGAGAGAGACAGAGACAGAGACAAAGACAGAGACAGAGACAGAGACAGAGACAGAGACAGAGACAGAGACAGAGACAGAGACAGAGACAGAGACAGAAACAGAGACGGAGGTAAAGACCGAGACAGAGGCAGAGACACAGACAGAGACAGAGACAGAGACAGAGACAGAGACAGAGACAGAGACAGAGACAGAGACAGAGACAGAGGGAGAGACAGCGACAGAGACAGAGACAGAGACAGAGACAGAGACAGAGACAGAGGCAGAGACAGAGACAGAGACAGAGACAGAGACAGAGGAAGAGACAGCGACAGAGACAGAGACAGAGACAGAGACAGAGACAGCGACAGATACAGAGACAGAGACAGAGACAGCGACAGAGACAGAGACAGAGACAGAGACAGAGACAGAGACAGAGACAGAGACAGAGACAGAGAAATAGACAGACACAGAGACGGAGACAAAGACCGAGACAGAGACAGAGACGGAGACAGAGGCACAGACGGAGCGAGGGACAGAGACGGAGACAGAGACAGAGGAAGAGACAGCGACAGAGACAGAGACAGAGACAGAGACAGAGACAGAGACAGAGACAGAGACAGAGACACAGATACAGAGACAAAGACAGAGATAAAGGCAGAGAAAAGACAGAGACAAGGAGACGGAGACAAAGAGGCAGAGACAGAGACAGAGACAGAGACAGAGACAGAGACAGAGACAGAGACAGAGACAGAGACAGAGACAGAGACAGAGACACAGACAGAGACAGAGACATAGACAGAGACAGAGACGGAGACAAAGACAGAGACAGAGACAGAGACAGAGACACAGAGACAGAGACACAGATACAGAGACAAAGACAGAGATAAAGGCAGAGAAAAGACAGAGACAAGGAGACGGAGACAAAGAGACAGAGACAGAGACACAGAGACAGAGACACAGAGACAGGGACACAGAGACAGAGGCGCAGAGACAGAGACACAGAGACAGATGCACACAGACAGAGGCCCAGAGACAGAGACACAGAGACGGAGACATAGAGGCAGAGGCAGAGGCAGAGACAGAGAGACAGAGACACAGAGACACGGAGACAGAGACAAAGAGACGGAGACACAGAGACAGAGACACAGAGACAGAGGCACATAGACAGAGTCACAGATACACAGAGACACAGAGACAGAGGCACAGAGAGAGAGACACAGAGGCAGAGACACATAGACAGAGACACAGAGACAGAGACACAGAGACAGAGACACAGAGACAGAGACTCAGAGACAGAGACACAGAGACAGAGACACAGAGACACAGAGACAGAGACTCGGAGACAGAGACAGAGACAGAGACAGAGACTGAGACCGAGACAGACACAGAGACAGAGACAGAGACAGAGACAGAGACAGAGACAGAGACAGAGACAGAGACAGAGACAGAGACAGAGACAGAGACAGAGGCAGAGACCGAGACTGAGACAGAGACAGAGACAGAGGCAGAGACAGAGACAGAGACAGAGACAGAGACAGAGACAGAGACAGAGTCAGAGACGGAGACAAAGACCGAGACAGACGCAGGGACTGAGACAGAGGCAGAGACAGCGACAGAGACAGAGGCAGGGACACAGAGACGGAGACACAGAGACAGAGATGCACAGACAGAGACAGAGACAGAGACAGAGACGGAGACAGAGGCAGAGACAGAGCCAGGGACGGAGATAGAGACAGAGACAGAGACAGAGACAGAGACAGAGACAGAGACATAGGCGGAGACAGAGACAGAGACAGAGACAGAGACAGAGACAGAGACAGAGACAGAGACAGAGACAGAGACAGCGACAGAAACACAGACAGAGACACAGACAAAGACAGAGACAGAGACGGAGACAGAGACAGAGACAGAAACAGCGACAGGCACAGGGAGAGGGACAGGGACAGAGACGGAGACAGAGACAGAGACAGAAACAGCGACAGGCACAGGGAGAGGGACAGGGACAGAGACAGAGACAGAGACAGACACAGAGACAGAGACAGAGACAGAGACAGAGACAGAGACAGAGTCAGAGACGGAGACAAAGACCGACACAGACGAAGGGACTGAGACAGGGGCAGAGACAGCGACACAGACAGAGACACAGACAGAGGCAGAGACTGAGACTGAGACAGAGTCAGAGACAGAAACAGCGACAGGCACAGGGAGAGGGACAGGGACAGAGACGGAGACAGAGACAGAGACAGAAACAGCGACAGGCACAGGGAGAGGGACAGGGACAGAGACAGAGACAGAGACAGACACAGAGACAAAGACCGAGACAGAGACAGAGACCGAGACAGACACAGAGACTGAGACGCAGGCAGAGACAGAGACAGTGACAGAGACGGAGACAGAGACAGAGACAGAGACAGAGACAGAGACAGAGGCAGGGACACAGAGACATCGACACAGAGACAGAGATGCAGAGACAGAGACAGAGACAGAGACAGAGACGGAGACAGAGGCAGAGACAGAGCCAGGGACGGAGATAGTGACAGAGACAGAGACAGAGACAGAGACAGAGACAGAGACAGAGACATAGGCAGAGATAGAGACAGAGACACAGACAGAGACAGAGACAGAGACACAGACAGAGACACAGACAAAGACAGAGACAGAGACGGAGACAGAGACAGAGACAGAAACAGCGACAGGCACAGGGAGAGGGACAGGGACAGAGACAAAGACAGAGACAGAGACAGAGACAGAGACAGAGACAGAGACAGAGACAGAGACAGAGACAGAGACAGAGACAGAGACAGAGACAGAGACTGAGACAGAGACACAGACAGAGGCGGAGACGGAGATAGAGGCAGAGGCAGAGACAGAGACGGAGACAGAGGCGGAGACAGAGACAGAGACCTAGGCAGAGACAGAGACAGAGACAGAGACAGAGACAGAGACAGAGACAGAGACACAGACAGAGACAGGGACAGAGACACAGACAGAGACAGAGACAGAGACAGAGACAGAGACAGAGACAGAGACAGAGACAGAGACAGAGACAGAGACGCACACAAAGACCGAGACAGAGACAGAGACCGAGACAGACACAGAGACTGAGACGCAGGCAGAGACAGAGACAGTGACAGAGACAGAGACAGAGACAGAGACAGATACAGAGGCAGAGACAGAGACAGAGACAGAGACAGAGACAGAGACAGAGACAGAGACAGAGACACAGACAGAGACAGAGACAGAGACAGAGACAGAGACAGTGACAGAGACAGAGACGGAGACAAAGACAGAGACAGAGACAGAGACAGAGACAGAGACAGAGACGGAGACAAAGACCGAGACAGAGACAGAGACCGAGACCGACACAGAGACTGAGACGCAGGCAGAGACAGAGACAGAGACAGAGACACAGAGACAGAGACACAGAGACATAGAGACAGAGACACAGAGACAGAGACACAGAGACAGAGACACAGAGACAGAGACACAGAGACAGAGACACAGAGACAGAGACACAGATACAGAGACAAGGAGACGGAGACAAAGAGACAAAGACAGAGACACAGGGACTGAGACAGAGCCAGGGACAGAGAAATAGACAAAGACAGGGACAAAGACAGAGATAAAGACAGAGACCAAAACAGAGACAAAGAGACGGCGACGCAGAGACAGAGACACAGAGACGGAGACAAAGGCAGAGATAAAGACAGAGACAAAAACAGAGACAAGGAGACGGAGACACAGAGACAGAGACACAGAGACAGAGACACAGAGACAGAGACACAGAGACAGAGACACAGAGACAGAGACACAGAGACAGAGACACAGAGACAGAGACACAGAGACAGAGACACAGAGACAGAGACACAGAGACAGAGACACAGAGACACAGAGACAGAGACACAGAGACAGAGACACAGAGACCGAGACACAGATACAGAGACAAAGACAGAGATAAAGACAGAGAAAAGACAGAGACAAGGAGACGGAGACAAAGAGACAGAGACAGAGACACAGAGACAGAGACACAGAGACAGGGACACAGAGACAGAGACGCAGAGACAGAGACACAGAGACAGATGCACACAGACAGAGGCCCAGAGACAGAGACACAGAGACGGAGACACAGAGGCAGAGGCAGAGGCAGAGACAGAGAGACAGAGACACAGAGACACGGAGACAGAGACAAAGAGACGGAGACACAGAGACAGAGACACAGAGACAGAGGCACATAGACAGAGTCACAGATACACAGAGACACAGAGACAGAGACACAGAGACAGAGACACAGAGGCAGAGACACAGAGACAGAGACACAGAGACAGAGACACAGAGACAGGGACTCAGAGACAGAGACACAGAGACAGAGACACAGAGACACAGAGACACAGACTCGGAGACAGAGACAGAGACAGAGACAGAGACTGAGACAGAGACAGAGACAGAGACAGAGACAGAGACAGAGACAGAGACAGAGACAGAGACAGAGACAGAGGCAGAGACCGAGACTGAGACAGAGACAGAGACAGAGACAGAGACAGAGACAGAGACAGAGACAGAGACAGAGACAGAGACATAGGCGGAGACAGAGTCAGAGACGGAGACAAAGACCGAGACAGACGCAGGGACTGAGACAGAGGCAGAGACAGCGACAGAGACAGAGGCAGGGACACAGAGACGGAGACACAGAGACAGAGATGCAGAGACAGAGGCACAGACAGGGACAGAGACAGAGACAGAGACACAGACAGAGACACAGTCAGAGACGGAGACAAAGACCGAGACAGACGCAGGGACTGAGACAGAGGCAGAGACAGCGACAGAGACAGAGATAGAGACAGGGCAGATACAGAGGCAGAGACAGAGACAGGGACAGAGACGGAGACAGAGACAGAGACAGAGACAGAGACAGAGACAGAGACAGAGACAGAGACAGAGACAGAGACAGAGGCAGGGACACAGAGACATCGACACAGAGACAGAGATGCAGAGACAGAGACAGAGACAGAGACAGAGACGGAGACAGAGGCAGAGACAGAGACACAGAGACAGAGACACAGAGTCAGAGACACAGATACAGAGACAAGGAGACGGAGACAAAGAGACAGAGACAGAGACACAGGGACTGAGACAGAGACAGAGACAGAGAAAGAGACAAAGACAGAGACAAAGACAGAGATAAAGACAGAGACCAAAACAGAGACAAAGAGACGGCGACACAGAGACAGAGACACAGAGACGGAGACAAAGGCAGAGATAAAGACAGAGACAAAAACAGAGACAAGGAGACGGAGACACAGAGACAGAGACACAGAGACACAGAGACACGGAGACAGAGACAAAGAGACGGAGACAAACACCGAGACAGAGACAGAGACCGAGACCGACACAGAGACTGAGACGCAGGCAGAGACAGAGACAGAGACAGTGACAGAGACAGAGACAGAGACTGAGACAGAGACAAAGACAGAGACAGAGACGGAGACAGAGACAGAGACAGAGGAATAGACAGAGACAGAGACAGAAACAGCGACAGGCACAGGGAGAGGGACAGGGTCAGAGACAGAGACAGAGGATTAGACAGAGACAGAGACAGAAACAGCGACAGGCACAGGGAGAGGGACAGGGACAGAGACAGAGACAGAGACAGAGACAGAGACAGAGACAGAGACAGAGACAGAGACAGACACAGAGACAGAGACAGAGACAGAGACAGAGACAGAGACAGAGACAGAGACAGAGACGGAGACAGAGACAGAGGCAGAGACAGAGACTGAGACAGAGAGAGAGACAGAGACAGAGACAGAGACAGAGACAGAGACAGAGACAGAGGCAGAGACCGAGACTGAGACAGAGACAGAGACAGAGACAAAGACAGAGACAGAGAGAGAGACAGAGACAGAGACAAAGACAGAGACAGAGACAGAGACAGAGACAGAGACAGAGACAGAGACAGAGACAGAGACAGAGACAGAGACAGAAACAGAGACGGAGGTAAAGACCGAGACAGAGGCAGAGACACAGACAGAGACAGAGACAGAGACAGAGACAGAGACAGAGACAGAGACAGAGACAGAGACAGAGACAGAGACAGAGACAGAGACAGAGACAGAGACAGAGACAGAGACAGAGACAGAGACAGAGACAGAGACAGAGACAGAGACAGAGACAGAGACAGAGACAGAGACAGAGACAGAGACAGAGACAGAAACATAAAGACATAGGCACGGAGGCAGCGATGCAGAGACAGAGACAAAGAGACAGAGGCAGAGACACATAGACAGAGACCCAGAGACAGAGACAGAGATACTGACGGAGACAGAGACGGAGGCAGAGACAGAGACAGAGACAGAGACAGAGACAGAGACAGAGACAGAGACAGAGACAGAGACAGAGACAGAGACTGAGACAGAGGCAGAGACTGAGACTGAGACAGGGAGAGAGACAGAGACAGAGACATAGACAGAGACAGAGACAGAGACAGAGACAGAGACAGAGACAGAGACAGAGACAGAGACAGGGACAGAGACAGGGCAGAGACAGAGGCAGAGACAGAAACAGAGACGGAGACAAAGTCCGAGACAGAGGCAGAGACAGAGGGAGAGACAGCGACAGAGACAGAGACAGAGACTGAGACTGAGACTGAGACTGAGACAGAGACAGAGACAGAGGCAGAGACACAGAGACGGAGACACAGAGACAGAGATGCAGAGACAGAGACAGAGACAGAGACAGAGACAGAGATAGAGACAGAGACGGAGACAGAGACAGAGACAGAGACAGAGACAGAGACAGAGACAGAGACAGAGGGAGAGACAGCGACAGAGACAGAGACAGAGACAGAGACAGAGACAGAGACAGAGACAGAGGCAGAGACAGAGACAGAGACAGAGACAGAGACAGAGGAAGTGACAGCGACAGAGACAGAGACAGAGACAGAGACAGAGACAGAGACAGCGACAGATACAGAGACAGAGACAGAGACAGCGACAGAGACAGAGACAGAGACAGAGACAGAGACAGAGACAGAGACAGAGACAGAGACAGAGAAATAGACAGACACAGAGACGGAGACAAAGACCGAGACAGAGACAGAGACGGAGACAGAGGCACAGACGGAGCGAGGGACAGAGACGGAGACAGAGACAGAGGAAGAGACAGCGACAGAGACAGAGACAGAGACAGAGACAGAGACAGAGACAGAGACAGAGACAGAGACAGAGACACAGATACAGAGACAAAGACAGAGATAAAGGCAGAGAAAAGACAGAGACAAGGAGACGGAGACAAAGAGGCAGAGACAGAGACAGAGACAGAGACAGAGACAGAGACAGAGACAGAGACAGAGACAGAGACAGAGACAGAGACAGAGAAATAGACAGACACAGAGACGGAGACAAAGACCGAGACAGAGACAGAGACAGAGACAGAGACAGAGACGCACACAAAGACCGAGACAGAGACAGAGACCGAGACAGACACAGAGACTGAGACGCAGGCAGAGACAGAGACAGTGACAGAGACAGAGACAGAGACAGAGACAGATACAGAGGCAGAGACAGAGACAGAGACAGAGACAGAGACAGAGACAGAGACAGAGACAGAGACACAGACAGAGACAGAGACAGAGACAGAGACAGAGACAGTGACAGAGACAGAGACGGAGACAAAGACAGAGACAGAGACAGAGACAGAGACAGAGACAGAGACGGAGACAAAGACCGAGACAGAGACAGAGACCGAGACCGACACAGAGACTGAGACGCAGGCAGAGACAGAGACAGAGACAGAGACACAGAGACAGAGACACAGAGACATAGAGACAGAGACACAGAGACAGAGACACAGAGACAGAGACACAGAGACAGAGACACAGAGACAGAGACACAGAGACAGAGACACAGATACAGAGACAAGGAGACGGAGACAAAGAGACAAAGACAGAGACACAGGGACTGAGACAGAGCCAGGGACAGAGAAATAGACAAAGACAGGGACAAAGACAGAGATAAAGACAGAGACCAAAACAGAGACAAAGAGACGGCGACGCAGAGACAGAGACACAGAGACGGAGACAAAGGCAGAGATAAAGACCGAGACAAAAACAGAGACAAGGAGACGGAGACACAGAGACAGAGACACAGAGACAGAGACACAGAGACAGAGACACAGAGACAGAGACACAGAGACAGAGACACAGAGACAGAGACACAGAGACAGAGACACAGAGACAGAGACACAGAGACAGAGACACAGAGACAGAGACACAGAGACAGAGACACAGAGACACAGAGACAGAGACACAGAGACAGAGACACAGAGACCGAGACACAGATACAGAGACAAAGACAGAGATAAAGACAGAGAAAAGACAGAGACAAGGAGACGGAGACAAAGAGACAGAGACAGAGACACAGAGACAGAGACACAGAGACAGGGACACAGAGACAGAGACGCAGAGACAGAGACACAGAGACAGATGCACACAGACAGAGGCCCAGAGACAGAGACACAGAGACGGAGACACAGAGGCAGAGGCAGAGGCAGAGACAGAGAGACAGAGACACAGAGACACGGAGACAGAGACAAAGAGACGGAGACACAGAGACAGAGACACAGAGACAGAGGCACATAGACAGAGTCACAGATACACAGAGACACAGAGACAGAGACACAGAGACAGAGACACAGAGGCAGAGACACAGAGACAGAGACACAGAGACAGAGACACAGAGACAGGGACTCAGAGACAGAGACACAGAGACAGAGACACAGAGACACAGAGACACAGACTCGGAGACAGAGACAGAGACAGAGACAGAGACTGAGACAGAGACAGAGACAGAGACAGAGACAGAGACAGAGACAGAGACAGAGACAGAGACAGAGACAGAGGCAGAGACCGAGACTGAGACAGATACAGAGACAGAGACAGAGACAGAGACAGAGACAGAGACAGAGACAGAGACAGAGACATAGGCGGAGACAGAGTCAGAGACGGAGACAAAGACCGAGACAGACGCAGGGACTGAGACAGAGGCAGAGACAGCGACAGAGACAGAGGCAGGGACACAGAGACGGAGACACAGAGACAGAGATGCAGAGACAGAGGCACAGACAGGGACAGAGACAGAGACAGAGACACAGACAGAGACACAGTCAGAGACGGAGACAAAGACCGAGACAGACGCAGGGACTGAGACAGAGGCAGAGACAGCGACAGAGACAGAGATAGAGACAGGGCAGATACAGAGGCAGAGACAGAGACAGGGACAGAGACGGAGACAGAGACAGAGACAGAGACAGAGACAGAGACAGAGACAGAGACAGAGACAGAGACAGAGACAGAGGCAGGGACACAGAGACATCGACACAGAGACAGAGATGCAGAGACAGAGACAGAGACAGAGACAGAGACGGAGACAGAGGCAGAGACAGAGACACAGAGACAGAGACACAGAGTCAGAGACACAGATACAGAGACAAGGAGACGGAGACAAAGAGACAGAGACAGAGACACAGGGACTGAGACAGAGACAGAGACAGAGAAAGAGACAAAGACAGAGACAAAGACAGAGATAAAGACAGAGACCAAAACAGAGACAAAGAGACGGCGACACAGAGACAGAGACACAGAGACGGAGACAAAGGCAGAGATAAAGACAGAGACAAAAACAGAGACAAGGAGACGGAGACACAGAGACAGAGACACAGAGACACAGAGACACGGAGACAGAGACAAAGAGACGGAGACAAACACCGAGACAGAGACAGAGACCGAGACCGACACAGAGACTGAGACGCAGATACAGAGACAAAGACAGAGATAAAGGCAGAGAAAAGACAGAGACAAGGAGACGGAGACAAAGAGGCAGAGACAGAGACAGAGACAGAGACAGAGACAGAGACAGAGACAGAGACAGAGACAGAGACAGAGACAGAGAAATAGACAGACACAGAGACGGAGACAAAGACCGAGACAGAGACAGAGACAGAGACAGAGACAGAGACGCACACAAAGACCGAGACAGAGACAGAGACCGAGACAGACACAGAGACTGAGACGCAGGCAGAGACAGAGACAGTGACAGAGACAGAGACAGAGACAGAGACAGATACAGAGGCAGAGACAGAGACAGAGACAGAGACAGAGACAGAGACAGAGACAGAGACAGAGACACAGACAGAGACAGAGACAGAGACAGAGACAGAGACAGTGACAGAGACAGAGACGGAGACAAAGACAGAGACAGAGACAGAGACAGAGACAGAGACAGAGACGGAGACAAAGACCGAGACAGAGACAGAGACCGAGACCGACACAGAGACTGAGACGCAGGCAGAGACAGAGACAGAGACAGAGACACAGAGACAGAGACACAGAGACATAGAGACAGAGACACAGAGACAGAGACACAGAGACAGAGACACAGAGACAGAGACACAGAGACAGAGACACAGATACAGAGACAAGGAGACGGAGACAAAGAGACAAAGACAGAGACACAGGGACTGAGACAGAGCCAGGGACAGAGAAATAGACAAAGACAGGGACAAAGACAGAGATAAAGACAGAGACCAAAACAGAGACAAAGAGACGGCGACGCAGAGACAGAGACACAGAGACGGAGACAAAGGCAGAGATAAAGACCGAGACAAAAACAGAGACAAGGAGACGGAGACACAGAGACAGAGACACAGAGACAGAGACACAGAGACAGAGACACAGAGACAGAGACACAGAGACAGAGACACAGAGACAGAGACACAGAGACAGAGACACAGAGACAGAGACACAGAGACAGAGACACAGAGACACAGAGACAGAGACACAGAGACAGAGACACAGAGACCGAGACACAGATACAGAGACAAAGACAGAGATAAAGACAGAGAAAAGACAGAGACAAGGAGACGGAGACAAAGAGACAGAGACAGAGACACAGAGACAGAGACACAGAGACAGGGACACAGAGACAGAGACGCAGAGACAGAGACACAGAGACAGATGCACACAGACAGAGGCCCAGAGACAGAGACACAGAGACGGAGACACAGAGGCAGAGGCAGAGGCAGAGACAGAGAGACAGAGACACAGAGACACGGAGACAGAGACAAAGAGACGGAGACACAGAGACAGAGACACAGAGACAGAGGCACATAGACAGAGTCACAGATACACAGAGACACAGAGACAGAGACACAGAGACAGAGACACAGAGGCAGAGACACAGAGACAGAGACACAGAGACAGAGACACAGAGACAGGGACTCAGAGACAGAGACACAGAGACAGAGACACAGAGACACAGAGACACAGACTCGGAGACAGAGACAGAGACAGAGACAGAGACTGAGACAGAGACAGAGACAGAGACAGAGACAGAGACAGAGACAGAGACAGAGACAGAGACAGAGACAGAGGCAGAGACCGAGACTGAGACAGAGACAGAGACAGAGACAGAGACAGAGACAGAGACAGAGACAGAGACAGAGACAGAGACATAGGCGGAGACAGAGTCAGAGACGGAGACAAAGACCGAGACAGACGCAGGGACTGAGACAGAGGCAGAGACAGCGACAGAGACAGAGGCAGGGACACAGAGACGGAGACACAGAGACAGAGATGCAGAGACAGAGGCACAGACAGGGACAGAGACAGAGACAGAGACACAGACAGAGACACAGTCAGAGACGGAGACAAAGACCGAGACAGACGCAGGGACTGAGACAGAGGCAGAGACAGCGACAGAGACAGAGATAGAGACAGGGCAGATACAGAGGCAGAGACAGAGACAGGGACAGAGACGGAGACAGAGACAGAGACAGAGACAGAGACAGAGACAGAGACAGAGACAGAGACAGAGACAGAGACAGAGGCAGGGACACAGAGACATCGACACAGAGACAGAGATGCAGAGACAGAGACAGAGACAGAGACAGAGACGGAGACAGAGGCAGAGACAGAGACACAGAGACAGAGACACAGAGTCAGAGACACAGATACAGAGACAAGGAGACGGAGACAAAGAGACAGAGACAGAGACACAGGGACTGAGACAGAGACAGAGACAGAGAAAGAGACAAAGACAGAGACAAAGACAGAGATAAAGACAGAGACCAAAACAGAGACAAAGAGACGGCGACACAGAGACAGAGACACAGAGACGGAGACAAAGGCAGAGATAAAGACAGAGACAAAAACAGAGACAAGGAGACGGAGACACAGAGACAGAGACACAGAGACACAGAGACACGGAGACAGAGACAAAGAGACGGAGACAAACACCGAGACAGAGACAGAGACCGAGACCGACACAGAGACTGAGACGCAGGCAGAGACAGAGACAGAGACAGTGACAGAGACAGAGACAGAGACTGAGACAGAGACAAAGACAGAGACAGAGACGGAGACAGAGACAGAGACAGAGGAATAGACAGAGACAGAGACAGAAACAGCGACAGGCACAGGGAGAGGGACAGGGTCAGAGACAGAGACAGAGGATTAGACAGAGACAGAGACAGAAACAGCGACAGGCACAGGGAGAGGGACAGGGACAGAGACAGAGACAGAGACAGAGACAGAGACAGAGACAGAGACAGAGACAGAGACAGACACAGAGACAGAGACAGAGACAGAGACAGAGACAGAGACAGAGACAGAGACAGAGACGGAGACAGAGACAGAGGCAGAGACAGAGACTGAGACAGAGAGAGAGACAGAGACAGAGACAGAGACAGAGACAGAGACAGAGACAGAGGCAGAGACCGAGACTGAGACAGAGACAGAGACAGAGACAAAGACAGAGACAGAGAGAGAGACAGAGACAGAGACAAAGACAGAGACAGAGACAGAGACAGAGACAGAGACAGAGACAGAGACAGAGACAGAGACAGAGACAGAGACAGAAACAGAGACGGAGGTAAAGACCGAGACAGAGGCAGAGACACAGACAGAGACAGAGACAGAGACAGAGACAGAGACAGAGACAGAGACAGAGACAGAGACAGAGACAGAGACAGAGACAGAGACAGAGACAGAGACAGAGACAGAGACAGAGACAGAGACAGAGACAGAGACAGAGACAGAGACAGAGACAGAGACAGAGACAGAGACAGAGACAGAAACATAAAGACATAGGCACGGAGGCAGCGATGCAGAGACAGAGACAAAGAGACAGAGGCAGAGACACATAGACAGAGACCCAGAGACAGAGACAGAGATACTGACGGAGACAGAGACGGAGGCAGAGACAGAGACAGAGACAGAGACAGAGACAGAGACAGAGACAGAGACAGAGACAGAGACAGAGACAGAGACAGAGACTGAGACAGAGGCAGAGACTGAGACTGAGACAGGGAGAGAGACAGAGACAGAGACATAGACAGAGACAGAGACAGAGACAGAGACAGAGACAGAGACAGAGACAGAGACAGAGACAGGGACAGAGACAGGGCAGAGACAGAGGCAGAGACAGAAACAGAGACGGAGACAAAGTCCGAGACAGAGGCAGAGACAGAGGGAGAGACAGCGACAGAGACAGAGACAGAGACTGAGACTGAGACTGAGACTGAGACAGAGACAGAGACAGAGGCAGAGACACAGAGACGGAGACACAGAGACAGAGATGCAGAGACAGAGACAGAGACAGAGACAGAGACAGAGATAGAGACAGAGACGGAGACAGAGACAGAGACAGAGACAGAGACAGAGACAGAGACAGAGACAGAGGGAGAGACAGCGACAGAGACAGAGACAGAGACAGAGACAGAGACAGAGACAGAGACAGAGGCAGAGACAGAGACAGAGACAGAGACAGAGACAGAGGAAGAGACAGCGACAGAGACAGAGACAGAGACAGAGACAGAGACAGAGACAGCGACAGATACAGAGACAGAGACAGAGACAGCGACAGAGACAGAGACAGAGACAGAGACAGAGACAGAGACAGAGACAGAGACAGAGACAGAGAAATAGACAGACACAGAGACGGAGACAAAGACCGAGACAGAGACAGAGACGGAGACAGAGGCACAGACGGAGCGAGGGACAGAGACGGAGACAGAGACAGAGGAAGAGACAGCGACAGAGACAGAGACAGAGACAGAGACAGAGACAGAGACAGAGACAGAGACAGAGACACAGATACAGAGACAAAGACAGAGATAAAGGCAGAGAAAAGACAGAGACAAGGAGACGGAGACAAAGAGGCAGAGACAGAGACAGAGACAGAGACAGAGACAGAGACAGAGACAGAGACAGAGACAGAGACAGAGACAGAGACAGAGGCAGAGACACAGAGACGGAGACACAGAGACAGAGATGCAGAGACAGAGACAGAGACAGAGACAGAGACAGAGACAGAGACAGAGACAGAGACAGCGACAGAAACACAGACAGAGACACAGACAAAGACAGAGACAGAGACGGAGACAGAGACAGAGACAGAGACAGAAACAGCGACAGGCACAGGGAGAGGGACAGGGACAGAGACAGAGACAGAGACAGAGACAGAAACAGCGACAGGCACAGGGAGAGGGACAGGGACAGAGACAGAGACAGAGACAGACACAGAGACAGAGACAGAGACAGAGACTGAGACAGAGACAGAGACAGAGGCGGAGACGGAGATAGAGGCAGAGGCAGAGACAGAGATGGAGACAGAGGCGGAGACAGAGACAGAGACAGAGACAGAGACAGAGACAGAGACAGAGACAGAGACAGAGACAGAGACAGAGACAGAGACAGAGACAGAGACAGAGACAGAGACAGAGACAGAGACAGAGACAGAGTCAGAGACGGAGACAAAGACCGAGACAGACGAAGGGACTGAGACAGGGGCAGAGACAGCGACACAGACAGAGACAGAGACAGAGGCAGAGACTGAGACTGAGACAGAGTCAGAGACAGAAACAGCGACAGGCACAGGGAGAGGGACAGGGACAGAGACGGAGACAGAGACAGAGACAGAAACAGCGACAGGCACAGGGAGAGGGACAGGGACAGAGACAGAGACAGAGACAGACACAGAGACAAAGACCGAGACAGAGACAGAGACCGAGACAGAGACAGAGACCGAGACAGACACAGAGACTGAGACGCAGGCAGAGACAGAGACAGTGACAGAGACGGAGACAGAGACAGAGACAGAGACAGAGACAGAGACAGAGACAGAGGCAGGGACACAGAGACATCGACACAGAGACAGAGATGCAGAGACAGAGACAGAGACAGAGACAGAGACGGAGACAGAGGCAGAGACAGAGCCAGGGACGGAGATAGTGACAGAGACAGAGACAGAGACAGAGACAGAGACAGAGACAGAGACATAGGCAGAGATAGAGACAGAGACACAGACAGAGACAGAGACAGAGACAGAGACACAGACAGAGACACAGACAAAGACAGAGACAGAGACGGAGACAGAGACAGAGACAGAAACAGCGACAGGCACAGGGAGAGGGACAGGGACAGAGACAAAGACAGAGACAGAGACAGAGACAGAGACAGAGACAGAGACAGAGACAGAGACAGAGACAGAGACAGAGACAGAGACAGAGACAGAGACAGAGACAGAGACAGAGACAGAGACTGAGACAGAGACACAGACAGAGGCGGAGACGGAGATAGAGGCAGAGGCAGAGACAGAGACGGAGACAGAGGCGGAGACAGAGACAGAGACCTAGGCAGAGACAGAGACAGAGACAGAGACAGAGACAGAGACAGAGACAGAGACAGAGACACAGACAGAGACAGGGACAGAGACAGAGACAGAGACAGAGACAGAGACACAGACAGAGACAGAGACAGAGACAGAGACAGAGACGGTGACAGAGACAGAGACGGAGACAAAGACAGAGACAGAGACAGAGACAGAGACAGAGACAGAGACAGAGACAGAGACAGAGACAGAGACAGAGACAGAGACAGAGACAGAGGCAGAGACCTAGGCAGAGACAGAGACAGAGACAGAGACAGAGACAGAGACAGAGACAGAGACAGAGACACAGACAGAGACAGGGACAGAGACACAGACAGAGACAGAGACAGAGACAGAGACAGAGACAGAGACAGAGACAGAGACAGAGACAGAGACAGAGACCCACACAAAGACCGAGACAGAGACAGAGACCGAGACAGACACAGAGACTGAGACGCAGGCAGAGACAGAGACAGTGACAGAGACAGAGACAGAGACAGAGACAGATACAGAGGCAGAGACAGAGACAGAGACAGAGACAGAGACAGAGACAGAGAAAGAGACAGAGACACAGACAGAGACAGAGACAGAGACAGAGACAGAGACGGTGACAGAGACAGAGACGGAGACAAAGACAGAGACAGAGACAGAGACAGAGACAGAGACAGAGACAGAGACAGAGACAGAGACAGAGACAGAGACAGAGACAGAGACAGAGACAGAGGCAGAGACCGAGACTGAGACAGAGACAGAGACAGAGGCAGAGACAGAGACAGAGACAGAGACAGAGACAGAGACAGAGTCAGAGTCAGAGACGGAGACAAAGACCGAGATAGACGCAGGGACTGAGACAGAGGCAGAGACAGCGACAGAGACAGAGGCAGGGACACAGAGACGGAGACACAGAGACAGAGATGCACAGACAGAGACAGAGACAGAGACAGAGACGGAGACAGAGGCAGAGACAGAGCCAGGGACGGAGATAGAGACAGAGACAGAGACAGAGACAGAGACAGAGACAGAGACATAGGCGGAGACAGAGACAGAGACAGAGACAGAGACAGAGACAGAGACAGAGACAGAGACAGCGACAGAAACACAGACAGAGACACAGACAAAGACAGAGACAGAGACGGAGACAGAGACAGAGACAGAAACAGCGACAGGCACAGGGAGAGGGACAGGGACAGAGACGGAGACAGAGACAGAGACAGAAACAGCGACAGGCACAGGGAGAGGGACAGGGACAGAGACAGAGACAGAGACAGAAACAGAGACAGAGACAGAGACAGAGACTGAGACAGAGACAGAGACAGAGGCGGAGACGGAGATAGAGGCAGAGGCAGAGACAGAGATGGAGACAGAGGCGGAGACAGAGACAGAGACAGAGACAGAGACAGAGACAGAGACAGAGACAGAGACAGAGACAGAGACAGAGACAGAGACAGAGACAGAGACAGAGACAGAGACAGAGACAGAGACAGAGACAGAGACAGAGACAGAGACAGAGACAGAGACAGAGTCAGAGACGGAGACAAAGACCGAGACAGACGAAGGGACTGAGACAGGGGCAGAGACAGCGACACAGACAGAGACAGAGACAGAGGCAGAGACTGAGACTGAGACAGAGTCAGAGACAGAAACAGCGACAGGCACAGGGAGAGGGACAGGGACAGAGACGGAGACAGAGACAGAGACAGAAACAGCGACAGGCACAGGGAGAGGGACAGGGACAGAGACAGAGACAGAGACAGACACAGAGACAAAGACCGAGACAGAGACAGAGACCGAGACAGACACAGAGACTGAGACGCAGGCAGAGACAGAGACAGTGACAGAGACGGAGACAGAGACAGAGACAGAGACAGAGACAGAGACAGAGGCAGGGACACAGAGACATCGACACAGAGACAGAGATGCAGAGACAGAGACAGAGACAGAGACAGAGACGGAGACAGAGGCAGAGACAGAGCCAGGGACGGAGATAGTGACAGAGACAGAGACAGAGACAGAGACAGAGACAGAGACAGAGACATAGGCAGAGATAGAGACAGAGACACAGACAGAGACAGAGACAGAGACAGAGACACAGACAGAGACACAGACAAAGACAGAGACAGAGACGGAGACAGAGACAGAGACAGAAACAGCGACAGGCACAGGGAGAGGGACAGGGACAGAGACAAAGACAGAGACAGAGACAGAGACAGAGACAGAGACAGAGACAGAGACAGAGACAGAGACAGAGACAGAGACAGAGACAGAGACAGAGACAGAGACAGAGACTGAGACAGAGACACAGACAGAGGCGGAGACGGAGATAGAGGCAGAGGCAGAGACAGAGACGGAGACAGAGGCGGAGACAGAGACAGAGACCTAGGCAGAGACAGAGACAGAGACAGAGACAGAGACAGAGACAGAGACAGAGACAGAGACACAGACAGAGACAGGGACAGAGACACAGACAGAGACAGAGACAGAGACAGAGACAGAGACAGAGACAGAGACAGAGACAGAGACAGAGACGCACACAAAGACCGAGACAGAGACAGAGACCGAGACAGACACAGAGACTGAGACGCAGGCAGAGACAGAGACAGTGACAGAGACAGAGACAGAGACAGAGACAGATACAGAGGCAGAGACAGAGACAGAGACAGAGACAGAGACAGAGACAGAGACAGAGACAGAGACACAGACAGAGACAGAGACAGAGACAGAGACAGAGACGGTGACAGAGACAGAGACGGAGACAAAGACAGAGACAGAGACAGAGACAGAGACAGAGACAGAGACAGAGACGGAGACAAAGACCGAGACAGAGACAGAGACCGAGACCGACACAGAGACTGAGACGCAGGCAGAGACAGAGACAGAGACAGAGACACAGAGACAGAGACACAGAGACATAGAGACAGAGACACAGAGACAGAGACACAGAGACAGAGACACAGAGACAGAGACACAGAGACAGAGACACAGAGACAGAGACACAGATACAGAGACAAGGAGACGGAGACACAGAGGCAGAGACACAGAGACAGAGACACAGAGACAGAGACACAGAGACAGAGACTCAGAGACAGAGACACAGAGACAGAGACACAGAGACACAGAGACACAGACTCGGAGACAGAGACAGAGACAGAGACAGAGACTGAGACAGAGACAGAGACAGAGACAGAGACAGAGACAGAGACAGAGACAGAGACAGAGACAGAGACAGAGACAGAGGCAGAGACCGAGACTGAGACAGAGACAGAGACAGAGACAGAGACAGAGACAGAGACAGAGACAGAGACAGAGACATAGGCGGAGACAGAGTCAGAGACGGAGACAAAGACCGAGACAGACGCAGGGACTGAGACAGAGACAGAGACAGAGACAGAGACAGAGACAGAGACAGAGACAGAGACAGAGACAGAGACAGAGACAGAGACAGAGGCAGAGACCGAGACTGAGACAGAGACAGCGACAGAGACAGAGATAGAGACAGGGCAGATACAGAGGCAGAGACAGAGACAGGGACAGAGACAGAGACAGAGACAGAGACAGAGACAGAGACAGAGACAGAGACAGAGACAGAGACAGAGGCAGGGACACAGAGACATCGACACAGAGACAGAGATGCAGAGGCAGAGACAGAGACAGAGACAGAGACGGAGACAGAGGCAGAGGCAGAGACAGAGACACAGAGACAGAGACACAGAGTCAGAGACACAGATACAGAGACAAGGAGACGGAGACAAAGAGACAGAGACAGAGACACAGGGACTGAGACAGAGCCAGAGACAGAGAAAGAGACAAAGACAGAGACAAAGACAGAGATAAAGACAGAGACCAAAACAGAGACAAAGAGACGGCGACACAGAGACAGAGACACAGAGACGGAGACAAAGGCAGAGATAAAGACAGAGACAAAAACAGAGACAAGGAGACGGAGACACAGAGACAGAGACACAGAGACACAGAGACACGGAGACAGAGACAAAGAGACGGAGACAAACACCGAGACAGAGACAGAGACCGAGACCGACACAGAGACTGAGACGCAGGCAGAGACAGAGACAGAGACAGTGACAGAGACAGAGACAGAGACTGAGACAGAGACAAAGACAGAGACAGAGACGGAGACAGAGACAGAGACAGAGGAATAGACAGAGACAGAGACAGAAACAGCGACAGGCACAGGGAGAGGGACAGGGTCAGAGACAGAGACAGAGGATTAGACAGAGACATAGACAGAAACAGCGACAGGCACAGGGAGAGGGACAGGGACAGAGACAGAGACAGAGACAGAGACAGAGACAGAGACAGAGACAGAGACAGAGACAGAGACAGAGACAGACACAGAGACAGAGACAGAGACAGAGACAGAGACAGAGACAGAGACAGAGACAGAGACGGAGACAGAGACAGAGGCAGAGACAGAGACTGAGACAGAGAGAGAGACAGAGACAGACACAGAGACAGAGACAGAGACAGAGACAGAGACAGAGACAGAGACAGAGGCAGAGACCGAGACTGAGACAGAGACAGAGACAGAGACAAAGACAGAGACAGAGAGAGAGACAGAGACAGAGACAAAGACAGAGACAGAGACAGAGACAGAGACAGAGACAGAGACAGAGACAGAGACAGAGACAGAGACAGAGACAGAAACAGAGACGGAGGTAAAGACCGAGACAGAGGCAGAGACACAGACAGAGACAGAGACAGAGACAGAGACAGAGACAGAGACAGAGACAGAGACAGAGACAGAGACAGAGACAGAGACAGAGACAGAGACAGAGACAGAGACAGAGACAGAGACAGAGACAGAGACAGAGACAGAGACAGAGACAGAGACAGAGACAGAGGCAGAGACTGAGACAGGGACAGAGACAGAGACAGAAACATAAAGACATAGGCACGGAGGCAGCGATGCTGAGACAGAGACAAAGAGACAGAGGCAGAGACACATAGACAGAGACCCAGAGACAGAGACAGAGATACTGACGGAGACAGAGACGGAGGCAGAGACAGAGACAGAGACAGAGACAGAGACAGAGACAGAGACAGAGACAGAGACAGAGACAGAGACAGAGACAGAGACAGAGACTGAGACAGAGGCAGAGACTGAGACTGAGACAGGGAGAGAGACAGAGACAGAGACATAGACAGAGACAGAGACAGAGACAGAGACAGAGACAGAGACAGAGACAGAGACAGAGACAGGGACAGAGACAGGGCAGAGACAGAGGCAGAGACAGAAACAGAGACGGAGACAAAGTCCGAGACAGAGACAGAGACAGAGGCAGAGACAGAGACAGAGACAGAGACAGAGACAGAGGAAGAGACAGCGACAGAGACAGAGACAGAGACAGAGACAGAGACAGCGACAGATACAGAGACAGAGACAGAGACAGCGACAGAGACAGAGACAGAGACAGAGACAGAGACAGAGACAGAGACAGAGACAGAGACAGAGAAATAGACTGACACAGAGACGGAGACAAAGACCGAGACAGAGACAGAGACGGAGACAGAGGCACAGACGGAGCGAGGGACAGAGACGGAGACAGAGACAGAGGAAGAGACAGCGACAGAGACAGAGACAGAGACAGAGACAGAGACAGAGACAGAGACAGAGACAGAGACAGAGACACAGATACAGAGACAAAGACAGAGATAAAGGCAGAGAAAAGACAGAGACAAGGAGACGGAGACAAAGAGGCAGAGACAGAGACAGAGACAGAGACAGAGACAGAGACAGAGACAGAGACAGAGACAGAGACAGAGACAGAGACAGAGACAGAGACAGAGACATAGACAGAGACAGAGACAGAGACAGAGACAGAGACTGAGACCGAGACAGACACAGAGACAGAGACAGAGACAGAGACAGAGACAGAGACAGAGACAGAGACAGAGACAGAGACAGAGACAGAGACAGAGACAGAGGCAGAGACCGAGACTGAGACAGAGACAGAGACAGAGGCAGAGACAGAGACAGAGACAGAGACAGAGACAGAGACAGAGACAGAGTCAGAGACGGAGACAAAGACCGAGACAGACGAAGGGACTGAGACAGGGGCAGAGACAGCGACAGAGACAGAGACAGAGACAGAGGCAGAGACTGAGACTGAGACAGAGTCAGAGACAGAAACAGCGACAGGCACAGGGAGAGGGACAGGGACAGAGACGGAGACAGAGACAGAGACAGAAACAGCGACAGGCACAGGGAGAGGGACAGGGACAGAGACAGAGACAGAGACAGACACAGAGACAAAGACCGAGACAGAGACAGAGACCGAGACAGACACAGAGACTGAGACGCAGGCAGAGACAGAGACAGTGACAGAGACGGAGACAGAGACAGAGACAGAGACAGAGACAGAGACAGAGGCAGGGACACAGAGACATCGACACAGAGACAGAGATGCAGAGACAGAGACAGAGACAGAGACAGAGACGGAGACAGTGGCAGAGACAGAGCCAGGGACGGAGATAGTGACAGAGACAGAGACAGAGACAGAGACAGAGACAGAGACAGAGACATAGGCAGAGATAGAGACAGAGACACAGACAGAGACAGAGACAGAGACAGAGACAGAGACACAGACAGAGACACAGACAAAGACAGAGACAGAGACGGAGACAGAGACAGAGACAGAAACAGCGACAGGCACAGGGAGAGGGACAGGGACAGAGACAAAGACAGAGACAGAGACAGAGACAGAGGCAGAGACAGAGACAGAGACAGAGACAGAGACAGAGACAGGGACAGAGACAGAGACAGAGACTGAGACAGAGACACAGACAGAGGCGGAGACGGAGATAGAGGCAGAGGCAGAGACAGAGACGGAGACAGAGGCGGAGACAGAGACAGAGACCTAGGCAGAGACAGAGACAGAGACAGAGACAGAGACAGAGACAGAAACAGCGACAGGCACAGGGAGAGGGACAGGGACAGAGACAAAGACAGAGACAGAGACAGAGACAGAGGCAGAGACAGAGACACAGACAGAGACAGGGACAGAGACACAGACAGAGACAGAGACAGAGACAGAGACAGAGACAGAGACTGAGACAGAGACAGAGACAGAGACAGAGACGCACACAAAGACCGAGACAGAGACAGAGACCGAGACAGACACAGAGACTGAGACGCAGGCAGAGACAGAGACAGTGACAGAGACAGAGACAGAGACAGAGACAGATACAGAGGCAGAGACAGAGACAGAGACAGAGACAGAGACAGAGACAGAGACAGAGACACAGACAGAGACAGAGACAGAGACAGAGACAGAGACAGTGACAGAGACAGAGACGGAGACAAAGACAGAGACAGAGACAGAGACAGAGACAGAGACAGAGACAGAGACGGAGACAAAGACCGAGACAGAGACAGAGACCGAGACCGACACAGAGACTGAGACGCAGGCAGAGACAGAGACAGAGACAGAGACACAGAGACAGAGACACAGAGACATAGAGACAGAGACACAGAGACAGAGACACAGAGACAGAGACACAGAGACAGAGACACAGAGACAGAGACACAGAGACAGAGACACAGAGACAGAGACACAGATACAGAGACAAGGAGACGGAGACAAAGAGACAGAGACAGAGACACAGGGACTGAGACAGAGCCAGGGACAGAGAAATAGACAAAGACAGGGACAAAGACAGAGATAAAGACAGAGACCAAAACAGAGACAAAGAGACGGCGACGCAGAGACAGAGACACAGAGACGGAAACAAAGACAGAGACAGAGACAGAGACAGAGACAGAGACAGAGACAGAGACATAGGCAGAGATAGAGACAGAGACAGAGACAGAGACAGAGACAGAGACAGAGACACAGACAGAGACACAGACAAGGACTGAGACAGAGACGGAGACAGAGACAGAGACAGAAACAGCGACAGGCACAGGGAGAGGGACAGGGACAGAGACAGAGACAGAGACAGAGACAGAGACAGAGACAGAGACAGAGACAGAGACAGAGACAGAGACAGAGACAGAGACAGAGACTGAGACAGAGACACAGACAGAGGCGGAGACGGAGATAGAGGCAGAGGCAGAGACAGAGTCGGAGACAGAGGCGGAGACAGAGACAGAGACCTAGGCAGAGACAGAGACAGAGACAGAGACAGAGACAGAGACAGAGACAGAGACAGAGACAGAGACACAGACAGAGACACAGACAAAGACAGAGACAGAGACAGAAACAGCGACAGGCACAGGGAGAGGGACAAGGACAGAGACAGAGACAGAGACAGAGACAGAGACAGAGACAGAGACAGAGACAGAGACAGAGACAGAGACTGAGACAGAGACACAGACAGAGGCGGAGACGGAGATAGAGGCAGAGGCAGAGACAGAGACGCAGACAGAGGCGGAGACAGAGACAGAGACAGAGACAGAGACAGAGACAGAGACAGAGACAGAGACAGAGACAGAGACAGAGACAGAGACAGAGACAGAGACAGAGACAGAGACAGAGACAGAGACAGAGTCAGAGACGGAGACAAAGACCGAGACAGACGCAGGGACTGAGACAGAGGCAGAGACAGCGACAGAGACAGAGACAGAGACAGAGGCAGAGACTGAGACTGAGACAGAGAGAGAGACAAAGACAGAAACAGAGACGGAGGCAAAGACCGAGACAGAGGCAGAGACAGAGACAGAGACAGAGACAGAGACAGTGACAGAGACAGAGACAGAGACAGAGACAGAGACAGAGACAGAGACAGAGACAGAGACAGAGACAGAGACAGAGACACAGACAGAGACAGAGACAGAGACAGAGACAGAGACAGAGACAGAGACAGAGACAGAGACAGAGACAGAGGCAGGGACACAGAGACATCGACACAGAGACAGAGATGCAGAGACAGAGACAGAGACAGTGACCGAGACCGACACAGAGACTGAGACGCAGGCAGAGACAGAGACAGAGACAGAGACACAGAGACAGAGACACAGAGACACAGAGACAGAGACACAGAGACAGAGACACAGAGACAGAGACACAGAGACAGAGACACAGAGACAGAGACACAGAGACAGAGACACAGAGACAGAGACACAGAGACAGAGACACAGAGAGAGAGACACAGAGACACAGAGACAGAGACACAGAGACAGAGACACAGAGACCGAGACACAGATACAGAGACAAAGACAGAGATAAAGACAGAGACCAAAACAGAGACAAAGAGACGGCGACGCAGAGACAGAGACACAGAGACGGAGACAAAGGCAGAGATAAAGACAGAGACAAAAACAGAGACAAGGAGACGGAGACACAGAGACAGAGACACAGAGACAGAGACACAGAGACAGAGACACAGAGACAGAGACACAGAGACAGAGACACAGAGACAGAGACACAGAGACAGAGACACAGAGACAGAGACACAGAGACAGAGACACAGAGACAGAGACACAGAGACAGAGACACAGAGACAGAGACACAGAGACAGAGACACAGAGACAGAGACACAGAGACAGAGACACAGAGACAGAGACACAGAGACAGAGACACAGAGACACAGAGACAGAGACACAGAGACAGAGACACAGAGACCGAGACACAGATACAGAGACAAAGACAGAGATAAAGACAGAGAAAAGACAGAGACAAGGAGACGGAGACAAAGAGACAGAGACAGAGACACAGAGACAGAGACACAGAGACAGGGACACAGAGACAGAGACGCAGAGACAGAGACACAGAGACAGATGCACACAGACAGAGGCCCAGAGACAGAGACACAGAGACGGAGACACAGAGGCAGAGGCAGAGGCAGAGACAGAGAGACAGAGACACAGAGACACGGAGACAGAGACAAAGAGACGGAGACACAGAGACAGAGACACAGAGACAGAGCCACATAGACAGAGTCACAGATACACAGAGACACAGAGACAGAGACACAGAGACAGAGACACAGAGGCAGAGACACAGAGACAGAGACACAGAGACAGAGACACAGAGACAGAGACTCAGAGACAGAGACACAGAGACAGAGACACAGAGACACAGACTCGGAGACAGAGACAGAGACATAGACAGAGACTGAGACAGAGACAGAGACAGAGACAGAGACAGAGGCAGAGACCGAGACTGAGACAGAGACAGAGACAGAGACAGAGACAGAGACAGAGACAGAGACAGAGACAGAGACAGAGACAGAGACAGAGACAGAGACATAGGCGGAGACAGAGTCAGAGACGGAGACAAAGACCGAGACAGACGCAGGGACTGAGACAGAGGCAGAGACAGCGACAGAGACAGAGGCAGGGACACAGAGACGAAGACACAGAGACAGAGATGCAGAGACAGAGACAGAGACAGAGACAGAGACAGAGACAGAGACAGAGACAGAGGCAGAGACAGAGACAGAGACAGAGACAGAGACAGAGACACAGACAGGGACAGAGACAGAGACAGAGACACAGACAGAGACACAGTCAGAGACGGAGACAAAGACCGAGACAGACGCAGGGACTGAGACAGAGGCAGAGACAGCGACAGAGACAGAGATAGAGACAGGGCAGATACAGAGGCAGAGACAGAGACAGAGACAGAGACCGAGACAGAGACAGAGACAGAGACAGAGACAGAGACAGAGACAGAGACAGAGACAGAGACAGAGACAGAGACAGAGACAGAGACAGAGGCAGGGACACAGAGACATCGACACAGAGACAGAGATGCAGAGACAGAGACAGAGACAGAGACAGAGACGGAGACAGAGGCAGAGACAGAGCCAGGGACGGAGATAGTGACAGAGACAGAGACAGAGACAGAGACAGAGACAGAGACATAGGCAGAGATAGAGACAGAGACAGAGACAGAGACAGAGACAGAGACAGAGACAGAGACACAGACAGAGACACAGACAAAGACAGAGACAGAGACGGAGACAGAGACAGAGACAGAAACAGCGACAGGCACAGGGAGAGGGACAGGGACAGAGACAGAGACAGAGACAGAGACAGAGACAGAGACAGAGACAGAGACAGAGACAGAGACTGAGACAGAGACACAGACAGAGGCGGAGACGGAGATAGAGGCAGAGGCAGAGACAGAGACGGAGACAGAGGCGGAGACAGAGACAGAGACCTAGGCAGAGACAGAGACAGAGACAGAGACAGAGACAGAGACAGAGACAGAGACAGAGACACAGACAGAGACACAGACAAAGACAGAGACAGAGACGGAGACAGAGACAGAGACAGAAACAGCGACAGGCACAGGGAGAGGGACAAGGACAGAGACAGAGACAGAGACAGAGACAGAGACAGAGACAGAGACAGAGACAGAGACAGAGACTGAGACAGAGACAGAGACAGAGACTGAGACAGAGACACAGACAGAGGCGGAGACGGAGATAGAGGCAGAGGCAGAGACAGAGTCGGAGACAGAGGCGGAGACAGAGACAGAGACCTAGGCAGAGACAGAGACAGAGACAGAGACAGAGACAGAGACAGAGACAGAGACAGAGACAGAGACACAGACAGAGACACAGACAAAGACAGAGACAGAGACAGAAACAGCGACAGGCACAGGGAGAGGGACAAGGACAGAGACAGAGACAGAGACAGAGACAGAGACAGAGACAGAGACAGAGACAGAGACAGAGACAGAGACTGAGACAGAGACACAGACAGAGGCGGAGACGGAGATAGAGGCAGAGGCAGAGACAGAGACGCAGACAGAGGCGGAGACAGAGACAGAGACAGAGACAGAGACAGAGACAGAGACAGAGACAGAGACAGAGACAGAGACAGAGACAGAGACAGAGACAGAGACAGAGACAGAGACAGAGACAGAGACAGAGTCAGAGACGGAGACAAAGACCGAGACAGACGCAGGGACTGAGACAGAGGCAGAGACAGCGACAGAGACAGAGACAGAGACAGAGGCAGAGACTGAGACTGAGACAGAGAGAGAGACAAAGACAGAAACAGAGACGGAGGCAAAGACCGAGACAGAGGCAGAGACAGAGACAGAGACAGAGACAGAGACAGTGACAGAGACAGAGACAGAGACAGAGACAGAGACAGAGACAGAGACAGAGACAGAGACAGAGACAGAGACAGAGACACAGACAGAGACAGAGACAGAGACAGAGACAGAGACAGAGACAGAGACAGAGACAGAGACAGAGACAGAGGCAGGGACACAGAGACATCGACACAGAGACAGAGATGCAGAGACAGAGACAGAGACAGTGACCGAGACCGACACAGAGACTGAGACGCAGGCAGAGACAGAGACAGAGACAGAGACACAGAGACAGAGACACAGAGACACAGAGACAGAGACACAGAGACAGAGACACAGAGACAGAGACACAGAGACAGAGACACAGAGACAGAGACACAGAGACAGAGACACAGAGACAGAGACACAGAGACAGAGACACAGAGAGAGAGACACAGAGACACAGAGACAGAGACACAGAGACAGAGACACAGAGACCGAGACACAGATACAGAGACAAAGACAGAGATAAAGACAGAGACCAAAACAGAGACAAAGAGACGGCGACGCAGAGACAGAGACACAGAGACGGAGACAAAGGCAGAGATAAAGACAGAGACAAAAACAGAGACAAGGAGACGGAGACACAGAGACAGAGACACAGAGACAGAGACACAGAGACAGAGACACAGAGACAGAGACACAGAGACAGAGACACAGAGACAGAGACACAGAGACAGAGACACAGAGACAGAGACACAGAGACAGAGACACAGAGACAGAGACACAGAGACAGAGACACAGAGACAGAGACACAGAGACAGAGACACAGAGACAGAGACACAGAGACAGAGACACAGAGACAGAGACACAGAGACAGAGACACAGAGACACAGAGACAGAGACACAGAGACAGAGACACAGAGACCGAGACACAGATACAGAGACAAAGACAGAGATAAAGACAGAGAAAAGACAGAGACAAGGAGACGGAGACAAAGAGACAGAGACAGAGACACAGAGACAGAGACACAGAGACAGGGACACAGAGACAGAGACGCAGAGACAGAGACACAGAGACAGATGCACACAGACAGAGGCCCAGAGACAGAGACACAGAGACGGAGACACAGAGGCAGAGGCAGAGGCAGAGACAGAGAGACAGAGACACAGAGACACGGAGACAGAGACAAAGAGACGGAGACACAGAGACAGAGACACAGAGACAGAGCCACATAGACAGAGTCACAGATACACAGAGACACAGAGACAGAGACACAGAGACAGAGACACAGAGGCAGAGACACAGAGACAGAGACACAGAGACAGAGACACAGAGACAGAGACTCAGAGACAGAGACACAGAGACAGAGACACAGAGACACAGACTCGGAGACAGAGACAGAGACATAGACAGAGACTGAGACAGAGACAGAGACAGAGACAGAGACAGAGGCAGAGACCGAGACTGAGACAGAGACAGAGACAGAGACAGAGACAGAGACAGAGACAGAGACAGAGACAGAGACAGAGACAGAGACAGAGACAGAGACATAGGCGGAGACAGAGTCAGAGACGGAGACAAAGACCGAGACAGACGCAGGGACTGAGACAGAGGCAGAGACAGCGACAGAGACAGAGGCAGGGACACAGAGACGAAGACACAGAGACAGAGATGCAGAGACAGAGACAGAGACAGAGACAGAGACAGAGACAGAGACAGAGACAGAGGCAGAGACAGAGACAGAGACAGAGACAGAGACAGAGACACAGACAGGGACAGAGACAGAGACAGAGACACAGACAGAGACACAGTCAGAGACGGAGACAAAGACCGAGACAGACGCAGGGACTGAGACAGAGGCAGAGACAGCGACAGAGACAGAGATAGAGACAGGGCAGATACAGAGGCAGAGACAGAGACAGAGACAGAGACCGAGACAGAGACAGAGACAGAGACAGAGACAGAGACAGAGACAGAGACAGAGACAGAGACAGAGACAGAGACAGAGACAGAGACAGAGGCAGGGACACAGAGACATCGACACAGAGACAGAGATGCAGAGACAGAGACAGAGACAGAGACAGAGACGGAGACAGAGGCAGAGACAGAGCCAGGGACGGAGATAGTGACAGAGACAGAGACAGAGACAGAGACAGAGACAGAGACATAGGCAGAGATAGAGACAGAGACAGAGACAGAGACAGAGACAGAGACAGAGACAGAGACACAGACAGAGACACAGACAAAGACAGAGACAGAGACGGAGACAGAGACAGAGACAGAAACAGCGACAGGCACAGGGAGAGGGACAGGGACAGAGACAGAGACAGAGACAGAGACAGAGACAGAGACAGAGACAGAGACAGAGACAGAGACTGAGACAGAGACACAGACAGAGGCGGAGACGGAGATAGAGGCAGAGGCAGAGACAGAGACGGAGACAGAGGCGGAGACAGAGACAGAGACCTAGGCAGAGACAGAGACAGAGACAGAGACAGAGACAGAGACAGAGACAGAGACAGAGACACAGACAGAGACACAGACAAAGACAGAGACAGAGACGGAGACAGAGACAGAGACAGAAACAGCGACAGGCACAGGGAGAGGGACAAGGACAGAGACAGAGACAGAGACAGAGACAGAGACAGAGACAGAGACAGAGACAGAGACAGAGACTGAGACAGAGACACAGACAGAGGCGGAGACGGAGATAGAGGCAGAGGCAGAGACAGAGACGCAGACAGAGGCGGAGACAGAGACAGAGACAGAGACAGAGACAGAGACAGAGACAGAGACAGAGACAGAGACAGAGACAGAGACAGATACAGAGACAGAGACAGAGACAGAGACAGAGACACAGACAGAGACACAGACAAAGACAGAGACAGAGACGGAGACAGAGACAGAGACAGAAACAGCGACAGGCACAGGGAGAGGGACAGGGTCAGAGACAGAGACAGAGACAGAGACAGAGACAGAGACAGAGACAGAGACAGGCACAGGGAGAGGGACAGGGACAGAGACAGAGACAGAGACAGAGACAGAGACAGAGACAGAGACAGAGACAGAGACAGAGACAGAGACAGAGACAGAGACAGAGACAGAGACAGAGACAGAGACAGAGACAGAGACAGAGACACAGACAGAGACACAGACAAAGACAGAGACAGAGACGGAGACAGAGACAGAGACAGAAACAGCGACAGGCACAGGGAGAGGGACAGGGACAGAGACAGAGACAGAGACAGAGACAGAGACAGAGACAGAGACAGAGACAGAGACAGAGACAGAGACAGAGACAGAGACAGAGACAGAGACAGAGACAGAGACAGAGACAGAGACAGAGACAGAGACAGAGACAGAGACAGAGACAGTGACAGAGACAGAGACGGAGACAAAGACAGAGACAGAGACAGAGACAGAGACAGAGACAGAGACAGAGACGGAGACAAAGACCGAGACAGAGACAGAGACCGAGACCGACACAGAGACTGAGACGCAGGCAGAGACAGAGACAGAGACAGAGACACAGAGACAGAGACACAGAGACACAGAGACAGAGACACAGAGACAGAGACACAGAGACAGAGACACAGAGACAGAGACACAGAGACAGAGACACAGATACAGAGACAAGGAGACGGAGACAAAGAGACAGAGACAGAGACACAGGGACTGAGACAGAGAAAGAGACAGAGAAAGAGACAAAGACAGAGACAAAGACAGAGATAAAGACAGAGACCAAAACAGAGACAAAGAGACGGCGACGCAGAGACAGAGACAGAGACAGAGACAGAGACACAGACAGGGACAGAGACAGAGACAGAGACACAGACAGAGACACAGTCAGAGACGGAGACAAAGACCGAGACAGACGCAGGGACTGAGACAGAGGCAGAGACAGCGACAGAGACAGAGATAGAGACAGGGCAGATACAGAGGCAGAGACAGAGACAGAGACAGAGACCGAGACAGAGACAGAGACAGAGACAGAGACAGAGACAGAGACAGAGACAGAGACAGAGACAGAGACAGAGACAGAGACAGAGACAGAGACAGAGGCAGGGACACAGAGACATCGACACAGAGACAGAGATGCAGAGACAGAGACAGAGACAGAGACAGAGACGGAGACAGAGGCAGAGACAGAGCCAGGGACGGAGATAGTGACAGAGACAGAGACAGAGACAGAGACAGAGACAGAGACATAGGCAGAGATAGAGACAGAGACAGAGACAGAGACAGAGACAGAGACAGAGACACAGACAGAGACACAGACAAAGACAGAGACAGAGACGGAGACAGAGACAGAGACAGAAACAGCGACAGGCACAGGGAGAGGGACAGGGACAGAGACAGAGACAGAGACAGAGACAGAGACAGAGACAGAGACAGAGACAGAGACAGAGACTGAGACAGAGACACAGACAGAGACGGAGACGGAGATAGAGGCAGAGGCAGAGACAGAGACGGAGACAGAGGCGGAGACAGAGACAGAGACCTAGGCAGAGACAGAGACAGAGACAGAGACAGAGACAGAGACAGAGACAGAGACACAGACAGAGACACAGACAAAGACAGAGACAGAGACGGAGACAGAGACAGAGACAGAAACAGCGACAGGCACAGGGAGAGGGACAGTGTCAGAGACAGAGACAGAGACAGAGACAGAGACAGAGACAGAGACAGAGACAGGCACAGGGAGAGGGACAGGGACAGAGACAGAGACAGAGACAGAGACAGAGACAGAGACAGAGACAGAGACAGAGACAGAGACAGAGACAGAGACAGAGACAGAGACAGAGACAGAGACAGAGACAGAGACAGAGACAGAGACAGAGACACAGACAGAGACACAGACAAAGACAGAGACAGAGACGGAGACAGAGACAGAGACAGAAACAGCGACAGGCACAGGGAGAGGGACAGGGACAGAGACAGAGACAGAGACAGAGACAGAGACAGAGACAGAGACAGAGACAGAGACACAGAGACAGAGACACAGAGACACAGAGACAGAGACACAGAGACAGAGACACAGAGACAGAGACACAGAGACAGAGACACAGAGACAGAGACACAGATACAGAGACAAGGAGACGGAGACAAAGAGACAGAGACAGAGACACAGGGACTGAGACAGAGAAAGAGACAGAGAAAGAGACAAAGACAGAGACAAAGACAGAGATAAAGACAGAGACCAAAACAGAGACAAAGAGACGGCGACGCAGAGACAGAGACAGAGACAGAGACAGAGACACAGACAGGGACAGAGACAGAGACAGAGACACAGACAGAGACACAGTCAGAGACGGAGACAAAGACCGAGACAGACGCAGGGACTGAGACAGAGGCAGAGACAGCGACAGAGACAGAGATAGAGACAGGGCAGATACAGAGGCAGAGACAGAGACAGAGACAGAGACCGAGACAGAGACAGAGACAGAGACAGAGACAGAGACAGAGACAGAGACAGAGACAGAGACAGAGACAGAGACAGAGACAGAGACAGAGACAGAGACAGAGGCAGGGACACAGAGACATCGACACAGAGACAGAGATGCAGAGACAGAGACAGAGACAGAGACAGAGACGGAGACAGAGGCAGAGACAGAGCCAGGGACGGAGATAGTGACAGAGACAGAGACAGAGACAGAGACAGAGACAGAGACATAGGCAGAGATAGAGACAGAGACAGAGACAGAGACAGAGACAGAGACAGAGACACAGACAGAGACACAGACAAAGACAGAGACAGAGACGGAGACAGAGACAGAGACAGAAACAGCGACAGGCACAGGGAGAGGGACAGGGACAGAGACAGAGACAGAGACAGAGACAGAGACAGAGACAGAGACAGAGACAGAGACAGAGACTGAGACAGAGACACAGACAGAGACGGAGACGGAGATAGAGGCAGAGGCAGAGACAGAGACGGAGACAGAGGCGGAGACAGAGACAGAGACCTAGGCAGTGACAGAGACAGAGACAGAGACAGAGACAGAGACAGAGACAGAGACACAGACAGAGACACAGACAAAGACAGAGACAGAGACGGAGACAGAGACAGAGACAGAAACAGCGACAGGCACAGGGAGAGGGACAAGGACAGAGACAGAGACAGAGACGGAGACAGAGACAGAGACAGAGACAGAGACAGAGACAGAGACAGAGACAGAGACAGAGACTGAGACAGAGACACAGACAGAGGCGGAGACGGAGATAGAGGCAGAGGCAGAGACAGAGACGCAGACAGAGGCGGAGACAGAGACAGAGACAGAGACAGAGACAGAGACAGAGACAGAGACAGAGACAGAGACAGAGACAGATACAGATACAGAGACAGAGACAGAGACAGAGACAGAGTCAGAGACGGAGACAAAGACCGAGACAGACGCAGGGACTGAGACAGAGACAGAGACAGAGACAGAGACAGAGACAGAGACTGAGACAGAGACACAGACAGAGGCGGAGACGGAGATAGAGGCAGAGGCAGAGACAGAGACGGAGACAGAGGCGGAGACAGAGACAGAGACCTAGGCAGAGACAGAGACAGAGACAGAGACAGAGACAGAGACAGAGACAGAGACAGAGACAGAGACGGAGACAAAGACCGAGACAGACGCAGGGACTGAGACAGAGGCAGAGACAGCGACAGAGACAGAGACAGAGACAGAGGCAGAGACTGAGACTGAGACAGAGAGAGAGACAAAGACAGAAACAGAGACGGAGGCAAAGACCGAGACAGAGGCAGAGACAGAGACAGAGACAGAGACAGAGACATAGACAGAGACAGAGACAGTGACAGAGACAGAGACAGAGACAGAGACAGAGACAGAGACAGAGACAGAGACAGAGACAGAGACAGAGACAGAGACACAGACAGAGACAGAGACAGAGACAGAGACAGAGACAGAGACAGAGACAGAGACAGAGACAGAGACAGAGACAGAGACAGAGACAGAGACTGAGACAGAGTCAGAGACGGAGACAAAAACCGAGACAGACGCAGGGACTGAGACAGAGGCAGAGACAGCGACAGAGACAGAGACAGAGACAGAGGCAGAGACTGAGACTGAGACAGAGAGAGAGACAAAGACAGAAACAGAGACGGAGGCAAAGACCGAGACAGAGGCAGAGACAGAGACAGAGACAGAGACAGAGACATAGACAGAGACAGAGACAGTGACAGAGACAGAGACAGAGACAGAGACAGAGACAGAGACAGAGACAGAGACAGAGACAGAGACAGAGACAGAGACACAGACAGAGACAGAGACAGAGACAGAGACAGAGACAGAGACAGAGACAGAGACAGAGACAGAGACAGAGACGCACACAAAGACCGAGACAGAGACAGAGACCGAGACAGACACAGAGACTGAGACGCAGGCAGAGACAGAGACAGTGACAGAGACAGAGACAGAGACAGAGACAGAGACAGAGACAGAGGCAGAGACAGAGACAGAGACAGAGACAGAGACAGAGACAGAGACAGAGACAGAGACAGAGACAGAGACAGAGACAGAGACAGAGACAGAGACAGTGACAGAGACAGAGACGGAGACAAAGACAGAGACAGAGACAGAGACAGAGACAGAGACAGAGACAGAGACGGAGACAAAGACCGAGACAGAGACAGAGACCGAGACCGACACAGAGACTGAGACGCAGGCAGAGACAGAGACAGAGACAGAGACACAGAGACAGAGACACAGAGACACAGAGACAGAGACACAGAGACGGAGACAAAGGCAGAGATAAAGACAGAGACAAAAACAGAGACAAGGAGACGGAGACACAGAGACAGAGATACAGAGACAGAGACACAGAGACAGAGACACAGAGACAGAGACACAGAGACAGAGACACAGAGACAGAGAAACAGAGACAGAGACACAGAGACACAGAGAAAGAGACACAGAGACAGAGACACAGAGACCGAGACACAGATACAGAGACAAAGACAGAGATAAAGACAGAGAAAAGACAGAGACAAGGAGACGGAGACAAAGAGACAGAGACAGAGACACAGAGACAGAGACACAGAGACAGGGACACAGAGACAGAGACGCAGAGACAGAGACACAGAGACACAGAGACAGAGACACAGAGACAGAGACACAGAGACCGAGACACAGATACAGAGACAAAGACAGAGATAAAGACAGAGAAAAGACAGAGACAAGGAGACGGAGACAAAGAGACAGAGACAGAGACACAGAGACAGAGACACAGAGACAGAGACTCAGAGACAGAGACACAGAGACAGAGACACAGAGACACAGAGACAGAGACTCGGAGACAGAGACAGAGACAGAGACAGAGACTGAGACAGAGACAGAGACAGAGACAGAGACAGAGACAGAGACAGAGACAGAGACAGAGACAGAGGCAGAGACCGAGACTGAGACAGAGACAGAGACAGAGACAGAGACAGAGACAGAGACAGAGACAGAGACAGAGGCAGAGACAGAGACAGAGACATAGGCGGAGACAGAGTCAGAGACGGAGACAAAGACCGAGACAGACGCAGGGACTGAGACAGAGGCAGAGACAGCGACAGAGACAGAGGCAGGGACACAGAGACGGAGACACAGAGACAGAGATGCAGAGACAGAGACAGAGACAGAGACAGAGACAGAGACAGAGACAGAGACAGAGGCAGAGACAGAGACAGAGACAGAGACAGAGACAGAGACACAGACAGGGACAGAGACAGAGACAGAGACACAGACACAGACAGAGTCAGAGACGGAGACAAAGACCGAGACAGACGCAGGGACTGAGACAGAGGCAGAGACAGCGACAGAGACAGAGATAGAGACAGGGCAGATACAGAGGCAGAGACAGAGAGAGAGACAGAGACAGAGACAGAGACAGTGACAGAGACAGTGACAGAGACAGAGACAGAGACAGAGACAGAGACAGAGACAGAGACAGAGACAGAGACAGAGGCAGGGACACAGAGACATCGACACAGAGACAGAGATGCAGAGACAGAGACAGAGACAGAGACAGAGACGGAGACAGAGGCAGAGACAGAGCCAGGGACGGAGATAGTGACAGAGACAGAGACGGAGACAGAGACAGAGACAGAGACATAGGCAGAGATAGAGACAGAGACAGAGACAGAGACAGAGACAGAGACAGAGACACAGACAGAGACACAGACAAAGACAGAGACAGAGACGGAGACAGAGACAGAGACAGAAACAGCGACAGGCACAGGGAGAGGGACAGAGACAGAGACAGAGACAGAGACAGAGACAGAGACAGAGACAGAGACAGAGACAGAGACAGAGACAGAGACAGAGACAGAGACAGAGACAGAGACAGAGACAGAGACAGAGTCAGAGACGGAGACAAAGACCGAGACAGACGCAGGGACTGAGACAGAGGCAGAGACAGCGACAGAGACAGAGACAGAGACAGAGGCAGAGACTGAGACTGAGACAGAGAGAGAGACAAAGACAGAAACAGAGACGGAGGCAAAGACCGAGACAGAGGCAGAGACAGAGACAGAGACAGAGACAGAGACAGAGACAGAGACAGAGACAGAGACAGAGACAGAGACAGTGACAGAGACAGAGACAGAGACAGAGACAGAGACAGAGACAGAGACAGAGACAGAGACAGAGACAGAGACAGAGACAGAGACACAGACAGAGACAGAGACAGAGACAGAGACAGAGACAGAGACAGAGACAGAGACAGAGACGCACACAAAGACCGAGACAGAGACAGAGACCGAGACAGACACAGAGACAGAGACAGAGACAGTGACAGAGACAGAGACGGAGACAAAGACAGAGACAGAGACAGAGACAGAGACAGAGACAGAGACAGAGACAGAGACGGAGACAAAGACCGAGACAGAGACAGAGACCGAGACCGACACAGAGACTGAGACGCAGGCAGAGACAGAGACAGAGACAGAGACACAGAGACAGAGACACAGAGACACAGAGACAGAGACACAGAGACAGAGACACAGAGACAGAGACACAGAGACAGAGACACAGATACAGAGACAAGGAGACGGAGACAAAGAGACAGAGACAGAGACACAGGGACTGAGACAGAGCCAGAGACAGAGAAAGAGACAAAGACAGAGACAAAGACAGAGACCAAAACAGAGACAAAGAGACGGCGACGCAGAGACAGAGACACAGAGACGGAGACAAAGGCAGAGATAAAGACAGAGACAAAAACAGAGACAAGGAGACGGAGACACAGAGACAGAGACACAGAGACAGAGACACAGAGACAGAGACACAGAGACAGAGACAGAGACACAGAGACAGAGACACAGAGACAGGGACACAGAGACAGAGACACAGAGACAGAGACACAGAGACAGAGACACAGAGACACAGAGACAGAGACACAGAGACAGAGACACAGAGACCGAGACACAGATACAGAGACAAAGACAGAGATAAAGACAGAGAAAAGACAGAGACAAGGAGACGGAGACAAAGAGACAGAGACAGAGACAGAGAGACAGAGACACAGAGACAGGGACACAGAGACAGAGACGCAGAGACAGAGACACAGAGACACAGAGACAGAGACTCGGAGACAGAGACAGAGACAGAGACAGAGACTGAGACAGAGACAGAGACAGAGACAGAGACAGAGACAGAGACAGAGACAGAGACAGAGACAGAGACAGAGACAGAGACAGAGACAGAGACAGAGACAGAGACAGAGGCAGAGACCGAGACTGAGACAGAGACAGAGACAGAGACAGAGACAGAGACAGAGACAGAGACAGAGACAGAGACAGAGACAGAGACAGAGACATAGGCGGAGACAGAGTCAGAGACGGAGACAAAGACCGAGACAGACGCAGGGACTGAGACAGAGGCAGAGACAGCGACAGAGACAGAGATAGAGACAGGGCAGATACAGAGGCAGAGACAGAGAGAGAGACAGAGACAGAGACAGAGACAGAGACAGAGACAGTGACAGAGACAGAGACAGAGACAGAGACAGAGACAGAGACAGAGACAGAGACAGAGACAGAGACAGAGGCAGGGACACAGAGACATCGACACAGAGACAGAGATGCAGAGACAGAGACAGAGACAGAGACAGAGACGGAGACAGAGGCAGAGACAGAGCCAGGGACGGAGATAGTGACAGAGACAGAGACGGAGACAGAGACAGAGACAGAGACATAGGCAGAGATAGAGACAGAGACAGAGACAGAGACAGAGACAGAGACAGAGACACAGACAGAGACACAGACAAAGACAGAGACAGAGACGGAGACAGAGACAGAGACAGAAACAGCGACAGGCACAGGGAGAGGGACAGAGACAGAGACAGAGACAGAGACAGAGACAGAGACAGAGACAGAGACAGAGACAGAGACAGAGACAGAGACAGAGACAGAGACAGAGACAGAGACAGAGACAGAGTCAGAGACGGAGACAAAGACCGAGACAGACGCAGGGACTGAGACAGAGGCAGAGACAGCGACAGAGACAGAGACAGAGACAGAGGCAGAGACTGAGACTGAGACAGAGAGAGAGACAAAGACAGAAACAGAGACGGAGGCAAAGACCGAGACAGAGGCAGAGACAGAGACAGAGACAGAGACAGAGACAGAGACAGAGACAGAGACAGAGACAGAGACAGTGACAGAGACAGAGACAGAGACAGAGACAGAGACAGAGACAGAGACAGAGACAGAGACAGAGACAGAGACAGAGACACAGACAGAGACAGAGACAGAGACAGAGACAGAGACAGAGACAGAGACGCACACAAGGACCGAGACAGAGACAGAGACCGAGACAGACACAGAGACAGAGACAGAGACAGTGACAGAGGCAGAGACGGAGACAAAGACAGAGACAGAGACAGAGACAGAGACAGAGACAGAGACAGAGACGGAGACAAAGACCGAGACAGAGACAGAGACCGAGACCGACACAGAGACTGAGACGCAGGCAGAGACAGAGACAGAGACAGAGACACAGAGACAGAGACACAGAGACACAGAGACAGAGACACAGAGACAGAGACACAGAGACAGAGACACAGAGACAGAGACACAGATACAGAGACAAGGAGACGGAGACAAAGAGACAGAGACAGAGACACAGGGACTGAGACAGAGCCAGAGACAGAGAAAGAGACAAAGACAGAGACAAAGACAGAGACCAAAACAGAGACAAAGAGACGGCGACGCAGAGACAGAGACACGGAGACGGAGACAAAGGCAGAGATAAAGACAGAGACAAAAACAGAGACAAGGAGACGGAGACACAGAGACAGAGACACAGAGACAGAGACACAGAGACAGAGACACAGAGACAGAGACAGAGACACAGAGACAGAGACACAGAGACAGGGACACAGAGACAGAGACACAGAGACAGAGACACAGAGACAGAGACACAGAGACACAGAGACAGAGACACAGAGACAGAGACACAGAGACCGAGACACAGATACAGAGACAAAGACAGAGATAAAGACAGAGAAAAGACAGAGACAAGGAGACGGAGACAAAGAGACAGAGACAGAGACAGAGAGACAGAGACACAGAGACAGGGACACAGAGACAGAGACGCAGAGACAGAGACACAGAGACACAGAGACAGAGACTCGGAGACAGAGACAGAGACAGAGACAGAGACTGAGACAGAGACAGAGACAGAGACAGAGACAGAGACAGAGACAGAGACAGAGACAGAGACAGAGACAGAGACAGAGACAGAGACAGAGACAGAGGCAGAGACCGAGACTGAGACAGAGACAGAGACAGAGACAGAGACAGAGACAGAGACAGAGACAGAGACAGAGACAGAGACAGAGACAGAGACATAGGCGGAGACAGAGTCAGAGACGGAGACAAAGACCGAGACAGACGCAGGGACTGAGACAGAGGCAGAGACAGCGACAGAGACAGAGGCAGGGACACAGAGACGGAGACACAGAGACAGAGATGCAGAGACAGAGACAGAGACAGAGACAGAGACAGAGACAGAGACAGAGACAGAGACAGAGACAGAGACAGAGGCAGAGACAGAGACAGAGACAGAGACAGAGACACAGACAGAGACAGAGACAGAGACAGAGACAGAGACGGAGACAAAGACCGAGACAGAGACAGTGACCGAGACCGACACAGAGACTGAGACGCAGGCAGAGACAGAGACAGAGACAGAGACACAGAGACAGAGACACAGAGACAGAGACACAGAGACAGAGACACAGAGACAGAGACACAGAGACAGAGACACAGAGACAGAGACACAGAGAGAGAGACACAGAGACACAGAGACAGAGACACAGAGACAGAGACACAGAGACCGAGACACAGATACAGAGACAAAGACAGAGATAAAGACAGAGACCAAAACAGAGACAAAGAGACGGCGACGCAGAGACAGAGACACAGAGACGGAGACAAAGGCAGAGATAAAGACAGAGACAAAAACAGAGACAAGGAGACGGAGACACAGAGACAGAGACACAGAGACAGAGACACAGAGACAGAGACACAGAGACAGAGACACAGAGACAGAGACACAGAGACAGAGACACAGAGACAGAGACACAGAGACAGAGACACAGAGACAGAGACACAGAGACAGAGACACAGAGACAGAGACACAGAGACAGAGACACAGAGACAGAGACACAGAGACAGAGACACAGAGACACAGAGACAGAGACACAGAGACAGAGACACAGAGACCGAGACACAGATACAGAGACAAAGACAGAGATAAAGACAGAGAAAAGACAGAGACAAGGAGACGGAGACAAAGAGACAGAGACAGAGACACAGAGACAGAGACACAGAGACAGGGACACAGAGACAGAGACGCAGAGACAGAGACACAGAGACAGATGCACACAGACAGAGGCCCAGAGACAGAGACACAGAGACGGAGACACAGAGGCAGAGGCAGAGGCAGAGACAGAGAGACAGAGACACAGAGACACGGAGACAGAGACAAAGAGACGGAGACACAGAGACAGAGACACAGAGACAGAGCCACATAGACAGAGTCACAGATACACAGAGACACAGAGACAGAGACACAGAGACAGAGACACAGAGGCAGAGACACAGAGACAGAGACACAGAGACAGAGACACAGAGACACAGAGACAGAGACACAGAGACAGAGACACAGAGACCGAGACACAGATACAGAGACAAAGACAGAGATAAAGACAGAGAAAAGACAGAGACAAGGAGACGGAGACAAAGAGACAGAGACAGAGACACAGAGACAGAGACACAGAGACAGGGACACAGAGACAGAGACGCAGAGACAGAGACACAGAGACAGATGCACACAGACAGAGGCCCAGAGACAGAGACACAGAGACGGAGACACAGAGGCAGAGGCAGAGGCAGAGACAGAGAGACAGAGACACAGAGACACGGAGACAGAGACAAAGAGACGGAGACACAGAGACAGAGACACAGAGACAGAGCCACATAGACAGAGTCACAGATACACAGAGACACAGAGACAGAGACACAGAGACAGAGACACAGAGGCAGAGACACAGAGACAGAGACACAGAGACAGAGACACAGAGACAGAGACTCAGAGACAGAGACACAGAGACAGAGACACAGAGACACAGACTCGGAGACAGAGACAGAGACATAGACAGAGACTGAGACAGAGACAGAGACAGAGACAGAGACAGAGACAGAGACAGAGACAGAGACAGAGACAGAGACAGAGACAGAGACAGAGACAGAGACAGAGGCAGAGACCGAGACTGAGACAGAGACACAGACAGAGGCGGAGACGGAGATAGAGGCAGAGGCAGAGACAGAGACGGAGACAGAGGCGGAGACAGAGACAGAGACCTAGGCAGAGACAGAGACAGAGACAGAGACAGAGACAGAGACAGAGACAGAGACACAGACAGAGACACAGACAAAGACAGAGACAGAGACGGAGACAGAGACAGAGACAGAAACAGCGACAGGCACAGGGAGAGGGACAAGGACAGAGACAGAGACAGAGACAGAGACAGAGACAGAGACAGAGACAGAGACAGAGACAGAGACAGAGACAGAGACTGAGACAGAGACACAGACAGAGGCGGAGACGGAGATAGAGGCAGAGGCAGAGGCAGAGACGCAGACAGAGGCGGAGACAGAGACAGAGACAGAGACAGAGACAGAGACAGAGACAGAGACAGAGACAGAGACAGAGACAGATACAGAGACAGAGACAGAGACAGAGACAGAGACACAGACAGAGACACAGACAAAGACAGAGACAGAGACGGAGACAGAGACAGAGACAGAAACAGCGACAGGCACAGGGAGAGGGACAGGGACAGAGACAGAGACAGAGACAGAGACAGAGACAGAGACAGAGACAGAGACAGAGACAGGCACAGGGAGAGGGACAGGGACAGAGACAGAGACAGAGACAGAGACAGAGACAGAGACAGAGACAGAGACAGAGACAGAGACAGAGACAGAGACAGAGACAGAGACAGAGACAGAGACAGAGACAGAGACAGAGACACAGAGAGAGACACAGACAAAGACAGAGACAGAGACGGAGACAGAGACAGAGACAGAAACAGCGACAGGCACAGGGAGAGGGACAGGGACAGAGACAGAGACAGAGACAGAGACAGAGACAGAGACAGAGACAGAGACAGAGACAGAGACAGAGACAGAGACAGAGACAGAGACAGAGGCAGAGACAGAGACAGAGACAGAGACAGAGACACAGACAGAGACAGAGACAGAGACAGAGACAGAGACGGAGACAAAGACCGAGACAGAGACAGTGACCGAGACCGACACAGAGACTGAGACGCAGGCAGAGACAGAGACAGAGACAGAGACACAGAGACAGAGACACAGAGACACAGAGACAGAGACACAGAGACAGAGACACAGAGACAGAGACACAGAGACAGAGACACAGAGACAGAGACACAGATACAGAGACAAGGAGACGGAGACAAAGAGACAGAGACAGAGACACAGGGACTGAGACAGAGCCAGGGACAGAGAAAGAGACAAAGACAGGGACGAAGACAGAGATAAAGACAGAGACCAAAACAGAGACAAAGAGACGGCGACGCAGAGACAGAGACACAGAGACGGAGACAAAGGCAGAGATAAAGACAGAGACAAAAACAGAGACGAGGAGACGGAGACACAGAGACAGAGACACAGAGACAGAGACACAGAGACAGAGACACAGAGACAGAGACACAGAGACAGAGACACAGAGACAGAGACACAGAGACAGAGACACAGAGACAGAGACACAGAGACAGAGACACAGAGACAGAGACACAGAGACAGAGACACAGAGAGAGAGACACAGAGACACAGAGACAGAGACACAGAGACAGAGACACAGAGACCGAGACACAGATACAGAGACAAAGACAGAGATAAAGACAGAGACCAAAACAGAGACAAAGAGACGGCGACGCAGAGACAGAGACACAGAGACGGAGACAAAGGCAGAGATAAAGACAGAGACAAAAACAGAGACAAGGAGACGGAGACACAGAGACAGAGACACAGAGACAGAGACACAGAGACAGAGACACAGAGACAGAGACACAGAGACAGAGACACAGAGACAGAGACACAGAGACAGAGACACAGAGACAGAGACACAGAGACAGAGACACAGAGACAGAGACACAGAGACAGAGACACAGAGACAGAGACACAGAGACAGAGACACAGAGACAGAGACACAGAGACAGAGACACAGAGACAGAGACACAGAGACACAGAGACAGAGACACAGAGACAGAGACACAGAGACCGAGACACAGATACAGAGACAAAGACAGAGATAAAGACAGAGAAAAGACAGAGACAAGGAGACGGAGACAAAGAGACAGAGACAGAGACACAGAGACAGAGACACAGAGACAGGGACACAGAGACAGAGACGCAGAGACAGAGACACAGAGACAGATGCACACAGACAGAGGCCCAGAGACAGAGACACAGAGACGGAGACACAGAGGCAGAGGCAGAGGCAGAGACAGAGAGACAGAGACACAGAGACACGGAGACAGAGACAAAGAGACGGAGACACAGAGACAGAGACACAGAGACAGAGCCACATAGACAGAGTCACAGATACACAGAGACACAGAGACAGAGACACAGAGACAGAGACACAGAGGCAGAGACACAGAGACAGAGACACAGAGACAGAGACACAGAGACAGAGACACAGAGACACAGAGACAGAGACACAGAGACAGAGACACAGAGACCGAGACACAGATACAGAGACAAAGACAGAGATAAAGACAGAGAAAAGACAGAGACAAGGAGACGGAGACAAAGAGACAGAGACAGAGACACAGAGACAGAGACACAGAGACAGGGACACAGAGACAGAGACGCAGAGACAGAGACACAGAGACAGATGCACACAGACAGAGGCCCAGAGACAGAGACACAGAGACGGAGACACAGAGGCAGAGGCAGAGGCAGAGACAGAGAGACAGAGACACAGAGACACGGAGACAGAGACAAAGAGACGGAGACACAGAGACAGAGACACAGAGACAGAGCCACATAGACAGAGTCACAGATACACAGAGACACAGAGACAGAGACACAGAGACAGAGACACAGAGGCAGAGACACAGAGACAGAGACACAGAGACAGAGACACAGAGACAGAGACTCAGAGACAGAGACACAGAGACAGAGACACAGAGACACAGACTCGGAGACAGAGACAGAGACATAGACAGAGACTGAGACAGAGACAGAGACAGAGACAGAGACAGAGACAGAGACAGAGACAGAGACAGAGACAGAGACAGAGACAGAGACAGAGACAGAGGCAGAGACCGAGACTGAGACAGAGACAGAGACAGAGACAGAGACAGAGACAGAGACAGAGACAGAGACAGAGACAGAGACATAGGCGGAGACAGAGTCAGAGACGGAGACAAAGACCGAGACAGACGCAGGGACTGAGACAGAGGCAGAGACAGCGACAGAGACAGAGGCAGGGACACAGAGACGGAGACACAGAGACAGAGATGCAGAGACAGAGACAGAGACAGAGACAGAGACAGAGACAGAGACAGAGACAGAGGCAGAGACAGAGACAGAGACAGAGACAGAGACAGAGACACAGACAGGGACAGAGACAGAGACAGAGACACAGACAGAGACACAGTCAGAGACGGAGACAAAGACCGAGACAGACGCAGGGACTGAGACAGAGGCAGAGACAGCGACAGAGACAGAGATAGAGACAGGGCAGATACAGAGGCAGAGACAGAGACAGAGACAGAGACCGAGACAGAGACAGAGACAGAGACAGAGACAGAGACAGAGACAGAGACAGAGACAGAGACAGAGACAGAGACAGAGACAGAGACAGAGACAGAGGCAGGGACACAGAGACATCGACACAGAGACAGAGATGCAGAGACAGAGACAGAGACAGAGACAGAGACGGAGACAGAGGCAGAGACAGAGCCAGGGACGGAGATAGTGACAGAGACAGAGTCAGAGACAGAGACAGAGACAGAGACATAGGCAGAGATAGAGACAGAGACAGAGACAGAGACAGAGACAGAGACAGAGACACAGACAGAGACACAGACAAAGACAGAGACAGAGACGGAGACAGAGACAGAGACAGAAACAGCGACAGGCACAGGGAGAGGGACAGGGACAGAGACAGAGACAGAGACAGAGACAGAGACAGAGACAGAGACAGAGACAGAGACAGAGACAGAGACTGAGACAGAGACACAGACAGAGGCGGAGACGGAGATAGAGGCAGAGGCAGAGACAGAGACGGAGACAGAGGCGGAGACAGAGACAGAGACCTAGGCAGAGACAGAGACAGAGACAGAGACAGAGACAGAGACAGAGACAGAGACACAGACAGAGACACAGACAAAGACAGAGACAGAGACGGAGACAGAGACAGAGACAGAAACAGCGACAGGCACAGGGAGAGGGACAAGGACAGAGACAGAGACAGAGACAGAGACAGAGACAGAGACAGAGACAGAGACAGAGACAGAGACAGAGACAGAGACTGAGACAGAGACACAGACAGAGGCGGAGACGGAGATAGAGGCAGAGGCAGAGACAGAGACGCAGACAGAGGCGGAGACAGAGACAGAGACAGAGACAGAGACAGAGACAGAGACAGAGACAGAGACAGAGACAGATACAGAGACAGAGACAGAGACAGAGACAGAGACACAGACAGAGACACAGACAAAGACAGAGACAGAGACGGAGACAGAGACAGAGACAGAAACAGCGACAGGCACAGGGAGAGGGACAGGGACAGAGACAGAGACAGAGACAGAGACAGAGACAGAGACAGAGACAGAGACAGGCACAGGGAGAGGGACAGGGACAGAGACAGAGACAGAGACAGAGACAGAGACAGAGACAGAGACAGCGACAGAGACAGAGACAGAGACAGAGACAGAGACACAGACAGAGACACAGACAAAGACAGAGACAGAGACGGAGACAGAGACAGAGACAGAAACAGCGACAGGCACAGGGAGAGGGACAGGGACAGAGACAGAGACAGAGACAGAGACAGAGACAGAGACAGAGACAGAGACAGAGACAGAGACAGAGACAGAGACAGAGACAGAGACAGAGACAGAGACAGAGACAGAGACAGAGACAGAGACAGAGACAGAGACAGTGACAGAGACAGAGACGGAGACAAAGACAGAGACAGAGACAGAGACAGAGACAGAGACAGAGACAGAGACGGAGACAAAGACCGAGACAGAGACAGAGACCGAGACCGACACAGAGACTGAGACGCAGGCAGAGACAGAGACAGAGACAGAGACACAGAGACAGAGACACAGAGACACAGAGACAGAGACACAGAGACAGAGACACAGAGACAGAGACACAGAGACAGAGACACAGAGACAGAGACACAGATACAGAGACAAGGAGACGGAGACAAAGAGACAGAGACAGAGACACAGGGACTGAGACAGAGAAAGAGACAGAGAAAGAGACAAAGACAGAGACAAAGACAGAGATAAAGACAGAGACCAAAACAGAGACAAAGAGACGGCGACGCAGAGACAGAGACAGAGACAGAGACAGAGACACAGACAGAGACGGAGACAAAGACCGAGACAGACGCAGGGACTGAGACAGAGGCAGAGACAGCGACAGAGACAGAGATAGAGACAGGGCAGATACAGAGGCAGAGACAGAGACAGAGACAGAAACCGAGACAGAGACAGAGACAGAGACAGAGACAGAGACAGAGACAGAGACAGAGACAGAGACAGAGACAGAGACAGAGACAGAGACAGAGGCAGGGACACAGAGACATCGACACAGAGACAGAGATGCAGAGACAGAGACAGAGACAGAGACAGAGACGGAGACAGAGGCAGAGACAGAGCCAGGGACGGAGATAGTGACAGAGACAGAGACAGAGACAGAGACAGAGACAGAGACATAGGCAGAGATAGAGACAGAGACAGAGACAGAGACAGAGACAGAGACAGAGACACAGACAGAGACACAGACAAAGACAGAGACAGAGACGGAGACAGAGACAGAGACAGAAACAGCGACAGGCACAGGGAGAGGGACAGGGACAGAGACAGAGACAGAGACAGAGACAGAGACAGAGACAGAGACAGAGACAGAGACAGAGACAGAGACAGAGACAGAGACTGAGACAGAGACACAGACAGAGGCGGAGACGGAGATAGAGGCAGAGGCAGAGACAGAGACGGAGACAGAGGCGGAGACAGAGACAGAGACCTAGGCAGAGACAGAGACAGAGACAGAGACAGAGACAGTGACAGAGACAGAGACACAGACAGAGACACAGACAAAGACAGAGACAGAGACGGAGACAGAGACAGAGACAGAAACAGCGACAGGCACAGGGAGAGGGACAAGGACAGAGACAGAGACAGAGACAGAGACAGAGACAGAGACAGAGACATAGACAGAGACAGAGACAGTGACAGAGACAGAGACAGAGACAGAGACAGAGACAGAGACAGAGACAGAGACAGAGACAGAGACAGAGACAGAGACAGAGACACAGACAGAGACAGAGACAGAGACAGAGACAGAGACAGAGACAGAGACAGAGACAGAGACAGAGACAGAGACAGAGACAGAGACAGAGACTGAGACAGAGTCAGAGACGGAGACAAAAACCGAGACAGACGCAGGGACTGAGACAGAGGCAGAGACAGCGACAGAGACAGAGACAGAGACAGAGGCAGAGACTGAGACTGAGACAGAGAGAGAGACAAAGACAGAAACAGAGACGGAGGCAAAGACCGAGACAGAGGCAGAGACAGAGACAGAGACAGAGACAGAGACATAGACAGAGACAGAGACAGTGACAGAGACAGAGACAGAGACAGAGACAGAGACAGAGACAGAGACAGAGACAGAGACAGAGACAGAGACACAGACAGAGACAGAGACAGAGACAGAGACAGAGACAGAGACGGAGACAGAGACAGAGACGCACACAAAGACCGAGACAGAGACAGAGACCGAGACAGACACAGAGACTGAGACGCAGGCAGAGACAGAGACAGTGACAGAGACAGAGACAGAGACAGAGACAGAGACAGAGGCAGAGACAGAGACAGAGACAGAGACAGAGACAGAGACAGAGACAGAGACAGAGACAGAGACAGAGACAGAGACAGAGACAGAGACAGAGACAGTGACAGAGACAGAGACGGAGACAAAGACAGAGACAGAGACAGAGACAGAGACAGAGACAGAGACGGAGACAAAGACCGAGACAGAGACAGAGACCGAGACCGACACAGAGACTGAGACGCAGGCAGAGACAGAGACAGAGACAGAGACACAGAGACAGAGACACAGAGACACAGAGACAGAGACACAGAGACAGAGACACAGAGACGGAGACAAAGGCAGAGATAAAGACAGAGACAAAAACAGAGACAAGGAGACGGAGACACAGAGACAGAGATACAGAGACAGAGACACAGAGACAGAGACACAGAGACAGAGACACAGAGACAGAGACACAGAGACAGAGAAACAGAGACAGAGACACAGAGACACAGAGAAAGAGACACAGAGACAGAGACACAGAGACCGAGACACAGATACAGAGACAAAGACAGAGATAAAGACAGAGAAAAGACAGAGACAAGGAGACGGAGACAAAGAGACAGAGACAGAGACACAGAGACAGAGACACAGAGACAGGGACACAGAGACAGAGACGCAGAGACAGAGACACAGAGACACAGAGACAGAGACACAGAGACAGAGACACAGAGACCGAGACACAGATACAGAGACAAAGACAGAGATAAAGACAGAGAAAAGACAGAGACAAGGAGACGGAGACAAAGAGACAGAGACAGAGACACAGAGACAGAGACACAGAGACAGAGACTCAGAGACAGAGACACAGAGACAGAGACACAGAGACACAGAGACAGAGACTCGGAGACAGAGACAGAGACAGAGACAGAGACTGAGACAGAGACAGAGACAGAGACAGAGACAGAGACAGAGACAGAGACAGAGGCAGAGACCGAGACTGAGACAGAGACAGAGACAGAGACAGAGACAGAGACAGAGACAGAGACAGAGACAGAGACAGAGACAGAGACATAGGCGGAGACAGAGTCAGAGACGGAGACAAAGACCGAGACAGACGCAGGGACTGAGACAGAGGCAGAGACAGCGACAGAGACAGAGGCAGGGACACAGAGACGGAGACACAGAGACAGAGATGCAGAGACAGAGACAGAGACAGAGACAGAGACAGAGACAGAGACAGAGACAGAGACAGAGACAGAGACAGAGGCAGAGACAGAGACAGAGACAGAGACAGAGACAGAGACACAGACAGGGACAGAGACAGAGACAGAGACACAGACAGAGACAGAGTCAGAGACGGAGACAAAGACCGAGACAGACGCAGGGACTGAGACAGAGGCAGAGACAGCGACAGAGACAGAGATAGAGACAGGGCAGATACAGAGGCAGAGACAGAGACAGAGACAGAGACAGAGACAGAGACAGAGACAGAGACAGAGGCAGGGACACAGAGACATCGACACAGAGACAGAGATGCAGAGACAGAGACAGAGACAGAGACAGAGACGGAGACAGAGGCAGAGACAGAGCCAGGGACGGAGATAGTGACAGAGACAGAGACAGAGACAGAGACGGAGACAGAGGCAGAGACAGAGCCAGGGACGGAGATAGTGACAGAGACAGAGACAGAGACAGAGACAGAGACAGAGACAGAGACATAGGCAGAGATAGAGACAGAGACAGAGACAGAGACAGAGACAGAGACAGAGACAGAGACACAGACAGAGACACAGACAAAGACAGAGACAGAGACGGAGACAGAGACAGAGACAGAAACAGCGACAGGCACAGGGAGAGGGACAGAGACAGAGACAGAGACAGAGACAGAGACAGAGACAGAGACAGAGACAGAGACAGAGACAGAGACAGAGTCAGAGACGGAGACAAAGACCGAGACAGACGCAGGGACTGAGACAGAGGCAGAGACAGAGACAGAGACAGAGACAGAGACAGAGGCAGAGACTGAGACTGAGACAGAGAGAGAGACAAAGACAGAAACAGAGACGGAGGCAAAGACCGAGACAGAGGCAGAGACAGAGAAAGAGACAGAGACAGAGACAGAGACAGAGACAGAGACAGTGACAGAGACAGAGACAGAGACAGAGACAGAGACAGAGACAGAGACAGAGACAGAGACAGAGACAGAGACAGAGACACAGACAGAGACAGAGACAGAGACAGAGACAGAGACAGAGACAGAGACAGAGACAGAGACAGAGACGCACACAAAGACCGAGACAGAGACAGAGACCGAGACAGACACAGAGACAGAGACAGAGACAGTGACAGAGACAGAGACGGAGACAAAGACAGAGACAGAGACAGAGACAGAGACAGAGACAGAGACAGAGACGGAGACGCAGAGACAGAGACACAGAGACAGATGCACACAGACAGAGGCCCAGAGACAGAGACACAGAGACGGAGACACAGAGGCAGAGGCAGAGGCAGAGACAGAGAGACAGAGACACAGAGACACGGAGACAGAGACAAAGAGACGGAGACACAGAGACAGAGACACAGAGACAGAGGCACATAGACAGAGTCACAGATACACAGAGACACAGAGACAGAGACACAGATACAGAGACCCAGAGGCAGAGACACAGAGACAGAGACACAGAGACAGAGACACAGAGACAGAGACTCAGAGAGAGAGACACAGAGACCGAGACACAGAGACACAGAGACAGAGACTCGGAGACAGAGACAGAGACAGAGACAGAGACTGAGACAGAGACAGAGACAGAGACAGAGACAGAGACAGAGACAGAGACAGAGACAAAGACAGAGACAGAGGCAGAGACCGAGACTGAGACAGAGACAGAGACAGAGACAGAGACAGAGACAGAGACAGAGACAGAGACAGAGACAGAGACAGAGACAGAGACATAGGCAGAGACAGAGACAGAGACAGAGACAGAGACAGAGACATAGGCGGAGACAGAGTCAGAGACGGAGACAAAGACCGAGACAGACGCAGGGACTGAGACAGAGGCAGAGACAGCGACAGAGACAGAGGCAGGGACACAGAGACGGAGACACAGAGACAGAGATGCAGAGACAGAGACAGAGACAGAGACAGAGACAGAGACAGAGACAGAGACAGAGACAGAGGCAGAGACAGAGACAGAGACAGAGACAGAGACAGAGACACAGACAGGGACAGAGACAGAGACAGAGACACAGACAGAGACAGAGTCAGAGACGGAGACAAAGACCGAGACAGACGCAGGGACTGAGACAGAGGCAGAGACAGCGACAGAGACAGAGATAGAGACAGGGCAGATACAGAGGCAGAGACAGAGACAGAGACAGAGACAGAGACAGAGACAGAGACAGAGACAGAGGCAGGGACACAGAGACATCGACACAGAGACAGAGATGCAGAGACAGAGACAGAGACAGAGACAGAGACGGAGACAGAGGCAGAGACAGAGCCAGGGACGGAGATAGTGACAGAGACAGAGACAGAGACAGAGACGGAGACAGAGGCAGAGACAGAGCCAGGGACGGAGATAGTGACAGAGACAGAGACAGAGACAGAGACAGAGACAGAGACAGAGACATAGGCAGAGATAGAGACAGAGACAGAGACAGAGACAGAGACAGAGACAGAGACAGAGACACAGACAGAGACACAGACAAAGACAGAGACAGAGACGGAGACAGAGACAGAGACAGAAACAGCGACAGGCACAGGGAGAGGGACAGAGACAGAGACAGAGACAGAGACAGAGACAGAGACAGAGACAGAGACAGAGACAGAGACAGAGTCAGAGACGGAGACAAAGACCGAGACAGACGCAGGGACTGAGACAGAGGCAGAGACAGAGACAGAGACAGAGACAGAGACAGAGGCAGAGACTGAGACTGAGACAGAGAGAGAGACAAAGACAGAAACAGAGACGGAGGCAAAGACCGAGACAGAGGCAGAGACAGAGAAAGAGACAGAGACAGAGACAGAGACAGAGACAGAGACAGTGACAGAGACAGAGACAGAGACAGAGACAGAGACAGAGACAGAGACAGAGACAGAGACAGAGACAGAGACAGAGACAGAGACACAGACAGAGACAGAGACAGAGACAGAGACAGAGACAGAGACAGAGACAGAGACAGAGACAGAGACAGAGACAGAGACGCACACAAAGACCGAGACAGAGACAGAGACCGAGACAGACACAGAGACAGAGACAGAGACAGTGACAGAGACAGAGACGGAGACAAAGACAGAGACAGAGACAGAGACAGAGACAGAGACAGAGACAGAGACGGAGACGCAGAGACAGAGACACAGAGACAGATGCACACAGACAGAGGCCCAGAGACAGAGACACAGAGACGGAGACACAGAGGCAGAGGCAGAGGCAGAGACAGAGAGACAGAGACACAGAGACACGGAGACAGAGACAAAGAGACGGAGACACAGAGACAGAGACACAGAGACAGAGGCACATAGACAGAGTCACAGATACACAGAGACACAGAGACAGAGACACAGATACAGAGACCCAGAGGCTGAGACACAGAGACAGAGACACAGAGACAGAGACACAGAGACAGAGACTCAGAGACAGAGACTCAGAGACAGAGACACAGAGACCGAGACACAGAGACACAGAGACAGAGACTCGGAGACAGAGACAGAGACAGAGACAGAGACTGAGACAGAGACAGAGACAGAGACAGAGACAGAGACAGAGACAGAGACAGAGACAGAGACAAAGACAGAGACAGAGGCAGAGACCGAGACTGAGACAGAGACAGAGACAGAGACAGAGACAGAGACAGAGACAGAGACAGAGACAGAGACAGAGACAGAGACAGAGACAGAGACAGAGACATAGGCAGAGACAGAGACAGAGACAGAGACAGAGACAGAGACAGAGACAGAGACAGAGACAGAGACAGAGACAGAGACAGAGACAGAGACAGAGACAGAGACAGAGACAGAGACAGAGACAGAGACAGAGACAGAGACAGAGACAGAGACAGATACAGAGACAGAGACAGAGACAGAGACAGAGACAGAGACAGAGAGAGAGACAGAGACAGAGACAGAGACTGAGACAGAGACACAGACAGAGGCGGAGACGGAGATAGAGGCAGAGGCAGAGACAGAGACGGAGACAGAGGCGGAGACAGAGACAGAGACCTAGGCAGAGACAGAGACAGAGACAGAGACAGAGACAGTGACAGAGACAGAGACACAGACAGAGACACAGACAAAGACAGAGACAGAGACGGAGACAGAGACAGAGACAGAAACAGCGACAGGCACAGGGAGAGGGACAAGGACAGAGACAGAGACAGAGACAGAGACAGAGACAGAGACAGAGACATAGACAGAGACAGAGACAGTGACAGAGACAGAGACAGAGACAGAGACAGAGACAGAGACAGAGACAGAGACAGAGACAGAGACAGAGACAGAGACAGAGACAGAGACACAGACAGAGACAGAGACAGAGACAGAGACAGAGACAGAGACAGAGACAGAGACAGAGACAGAGACAGAGACAGAGACAGAGACAGAGACTGAGACAGAGTCAGAGACGGAGACAAAAACCGAGACAGACGCAGGGACTGAGACAGAGGCAGAGACAGCGACAGAGACAGAGACAGAGACAGAGGCAGAGACTGAGACTGAGACAGAGAGAGAGACAAAGACAGAAACAGAGACGGAGGCAAAGACCGAGACAGAGGCAGAGACAGAGACAGAGACAGAGACAGAGACATAGACAGAGACAGAGACAGTGACAGAGACAGAGACAGAGACAGAGACAGAGACAGAGACAGAGACAGAGACAGAGACAGAGACAGAGACACAGACAGAGACAGAGACAGAGACAGAGACAGAGACAGAGACAGAGACAGAGACAGAGACAGAGACGCACACAAAGACCGAGACAGAGACAGAGACCGAGACAGACACAGAGACTGAGACGCAGGCAGAGACAGAGACAGTGACAGAGACAGAGACAGAGACAGAGACAGAGACAGAGGCAGAGACAGAGACAGAGACAGAGACAGAGACAGAGACAGAGACAGAGACAGAGACAGAGACAGAGACAGAGACAGAGACAGAGACAGAGACAGTGACAGAGACAGAGACGGAGACAAAGACAGAGACAGAGACAGAGACAGAGACAGAGACAGAGACAGAGACGGAGACAAAGACCGAGACAGAGACAGAGACCGAGACCGACACAGAGACTGAGACGCAGGCAGAGACAGAGACAGAGACAGAGACACAGAGACAGAGACACAGAGACACAGAGACAGAGACACAGAGACAGAGACACAGAGACGGAGACAAAGGCAGAGATAAAGACAGAGACAAAAACAGAGACAAGGAGACGGAGACACAGAGACAGAGATACAGAGACAGAGACACAGAGACAGAGACACAGAGACAGAGACACAGAGACAGAGACACAGAGACAGAGAAACAGAGACAGAGACACAGAGACACAGAGAAAAAGACACAGAGACAGAGACACAGAGACCGAGACACATATACAGAGACAAAGACAGAGATAAAGACAGAGAAAAGACAGAGACAAGGAGACGGAGACAAAGAGACAGAGACAGAGACACAGAGACAGAGACACAGAGACAGGGACACAGAGACAGAGACGCAGAGACAGAGACACAGAGACACAGAGACAGAGACACAGAGACAGAGACACAGAGACCGAGACACAGATACAGAGACAAAGACAGAGATAAAGACAGAGAAAAGACAGAGACAAGGAGACGGAGACAAAGAGACAGAGACAGAGACACAGAGACAGAGACACAGAGACAGAGACTCAGAGACAGAGACACAGAGACAGAGACACAGAGACACAGAGACAGAGACTCGGAGACAGAGACAGAGACAGAGACAGAGACTGAGACAGAGACAGAGACAGAGACAGAGACAGAGACAGAGACAGAGACAGAGACAGAGACAGAGGCAGAGACCGAGACTGAGACAGAGACAGAGACAGAGACAGAGACAGAGACAGAGACAGAGACAGAGACAGAGACAGAGACAGAGACATAGGCGGAGACAGAGTCAGAGACGGAGACAAAGACCGAGACAGACGCAGGGACTGAGACAGAGGCAGAGACAGCGACAGAGACAGAGGCAGGGACACAGAGACGGAGACACAGAGACAGAGATGCAGAGACAGAGACAGAGACAGAGACAGAGACAGATACAGAGACAGAGACAGAGACAGAGACAGAGACAGAGGCAGAGACAGAGACAGAGACAGAGACAGAGACAGAGACACAGACAGGGACAGAGACAGAGACAGAGACACAGACAGAGACAGAGTCAGAGACGGAGACAAAGACCGAGACAGACGCAGGGACTGAGACAGAGGCAGAGACAGCGACAGAGACAGAGATAGAGACAGGGCAGATACAGAGGCAGAGACAGAGACAGAGACAGAGACAGAGACAGAGACAGAGACAGAGACAGAGGCAGGGACACAGAGACATCGACACAGAGACAGAGATGCAGAGACAGAGACAGAGACAGAGACAGAGACGGAGACAGAGGCAGAGACAGAGCCAGGGACGGAGATAGTGACAGAGACAGAGACAGAGACAGAGACGGAGACAGAGGCAGAGACAGAGCCAGGGACGGAGATAGTGACAGAGACAGAGACAGAGACAGAGACAGAGACAGAGACAGAGACATAGGCAGAGATAGAGACAGAGACAGAGACAGAGACAGAGACAGAGACAGAGACAGAGACACAGACAGAGACACAGACAAAGACAGAGACAGAGACGGAGACAGAGACAGAGACAGAAACAGCGACAGGCACAGGGAGAGGGACAGAGACAGAGACAGAGACAGAGACAGAGACAGAGACAGAGACAGAGACAGAGACAGAGACAGAGACAGAGTCAGAGACGGAGACAAAGACCGAGACAGACGCAGGGACTGAGACAGAGGCAGAGACAGAGACAGAGACAGAGACAGAGACAGAGGCAGAGACTGAGACTGAGACAGAGAGAGAGACAAAGACAGAAACAGAGACGGAGGCAAAGACCGAGACAGAGGCAGAGACAGAGAAAGAGACAGAGACAGAGACAGAGACAGAGACAGAGACAGTGACAGAGACAGAGACAGAGACAGAGACAGAGACAGAGACAGAGACAGAGACAGAGACAGAGACAGAGACAGAGACACAGACAGAGACAGAGACAGAGACAGAGACAGAGACAGAGACAGAGACAGAGACAGAGACAGAGACGCACACAAAGACCGAGACAGAGACAGAGACCGAGACAGACACAGAGACAGAGACAGAGACAGTGACAGAGACAGAGACGGAGACAAAGACAGAGACAGAGACAGAGACAGAGACAGAGACAGAGACAGAGACAGAGACGGAGACGCAGAGACAGAGACACAGAGACAGATGCACACAGACAGAGGCCCAGAGACAGAGACACAGAGACGGAGACACAGAGGCAGAGGCAGAGGCAGAGACAGAGAGACAGAGACACAGAGACACGGAGACAGAGACAAAGAGACGGAGACACAGAGACAGAGACACAGAGACAGAGGCACATAGACAGAGTCACAGATACACAGAGACACAGAGACAGAGACACAGATACAGAGACCCAGAGGCAGAGACACAGAGACAGAGACACAGAGACAGAGACACAGAGACAGAGACTCAGAGACAGAGACACAGAGACCGAGACACAGAGACACAGAGACAGAGACTCGGAGACAGAGACAGAGACAGAGACAGAGACTGAGACAGAGACAGAGACAGAGACAGAGACAGAGACAGAGACAGAGACAGAGACAGAGACAGAGACAAAGACAGAGACAGAGGCAGAGACCGAGACTGAGACAGAGACAGAGACAGAGACAGAGACAGAGACAGAGACAGAGACAGAGACAGAGACAGAGACAGAGACAGAGACAGAGACATAGGCAGAGACAGAGACAGAGACAGAGACAGAGACAGAGACATAGGCGGAGACAGAGTCAGAGACGGAGACAAAGACCGAGACAGACGCAGGGACTGAGACAGAGGCAGAGACAGCGACAGAGACAGAGGCAGGGACACAGAGACGGAGACACAGAGACAGAGATGCAGAGACAGAGACAGAGACAGAGACAGAGACAGAGACAGAGACAGAGACAGAGACAGAGGCAGAGACAGAGACAGAGACAGAGACAGAGACAGAGACACAGACAGGGACAGAGACAGAGACAGAGACACAGACAGAGACAGAGTCAGAGACGGAGACAAAGACCGAGACAGACGCAGGGACTGAGACAGAGGCAGAGACAGCGACAGAGACAGAGATAGAGACAGGGCAGATACAGAGGCAGAGACAGAGACAGAGACAGAGACAGAGACAGAGACAGAGACAGAGACAGAGGCAGGGACACAGAGACATCGACACAGAGACAGAGATGCAGAGACAGAGACAGAGACAGAGACAGAGACGGAGACAGAGGCAGAGACAGAGCCAGGGACGGAGATAGTGACAGAGACAGAGACAGAGACAGAGACGGAGACAGAGGCAGAGACAGAGCCAGGGACGGAGATAGTGACAGAGACAGAGACAGAGACAGAGACAGAGACAGAGACAGAGACATAGGCAGAGATAGAGACAGAGACAGAGACAGAGACAGAGACAGAGACAGAGACAGAGACAGAGACACAGACAGAGACACAGACAAAGACAGAGACAGAGACGGAGACAGAGACAGAGACAGAAACAGCGACAGGCACAGGGAGAGGGACAGAGACAGAGACAGAGACAGAGACAGAGACAGAGACAGAGACAGAGACAGAGACAGAGACAGAGTCAGAGACGGAGACAAAGACCGAGACAGACGCAGGGACTGAGACAGAGGCAGAGACAGAGACAGAGACAGAGACAGAGACAGAGGCAGAGACTGAGACTGAGACAGAGAGAGAGACAAAGACAGAAACAGAGACGGAGGCAAAGACCGAGACAGAGGCAGAGACAGAGAAAGAGACAGAGACAGAGACAGAGACAGAGACAGAGACAGTGACAGAGACAGAGACAGAGACAGAGACAGAGACAGAGACAGAGACAGAGACAGAGACAGAGACAGAGACAGAGACACAGACAGAGACAGAGACAGAGACAGAGACAGAGACAGAGACAGAGACAGAGACAGAGACAGAGACAGAGACGCACACAAAGACCGAGACAGAGACAGAGACCGAGACAGACACAGAGACAGAGACAGAGACAGTGACAGAGACAGAGACGGAGACAAAGACAGAGACAGAGACAGAGACAGAGACAGAGACAGAGACAGAGACGGAGACGCAGAGACAGAGACACGGAGACAGATGCACACAGACAGAGGCCCAGAGACAGAGACACAGAGACGGAGACACAGAGGCAGAGGCAGAGGCAGAGACAGAGAGACAGAGACACAGAGACACGGAGACAGAGACAAAGAGACGGAGACACAGAGACAGAGACACAGAGACAGAGGCACATAGACAGAGTCACAGATACACAGAGACACAGAGACAGAGACACAGATACAGAGACCCAGAGGCTGAGACACAGAGACAGAGACACAGAGACAGAGACACAGAGACAGAGACTCAGAGACAGAGACACAGAGACCGAGACACAGAGACACAGAGACAGAGACTCGGAGACAGAGACAGAGACAGAGACAGAGACTGAGACAGAGACAGAGACAGAGACAGAGACAGAGACAGAGACAGAGACAGAGACAGAGACAAAGACAGAGACAGAGGCAGAGACCGAGACTGAGACAGAGACAGAGACAGAGACAGAGACAGAGACAGAGACAGAGACAGAGACAGAGACAGAGACAGAGACAGAGACAGAGACATAGGCAGAGACAGAGACAGAGACAGAGACAGAGACAGAGACAGAGACAGAGACAGAGACAGAGACAGAGACAGAGACAGAGACAGAGACAGAGACAGAGACAGAGACAGAGACAGAGACAGAGACAGAGACAGAGACAGAGACAGAGACAGAGACAGATACAGAGACAGAGACAGAGACAGAGACAGAGACAGAGACAGAGACAGAGACAGAGACAGAGACAGAGACAGAGACAGAGACAGAGACAGAGACAGAGACAGAGACAGAGACTGCGACAGAGATAGAGACAGGGCAGAGACAGAGGCAGGGACAGAGACAGGGACAGAGACAGAGAGAGAGACAGAGACAGAGACAGAGACAGAGACGGAGGCATAGGCAGAGACAGAGACAGAGACAGACACAGAGACAGAGACAGAGACAGAGACAGAGACAGAGACAGAGACAGAGACAGAGACAGAGACAGAGACAGAGACAGAGACAGAGACAGAGACAGAGACAGAGACAGAGACAGAGACAGAGACAGAGACAGAGACAGAGACAGAGACAGAGACAGAGACAGAGACAGAGACAGAGACAGAGACAGAGACAGAGACAGAGACAGAGACAGAGACAGAGACAGAGACAGAGACAGAGACAGAGACAGAGACAGAGACAGAGACAGAGACAGAGACAGAGACAGAGACAGAGACAGAGACAGAGACAGAGACAGAGACAGAGACAGAGACAGAGACGAAGACAGAGACAGAGACAGAAACAGCGACAGGCACAGGGAGAGGGACAGGGACAGAGACAGATACAGAGACAGATACAGAGACAGAGACAGAGACAGAGACAGAGACAGAGACAGAGACAGAGACAGAGACAGAGACAGAGACAGAGACAGAGACAGAGACAGAGACAGAGACAGAGACAGAGACAGAGACTGAGACAGAGACAGAGACAGAGACAGAGACAGAGACAGAGACAGAGACGGAGACGGAGACAGAGGCAGAGACAAACACAGAGACGGAGGCAGAGACGGAGACAGAGGCAGAGACAGAAACAGCGACAGGCACAGGGAGAGGGACAGGGACAGAGACAGAGACAGAGACAGAGACAGAGACAGAGACGGAGACAGAGGCAGAGACAGAGCCAGGGACGGAGATAGAGACAGAGACAGAGGGAGAGACAGCGTCAGAGACAGATACAGAGACAGAGACAGAGACAGACACAGAGACGGAGACAGAGACAGAGGAAGAGACAGCGACAGAGACAGAGACAGAGACAGAGACAGAGACAGAGACAGAGACAGAGACAGAGACAGAGACAGAGACAGAGACAGAGACAGAGACAGAGACAGAGACAGAGACAGAGACAGAGACAGAGACAGAGACAGAGACAGAGACAGAGACAGAGACAGAGACAGAGACAGAGACAGAGACAGAGACAGAGACAGAGACAGAGACAGAGACAGAGACAGAGACAGAGACAGAGACAGAGACAGAGACAGAGACAGAGACAGAGACAGAGACAGCGTCAGAGACAGATACAGAGACAGAGACAGAGACAGAGACGGAGGCATAGGCAGAGACAGAGACAGAGACAGAGACAGAGACAGAGACAGAGACAGAGACAGAGACAGAGACAGAGACAGAGATTGAGACAGAGACAGAGACAGAGACAGAGACAGAGACAGATACAGTGACAGAGACAGAGACAGATACAGACACAGAGACAGAGACAGAGACAGAGACAGAGACAGAGACTGAGACAGAGACAGAGACAGAGACAGAGACAGAGACAGAGACAGAGACGGAGACGGAGACAGAGGCAGAGACAAACACAGAGACGGAGGCAGAGACGGAGACAGAGGCAGCGACAGAGACAGTGACAGGGACAGAGGAAGTGACAGCGACAGAGACAGAGACAGAGACAGAGACAGAGACAGAGACACAGACAGAGACAGAGACAGAGACAGAGACAGAGACAGAGACAGAGACAGAGACAGAGACAGAGACAGAGACAGAGACAGAGACTGAGACAGAGACAGAGACAGAGACAGAGACAGAGACAGAGACAGAGACGGAGACGGAGACAGAGGCAGAGACAAACACAGAGACGGAGGCAGAGACGGAGACAGAGGCAGAGACAGAGCCAGGGACAGAGACGGAGACAGAGACAGAGGAAGAGACAGCGACAGAGACAGAGACAGAGACAGAGACAGAGACAGAGACAGAGACAGAGACAGAGACAGAGACAGAGACAGAGACAGAGACAGAGACAGAGACAGAGACAGAGACAGAGACAGAGACAGAGACAGAGACGGAGGCATAGGCAGACACAGAGACAGAGACGGAGACAGAGACAGAGACAGAGACAGAGACAGAGACAGAGACAGAGACAGAGACAGAGACAGAGACAGAGACAGAGACAGAGACAGAGACAGAGACAGAGACAGAGACAGCGACAGAGACAGAGACAGAGACAGAGACAGAGACAGAGACAGAGACGGAGGCATAGGCAGAGACAGAGACAGAGACAGAGACAGAGACAGAGACAGAGACAGAGACAGAGACAGAGACAGAGATTGAGACAGAGACAGAGACAGAAACAGAGACAGAGACAGATACAGTGACAGAGACAGAGACAGATACAGACACAGAGGCGGAGACAAAGACCGAGACAGAGACAGAGACGGAGACAGAGGCAGAGACCGAGACAGAGACAGAGACGGAGACAGAGACAGAGGAAGAGACAGAGACAGAGACAGAGACAGTGACAGAAACAGAGACAGAGACAGAGACAGAGACAGAGACAGAGACAGAGACAGAGACAGAGACAGAGACAGAGACAGAGACAGAGACAGAGACAGAGACAGAGACAGAGACAGAGACAGAGACAGAGACAGAGACAGAGACAGAGACAGAGACAGAGACAGAGACAGAGACAGAGACAGAGACAGAGACAGAGACAGAGACAGAGACAGAGACAGAGACAGAGACAGAGACAGAGACAGAGACAGAGACAGAGACAGAGACAGAGACAGAGACAGAGACACAGACAGGGACAGAGACAGAGACAGAGACAGAGACAGAGACAGAGTCAGAGACAGAGACAGAGGCAGGGACACAGAGACATCGACACAGAGACAGAGATGCAGAGACAGAGACAGAGACAGAGACAGAGACGGAGACAGAGGCAGAGACAGAGCCAGGGACGGAGATAGTGACAGAGACAGAGACAGAGACAGAGACAGAGACAGAGACATAGGCAGAGATAGAGACAGAGACAGAGACAGAGTCAGAGACAGAGACAGAGACAGAGACAGAGACAGAGACAGAGACAGAGACGGAGGCATAGGCAGAGACAGAGACAGAGACAGAGACAGAGACAGAGACAGAGACAGAGACAGAGACAGAGACAGAGATTGAGACAGAGACAGAGACAGAGACAGAGACAGAGACAGATACAGTGACAGAGACAGAGACAGATACAGACACAGAGGCGGAGACAGAGACAGAGACAGAGACAGAGACAGAGACAGAGACAGAGACCGAGACAGAGACAGAGACGGAGACAGAGACAGAGGAAGAGACAGAGACAGAGACAGAGACAGTGACAGAAACAGAGACAGAGACAGAGACAGAGACAGAGACAGAGACAGAGACAGAGACAGAGACAGAGACAGAGACAGAGACAGAGACAGAGACAGAGACAGAGACAGAGACAGAGACAGAGACAGAGACAGAGACAGAGACAGAGACAGAGACAGAGACAGAGACAGAGACAGAGACAGAGACAGAGACAGAGACAGAGACAGAGACAGAGACAGAGACAGAGACAGAGACAGAGGCAGAGACAGAGACAGAGACAGAGACAGAGACAGAGACAGAGACAGAGACAGAGACACAGACAGGGACAGAGACAGACACAGAGACAGAGACAGAGACAGAGTCAGAGACAGAGGCAGGGACACAGAGACATCGACACAGAGACAGAGATGCAGAGACAGAGACAGAGACAGAGACAGAGACGGAGACAGAGGCAGAGACAGAGCCAGGGACGGAGATAGTGACAGAGACAGAGACAGAGACAGAGACAGAGACAGAGACATAGGCAGAGATAGAGACAGAGACAGAGACAGAGTCAGAGACAGAGACAGAGACAGAGACAGAGACAGAGACAGAGACAGAGACGGAGGCATAGGCAGAGACAGAGACAGAGACAGAGACAGAGACAGAGACAGAGACAGAGACAGAGACAGAGACAGAGATTGAGACAGAGACAGAGACAGAGACAGAGACAGAGACAGATACAGTGACAGAGACAGAGACAGATACAGACACAGAGGCGGAGACAGAGACAGAGACAGAGACAGAGACAGAGACAGAGACAGAGACACAGACAGGGACAGAGACAGAGACAGAGACAGAGACAGAGGCAGGGACACAGAGACATCGACACAGAGACAGAGATGCAGAGACAGAGACAGAGACAGAGACAGAGACGGAGACAGAGGCAGAGACAGAGCCAGGGACGGAGATAGTGACAGAGAGAGAGACAGAGACAGAGACAGAGACATAGGCAGAGATAGAGACAGAGACAGAGACAGAGACAGAGACAGAGACAGAGACACAGACAGAGACACAGACAAAGACAGAGACAGAGACGGAGACAGAGACAGAGACAGAAACAGCGACAGGCACAGGGAGAGGGACATGGACAGAGACAGAGACAGAGACAGAGACAGAGACAGAGACAGAGACAGAGACAGAGACAGAGACAGAGACTGAGACAGAGACACAGACAGAGGCGGAGACGGAGATAGAGGCAGAGGCAGAGACAGAGACGGAGACAGAGGCGGAGACAGAGACAGAGACCTAGGCAGAGACAGAGACAGAGACAGAGACAGAGTCAGAGACGGAGACAAAGACCGAGACAGACGCAGGGACTGAGACAGAGGCAGAGACAGCGACAGAGACAGAGACAGAGACACAGACAGAGACACAGACAGAGACACAGACAAAGACAGAGACAGAGACGGAGACAGAGACAGAGACAGAAACAGCGACAGGCACAGGGAGAGGGACATGGACAGAGACAGAGACAGAGACAGAGACAGAGTCAGAGACGGAGACAAAGACCGAGACAGACGCAGGGACTGAGACAGAGGCAGAGACAGCGACAGAGACAGAGACAGAGACAGCGGCAGAGACTGAGACTGAGACAGAGAGAGAGACAAAGACAGAAACAGAGACGGAGGCAAAGACCGAGACAGAGGCAGAGACAGAGACAGAGACAGAGACAGAGACAGGGACAGAGACAGTGACAGAGACAGAGACAGATACAGAGACAGAGACAGAGACAGAGACAGAGACAGAGACAGAGACAGAGACAGAGACACAGACAGAGACAGAGACAGAGACAGAGACAGAGACAGAGGCAGAGACAGAGACGCACACAAAGACCGAGACAGAGACAGAGACCGAGACAGACACAGAGACTGAGACGCAGGCAGAGACAGAGACAGTGACAGAGACAGAGACAGAGACAGAGACAGAGACAGAGGCAGAGACAGAGACAGAGACAGAGACAGAGACAGAGACAGAGACAGAGACAGAGACAGAGACAGAGACAGAGTCAGAGACGGAGACAAAGACCGAGACAGACGCAGGGACTGAGACAGAGGCAGAGACAGCGACAGAGACAGAGACAGAGACAGCGGCAGAGACTGAGACTGAGACAGAGAGAGAGACAAAGACAGAAACAGAGACGGAGGCAAAGACCGAGACAGAGGCAGAGACAGAGACAGAGACAGAGACAGAGACAGGGACAGAGACAGTGACAGAGACAGAGACAGATACAGAGACAGAGACAGAGACAGAGACAGAGACAGAGACAGAGACACAGACAGAGTCAGAGACAGAGACAGAGACAGAGACAGAGACAGAGACAGAGACGCACACAAAGACCGAGACAGAGACAGAGACCGAGACAGACACAGAGACTGAGACGCAGGCAGAGACAGAGACAGTGACAGAGACAGAGACAGAGACAGAGACAGAGACAGAGGCAGAGACAGAGACAGAGACAGAGACAGAGACAGAGACAGAGACAGAGACAGAGACAGAGACAGAGACAGAGACAGAGACAGAGACAGTGACAGAGACAGAGACGGAGACAAAGACAGAGACCGAGACCGACACAGAGACTGAGACGCAGGCAGAGACAGAGACAGAGACAGAGACACAGAGACAGAGACACAGAGACACAGAGACAGAGACACAGAGACAGAGACACAGAGACAGAGACACAGAGACAGAGACACAGAGACAGAGACACAGATACAGAGACAAGGAGACGGAGACAAAGAGACAGAGACAGAGACACAGGGACTGAGACAGAGCCAGAGACAGAGAAAGAGACAAAGACAGAGACAAAGACAGAGAAAAAGACAGAGACCAAAACAGAGACAAAGAGACGGCGACGCAGAGACAGAGACACAGAGACGGAGACAAAGGCAGAGATAAAGACAGAGACAAAAACAGAGACAAGGAGACGGAGACACAGAGACAGAGACACAGAGACAGAGACACAGAGACAGAGACACAGAGACAGAGACACAGAGACAGAGACACAGAGACAGAGACACAGAGACAGAGACGCAGAGACAGAGACACAGAGACACAGAGACAGAGACACAGAGACAGAGACACAGAGACCGAGACACAGATACAGAGACAAAGACAGAGATAAAGACAGAGAAAAGACAGAGACAAGGAGACGGAGACAAAGAGACAGAGACAGAGACACAGAGACAGGGACACAGAGACAGAGACGCAGAGACAGAGACACAGAGACAGATGCACACAGACAGAGGCCCAGAGACAGAGACACAGAGACGGAGACACAGAGGCAGAGGCAGAGGCAGAGACAGAGAGACAGAGACACAGAGACACGGAGACAGAGACAAAGAGACGGAGACACAGAGACAGAGGCACATAGACAGAGTCACAGATACACAGAGACACAGAGACAGAGACACAGAGACAGAGACACAGAGGCAGAGACACAGAGACAGAGACACAGAGACAGAGACACAGAGACAGAGACTCAGAGACAGAGACACAGAGACAGAGACACAGACACACAGAGACAGAGACTCGGAGACAGATACAGAGACAGAGACAGAGACTGAGACAGAGACAGAGACAGAGACAGAGACAGAGACAGAGACAGACAGAGACAGAGACAGAGACAGAGACAGAGACAGAGACAGAGACAGAGGCAGACACCGAGACTGAGACAGAGACAGAGACAGAGACAGAGACAGAGACAGAGACAGAGACAGAGACAGAGACAGAGACAAAGACGGAGACAGAGGCAGAGACAGAGCCAGGGACGGAGATAGAGACAGAGACAGAGGGAGAGACAGCGACAGATACAGAGACAGAGACAGAGACAGAGACAGAGACAGAGACAGAGACAGAGACAGGGACAGAGACAGAGACAGAGACAGAGACAGAGACAGAGACAGAGACAGAGACGGACACAAAGACCGAGACAGAGGCAGAAACACAGACAGAGACAGAGACAGAGACAAAGGCAGAGAGAGAGACAGAGACAGAGACAGAGACAGAGACAGAGACAGAGACAGAGACAGAGACAGAGACAGAGACAGAGACAGAGACAGAGACAGAGACAGAGACAGAGACAGAGACAGAGACAGAGACAGAGACAGACACTGAGACAGAGACAGAGACAGAGACGGAGACGGAGATAGAGGCAGAGGCAGAGACAGAGACAGACACAGAGACGGAGGCAGAGGCAGAGACAGAGACAGAGACAGAGACTGAGACAGGGACAGAGACAGAGACAGAAACATAGAGACATTGGCACGGAGGCAGAGATGCAGAGACAGAGACAAAGAGACAGAGGCAGAGACACATAGACAGAGACACTGACGGAGACAGAGACGGAGGCAGAGACGGAGACAGAGACAGAGACAGACACTGAGACAGAGACAGAGACAGAGACGGAGACGCAGATAGAGGCAGAGGCAGAGGCAGAGACAGAGACGGAGACAGAGGCAGAGACAGAGACAGACACAGAGACAGAGACAGAGACAGAGACAAAGACAGAGACAGAGACGGAGGCAGAGACAAACACAGAGGCGGAGGTAGAGACAGAGACAGAGACAGAGACAGAGACAGTGACAGAGACAGAGACAGAGGAAGTGACAGCGACAGAGACAGAGACAGAGACAGAGACAGAGACAGAGACAGAGACAGAGACAGAGACACAGACAGAGACAGAGACAGAGACAGAGACAGAGACAGAGACAGACACAGAGACGGAGACAAAGACCGAGACAGAGACAGAGACGGAGACAGAGGCAGAGACAGAGCCAGGGACAGAGACGGAGACAGAGACAGAGGAAGAGACAGCGACAGAGACAGAGACAGAGACAGAGACAGAGACAGAGACAGAGACAGAGACAGAGACAGAGACAGAGACAGAGACAGAGACAGAGACAGAGACAGAGACGGAGGCATAGGCAGAGACAGAGACAGAGACAGAGACAGAGACAGAGACAGAGACGGAGACAGAGACAGAGACAGAGACAGAGACAGAGACAGAGACAGAGACAGAGACAGAGACAGAGACAGAGACAGAGACAGAGACAGAGACAGAGACAGAGACAGAGACTGAGACAGAGACAGAGACAGAGACAGAGACAGGGACAGAGACAGAGACGGAGACGGAGACAGAGGCAGAGACAAACACAGAGACGGAGGCAGAGACGGAGACAGAGGCAGAGACAGAAACAGCGACAGGCACAGAGAGAGGGACAGGGACAGAGACAGAGACAGAGACAGAGACAGAGACAGAGACGGAGACAGAGGCAGAGACAGAGCCAGGGACGGAGATAGAGACAGAGACAGAGGGAGAGACAGCGTCAGAGACAGATACAGAGACAGAGACAGAGACAGACACAGAGACGGAGACAGAGACAGAGACAGAGACAGAGACAGAGACAGAGACAGAGACAGAGACAGACACAGAGACGGAGACAAAGACCGAGACAGAGACAGAGACGGAGACAGAGGCAGAGACAGAGCCAGGGACAGAGACGGAGACAGAGACAGAGGAAGAGACAGCGACAGAGACAGAGACAGAGACAGAGACAGAGACAGAGACAGAGACAGAGACAGAGACAGAGACAGAGACAGAGACAGAGACAGAGACAGAGACGGAGGCATAGGCAGAGACAGAGACAGAGACAGAGACAGAGACAGAGACAGAGACGGAGACAGAGACAGAGACAGAGACAGAGATTGAGACAGAGACAGAGACAGAGACAGAGACAGAGACAGAGACAGATACAGATACAGACACAGAGGCGGAGACAAAGACCGAGACAGAGACAGAGACGGAGACAGAGGCAGAGACAGAGCCAGGGACAGAGACGGAGACAGAGACAGAGGAAGAGACAGAGACAGAGACAGAGGCAGAGACAGAGACAGAGACAGAGACAGAGACAGAGACAGAGACAGAGACAGAGACAGAGACAGAGACAGAGACGGAGGCATAGGCAGAGACAGAGACAGAGACAGAGACAGAGACAGAGACAGAGACGGAGACAGAGACAGAGACAGAGACAGAGATTGAGACAGAGACAGAGACAGAGACAGAGACAGAGACAGATACAGATACAGACACAGAGGCGGAGACAAAGACCGAGACAGAGACAGAGACGGAGACAGAGGCAGAGACAGAGCCAGGGACAGAGACGGAGACAGAGACAGAGGAAGAGACAGAGACAGAGACAGAGGCAGAGACAGAGACAGAGACAGAGACAGAGACAGAGACAGAGACAGAGACAGAGACAGAGACAGAGACGGAGACTGAGACAGAGACAGAGACAGAGACAGAGACAGAGACAGGGACAGAGACAGAGACAGAGACAGAGACAGAGACAGAGACAGAGACAGAGACAGAGACAAAGACAGAGACAGAGACAGAGACAGAGACAGAGACAGAGACAGAGACAGAGACAGAGGCAGAAACAGAGACAGAGACGGAGACTGAGACAGAGACGGAGACTGAGACAGAGACAGAGACAGAGACAGAGACGGAGACAAAGACCGAGACAGAGGCAGAGACACAGACAGAGACAGAGACACAGACAGAGACAGAGACAGAGACAGAGGCAGGGTCTCAGACAGAGACAGAGAGAGAGACAAAGACAGAAACAGAGACGGAGGCAAAGACCGAGACAGAGGCAGAGACAGAGACAGAGACAGAGACAGAGACAGAGACAGAGACAGAGACAGAGACAGAGACAGAGACAGAGACAGAGTCAGAGACGGAGACAAAGACCGAGACAGACGCAGGGACTCAGACAGAGGCAGAGACAGCGACAGAGACAGAGACAGAGACAGAGGCAGAGACTGAGACTGAGACAGAGAGAGAGACAAAGACAGAAACAGAGACGGAGGCAAAGACCGAGACAGAGGCAGAGACAGAGACAGAGACAGAGACAGAGACAGAGACAGAGACAGTGACAGAGACAGAGACAGAGACAGAGACAGAGACAGAGACAGAGACAGAGACAGAGACAGAGACAGAGACAGAGACAGAGACACAGACAGAGACAGAGACAGAGACAGAGACAGAGACAGAGACAGAGACAGAGAAAGAGACGCACACAAAGACCGAGACAGAGACAGGGACCGAGACAGACACAGAGACTGAGACGCAGGCAGAGACAGAGACAGAGACAGAGACACAGAGACAGAGACACAGAGACACAGAGACAGAGACACAGAGACAGAGACACAGAGACAGAGACACAGAGACAGAGACACAGATACAGAGACAAGGAGACGGACACAAAGAGACAGAGACAGAGACACAGGGACTGAGACAGAGCCAGAGACAGAGAAAGAGACAAAGACAGAGACAAAGACAGAGATAAAGACAGAGACCAAAACAGAGACAAAGAGACGGCGACGCAGAGACAGAGACACAGAGACGGAGACAAAGGCAGAGATAAAGACAGAGACAAAAACAGAGACAAGGAGACGGAGACACAGAGACAGAGACACAGAGACAGAGACACAGAGACAGAGACACAGAGACAGAGACACAGAGACAGAGACACAGAGACAGAGACACAGAGACAGGGACACAGAGACAGAGACGCAGAGACAGAGACACAGAGACAGAGACACAGAGACACAGAGACAGAGACTCGGAGACAGAGACAGAGACAGAGACAGAGACTGAGACAGAGACAGAGACAGAGACAGAGACAGAGACAGAGACAGAGGCAGAGACAGAGACAGAGACAGAGGCAGAGACCGAGACTGAGACAGAGACAGAGACAGAGACAGAGACAGAGACAGAGACAGAGACAGAGACAGAGACAGAGACATAGGCGGAGACAGAGTCAGAGACGGAGACAAAGACCGAGACAGACGCAGGGACTGAGACAGAGGCAGAGACAGCGACAGAGACAGAGGCAGGGACACAGAGACGGAGACACAGAGACAGAGATGCAGAGACAGAGACAGAGACAGAGACAGAGACAGAGACAGAGACAGAGACAGACACAGAGACAGAGACAGAGACAGAGACAGAGACAGAGACAGAGACAGAGACAGAGACAGAGACACAGACAGGGACAGAGACAGAGACAGAGACACAGACAGAGACAGAGTCAGAGACGGAGACAAAGACCGAGACAGACGCAGGGACTGAGACAGAGGCAGAGACAGCGACAGAGACAGAGATAGAGACAGGGCAGAGACAGAGGCAGAGACAGAGACAGAGACAGAGACAGAGACAGAGACAGAGACAGAGACAGAGACAGAGACAGAGACAGAGACAGAGGCAGGGACACAGAGACATCGACACAGAGACAGAGATGCAGAGACAGAGACAGAGACGGAGACAGAGACGGAGACAGAGGCAGAGACAGAGCCAGGGACGGAGATAGTGACAGAGACAGAGACAGAGACAGAGACAGAGACAGAGACATAGGCAGAGATAGAGACAGAGACAGAGACAGAGACAGAGGCGGAGACAGAGACAGAGACCTAGGCAGAGACAGAGACAGAGACAGAGACAGAGACAGAGACAGAGACTGACACTGAGACAGAGACAGAGACAGAGACGGAGACGGAGATAGAGGCAGAGGCAGAGACAGAGACAGACACGGAGACGGAGGCAGAGGCAGAGACAGAGACAGAGACAGAGACTGAGACAGGGACAGAGACAGAGACAGAAACGTAGAGACATTGGCACGGAGGCAGAGATGCAGACACAGAGACAAAGAGACAGAGGCAGAGACACATAGACAGAGACCCAGAGACAGAGACAGAGACACTGACGGAGACAGAGACGGAGGCAGAGACGGAGACAGAGACAGAGACAGACACTGAGACAGAGACAGAGACAGAGACGGAGACGGAGATAGAGGCAGAGGCAGAGGCAGAGACAGAGACGGAGACAGAGGCAGAGACAGAGACAGACACAGAGACAGAGACAGAGACAGAGACAAAGACAGAGACAGAGACGGAGGCAGAGACAAACACAGAGGCGGAGGCAGAGACAGAGACAGAGACAGAGACAGAGACAGTGACAGAGACAGAGACAGAGGAAGTGACAGCGACAGAGACAGAGACAGAGACAGAGACAGAGACAGAGACAGAGACACAGACAGAGACAGAGACAGAGACAGAGACAGAGACAGAGACAGAGACAGAGACAGAGACAGAGACAGAGACAGAGACTGAGACAGAGACAGAGACAGAGACAGAGACAGAGACAGAGACAGAGACGGAGACGGAGACAGAGGCAGAGACAAACACAGAGACGGAGGCAGAGACGGAGACAGAGGCAGAGACAGAAACAGCGACAGGCACAGGGAGAGGGACAGGGACAGAGACAGAGACAGAGACAGAGACAGAGACAGAGACGGAGACAGAGGCAGAGACAGAGCCAGGGACGGAGATAGAGACAGAGACAGAGGGAGAGACAGCGTCAGAGACAGATACAGAGACAGAGACAGAGACAGACACAGAGACGGAGACAGAGACAGAGACAGAGACAGAGACAGAGACAGAGACAGAGCCAGGGACAGAGACGGAGACAGAGACAGAGGAAGAGACAGCGACAGAGACAGAGACAGAGACAGAGACAGAGACAGAGACAGAGACAGAGACAGAGACAGAGACAGAGACAGAGACAGAGACGGAGGCATAGGCAGAGACAGAGACAGAGACAGAGACAGAGACAGAGACAGAGACAGAGACAGAGACAGAGATTGAGACAGAGACAGAGACAGAGACAGAGACAGAGACAGATACAGATACAGACACAGAGGCGGAGACAAAGACCGAGACAGAGACAGAGACGGAGACAGAGGCAGAGACAGAGCCAGGGACAGAGACGGAGACAGATACGGAGACACAGACAGAGACAGAGACAGAAACAGGGACAGAGACAGAGACACAGACAGAGACAGAGACAGAGACAGAGACAGAGGCAGGGTCTCAGACAGAGACAGATACAGAGACAGAGACAGAGACAGAGACAGAGACAAAGACAGAGACAGAGACAGAGGAAGTGACAGCGACAGAGACAGAGACAGAGACAGAGACACAGACAGAGACAGAGACAGAGACAGAGACAGAGACAGAGACAGAGACAGAGACAGAGACAGAGACAGAGACAGAGACAGAGACAGAGACAGAGGCAGACACAGAGACAGACGCAGGGACTGAGACAGAGGCAGAGACAGAGACAGAGACAGAGATAGAGACAGGGCAGAGACAGAGGCAGAGACAGAGACAGAGACAGAGACAGAGACAGAGACAGAGACAGACACAGAGGCGGAGACAAAGACCGAGACAGAGACAGAGACGGAGACAGAGGCAGAGACAGAGCCAGGGACAGAGACGGAGACAGAGACAGAGGAAGAGACAGAGACAGAGACAGAGACAGAGACAGAGACAGAGACAGAGACAGAGACAGAGACAGAGACAGAGATAGAGACAGAGACAGAGACAGAGACAGAGACAGAGACAGAGACAGAGACAGAGACAGAGACAGAGACAGAGACAGAGACAGAGACGGAGACGGAGACAGAGACAGAGACAGAAACAGCGACAGGCACAGGGAGAGGGACAGGGACAGAGACAGAGACAGAGACAGAGACAGAGACAGAGACGGAGACAGAGGCAGAGACAGAGCCAAGGACGGAGATAGAGACAGAGACAGAGGGAGAGACAGCGACAGATACAGTGACAGAGACAGAGACAGAGACAGACACAGAGGCGGAGACAAAGACCGAGACAGAGACAGAGACGGAGACAGAGGCAGAGACAGAGCCAGGGACAGAGACGGAGACAGAGACAGAGGAAGAGACAGAGACAGAGACAGAGACAGAGACAGAGACAGACACAGAGACAGAGACAGAGACAGAGACAGAGACAGAGACAGAGACAGAGACAGAGACAGAGACAGAGACAGAGACAGACACTGAGACAGAGACGGAGACAGAGGCAGAGACAGAGACAGCGACAGAGACAGAGACAGAGACAGAGACAGAGACAGAGACAGAGACAGAGACAGAGGCAGAGACAGAGACAGAGACAGAGACAGAGACAGAGGGAGAGAGAGCGACAGAGGCAGAGACAGAGACAGACACAGAGACAGAGACGGGGACAAAGACGGAGACAGACGCAGGGACTGAGACAGAGGCAGAGACAGCGACAGAGACAGGGGCAGAGACAAACACAGAGACGGAGGCAGAGACGGAGACAGAGGCAGAGACAGAAACAGCGACAGGCACAGGGAGAGGGACAGGGACAGAGACAGAGACAGAGACAGAGACAGAGACAGAGATGGAGACAGAGGCAGAGACAGAGCCAGGGACGGAGATAGAGACAGAGACAGAGACAGAGACAGAGACAGAGACAGAGACAGAGACAGAGACGGAGGCATAGGCAGAGACAGAGACAGAGACAGAGACAGAGACAGAGACAGAGACAGAGACAGAGACAGAGACAGAGACAGAGATTGAGACAGAGACAGAGACAGAGACAGAGACAGAGACAGATACAGATACAGACACAGAGGCGGAGACAAAGACCGAGACAGAGACAGAGACGGAGACAGAGGCAGAGACAGAGCCAGGGACAGAGACGGAGACAGAAACAGAGACAGAGACAGATACGGAGACACAGACAGAGACAGAGACAGAAACAGGGACAGAGACAGAGACACAGACAGAGACAGAGACAGAGACAGAGGCAGGGTCTCAGACAGAGACAGATACAGAGACAGAGACAGAGACAGAGACAGAGACAAAGACAGAGACAGAGACAGAGGAAGTGACAGCGACAGAGACAGAGACAGAGACAGAGACACAGACAGAGACAGAGACAGAGACAGAGACAGAGACAGAGACAGAGACAGAGACAGAGACAGAGACAGAGACAGAGACAGAGACAGAGACAGAGACAGAGGCAGACACAGAGACAGACGCAGGGACTGAGACAGAGGCAGAGACAGAGACAGAGACAGAGATAGAGACAGGGCACAGGGAGAGGGACAGGGACAGAGACAGAGACAGAGACAGAGACAGAGACAGAGACGGAGACAGAGGCAGAGACAGAGCCAGGGACGGAGATAGAGACAGAGACAGAGACAGAGACAGAGACAGAGACAGAGACAGAGACAGAGACGGAGGCATAGGCAGAGACAGAGACAGAGACAGAGACAGAGACAGAGACAGAGACAGAGACAGAGACAGAGACAGAGACAGAGACAGAGACAGAGATTGAGACAGAGACAGAGACAGAGACAGAGACAGAGACAGATACAGATACAGACACAGAGGCGGAGACAAAGACCGAGACAGAGACAGAGACGGAGACAGAGGCAGAGACAGAGCCAGGGACAGAGACGGAGACAGAAACAGAGACAGAGACAGATACGGAGACACAGACAGAGACAGAGACAGAAACAGGGACAGAGACAGAGACACAGACAGAGACAGAGACAGAGACAGAGGCAGGGTCTCAGACAGAGACAGATACAGAGACAGAGACAGAGACAGAGACAGAGACAAAGACAGAGACAGAGACAGAGGAAGTGACAGCGACAGAGACAGAGACAGAGACAGAGACACAGACAGAGACAGAGACAGAGACAGAGACAGAGACAGAGACAGAGACAGAGACAGAGACAGAGACAGAGACAGAGACAGAGACAGAGACAGAGGCAGACACAGAGACAGAGACAGAGACAGAGATAGAGTCAGGAGACAGAGACAGAAACAGCGACAGGCACAGGAAGAGGGACAGGGACAGAGACAGAGACAGAGACAGAGACAGAGACAGAGACGGAGACAGAGGCAGAGACAGAGCCAGGGACGGAGATAGAGACAGAGACAGAGGGAGAGACAGCGACAGATACAGAGACAGAGACAGAGACAGAGACAGACACAGAGGCGGAGACAAAGACCGAGACAGAGACAGAGACGGAGACACAGGCAGAGACAGAGCCAGGGACAGAGACGGAGACAGAGACAGAGGAAGAGACAGAGACAGAGACAGAGACAGAGACAGAGACAGAGACAGAGACAGAGATAGAGACAGAGACAGAGACAGAGACAGAGACAGAGACAGAGACAGAGACAGAGACAGAGACAGAGACAGAGACAGAGACGGAGACGGAGACAGAGACAGAGACAGAAACAGCGACAGGCACAGGGAGAGGGACAGGGACAGAGACAGAGACAGAGACAGAGAGAGAGACAGAGACGGAGACAGAGGCAGAGACAGAGCCAGGGACGGAGATAGAGACAGAGACAGAGGGAGAGACAGCGACAGATACAGTGACAGAGACAGAGACAGAGACAGACACAGAGGCGGAGACAAAGACCGAGACAGAGACAGAGACGGAGACAGAGGCAGAGACAGAGCCAGGGACAGAGACGGAGACAGAGACAGAGGAAGAGACAGAGACAGAGACAGAGACAGAGACAGAGACAGACACAGAGACAGAGACAGAGACAGAGACAGAGACAGAGAAAGAGACAGAGACAGAGACAGACACTGAGACAGAGACGGAGACAGAGGCAGAGACAGAGACAGCGACAGAGACAGAGACAAAGACAGAGACGGAGACAGAGGCAGGGACGGAGACAGAGACAGAGACAGAGACAGAGGGAGAGAGAGCGACAGAGGCAGAGACAGAGACAGACACAGAGACAGAGACGGGGACGAAGACGGAGACAGACGCAGGGACTGAGACAGAGGCAGAGACAGCGACAGAGACAGGGGCAGAGACAGCGACAGAGACATATAGAGACAGGGCAGAGACAGAGACAGAGACAGAGACAGAGACAGAGACAGAGACAGAGACAGAGACAGAGACAGAGACAGAGACAGAGACAGAGACAGAGACAGAGACAGAGACGGAGACAGAGGCAGAGACAGAGCCAGGGACAGAGACGGAGACAGAGACAGAGGAAGAGACAGCGACAGAGAGAGACAGAGACAGAGACAGAGGCTGTGATAGAGACAGAGACAGAGACAGAGACAGAGACAGAGACAGAGACAGAGGCAGAGACAGAGACGGACACAAAGACCGAGACAGAGGCACAGACACAGACAGAGACAGAGACAGAGACAAAGGCAGAGAGAGAGACAGAGACAGAGACAGAGACAGAGACAGAGACAGAGACAGAGACAGAGACAGAGACAGAGACAGAGACAGAGACAGAGACAGAGACAGAGACAGAGACAGAGACAGAGACAGAGACAGAGACAGAGACAGAGACAGACACTGAGACAGAGACAGAGACAGAGACGGAGACAGAGACAGAGACGGAGACAGAGGCAGAGACAGAGACAGAGACAGAGACAGAGACAGAGATAGAGACAGAGACAGAGACAGAGGCAGAGACAAACACAGACACTGAGACAGAGACAGAGACAGAGACAGAGACAGAGACAGAGACAGAGACAGAGACAGAGACAGAGACAGAGACAGAGCCAGGGACGGAGATAGAGACAGAGACAGAGGGAGAGACAGCGACAGAGACAGAGACAGAGACAGAGACAGAGACAGAGACAGAGTCAGACACAGAGACAGAGACAGAGACAGAGACAGAGACAGAGACAGAGACAGAGACAGAGACAGAGACAGAGACAGAGACAGAGACAGAGACAGAGACAGAGACAGAGACAGAGACGGAGACAGAGACAGAGACAGAGACAGAGACAAAGACAGAGACGGAGACAGAGGCAGGGACGGAGACAGAGACAGAGACAGAGACGAAGACAGAGACAGATACGGGGACAGAGACACAGACAGAGACAGAGACGGAGACAGAGGCAGAGACAGAGCCAGGGACAGAGACGGAGACGGAGACAGAGGAAGAGGCAGCGACAGAGAGAGACAGAGACAGAGACAGAGGCAGAGACAGAGACAGAGACAGAGACAGAGACAGAGACAGAGACAGAGACAGAGACAGAGACGGAGACAGAGACAGAGACAGAGACAGAGACAAAGACAGAGACGGAGACAGAGGCAGGGACGGAGACAGAGACAGAGACAGAGACAGAGGGAGAGAGAGCGACAGAGGCAGAGACAGAGACAGACACAGAGACAGAGACGGGGACAAAGACGGAGACAGACGCAGGGACTGAGACAGAGGCAGAGACAGCGACAGAGACAGGGGCAGAGACAGCGACAGAGACATATAGAGACAGGGCAGAGACAGAGACAGAGACAGAGACAGAGACAGAGACAGAGACAGAGACAGAGACAGAGACAGAGACAGAGACGGAGACAGAGGCAGAGACAGAGCCAGGGACAGAGACGGAGACAGAGACAGAGGAAGAGACAGCGACAGAGAGAGACAGAGACAGAGACAGAGGCTGTGATAGAGACAGAGACAGAGACAGAGACAGAGACAGAGACAGAGACAGAGACAGAGGCAGAGACAGAGACAGAGACAGAGACAGAGACAGAGACAGAGACAAAGACAGAGACAGAGACAGAGGCAGGGACAGAGACAGAGACAGAGACGGAGACAGACACAGAGACAGAGACAGAGACAGAGACAGAGACAGAGACAGAGGTGGAGACAGAGACAGAGACGGAGGCAGAGACAGTGACAGAGACAGAGACAGAGGCAGAGTCTCAGACAGAGAAAGAGACGGAGACAGAGACAGAGACAGAGACAGAGACAGATACGGAGACAGAGACAGAGACAGAGACTGAGACAGAGACAGAGACAGATACGGAGACAGAGACGGAGACAGAGACAGAGACAGAAACAGAGACCGAGACAGAGACGGAGACAGAGACGGAGACAGAGACAGAGACAGAGACAGAGACAAAGACAGAGACAGAGACAGAAACAGAGACAGAGACAGAGACAGAGACAGAGACAAAGACAGAGACAGAGACAGAGGCAGGGACGGAGGCAGAGACAGAGACAGAGACAGAGGCAGGGACGGAGACAGAGACAGAGACAGAGACAGAGACAGAGACGGAGACAGACAGAGGAATAGACAGAGACAGAGACAGAGACAGAGACAGAGCCAGAGCCGGAGGGAGAGACAGCGACAGAAACAGAGACAGAGACAGAGACAGAGACAGAGACAGAGACAGAGACAGAGACAGAGACAGAGACAGAGACAGAGACAGAGACAGAGGCAGAGACAGAGCCAGGGACGGAGATAGAGACAGAGACAGAGGGAGAGACAGCGACAGAGACAGAGACAGAGACAGAGACAGAGACAGAGTCAGACACAGAGACAGAGACAGAGACAGAGACAGAGACAGAGACAGAGACAGAGACAGAGACAGAGACAGAGACAGAGACAGAGACAGAGACAGAGACGGAGACAGAGACAGAGACAGAGACAGAGACAAAGACAGAGACGGAGACAGATGCAGGGACGGAGACAGAGACAGAGACGGAGACAGAGACAGAGGAAGAGACAGTGACAGAGAGAGACAGAGACAGAGACAGAGGCTGTGATAGAGACAGAGACAGAGACAGAGACAGAGACAGACACAGAGACAGAGACAGAGACAGAGACAGAGACAGTGACAGAGACAGAGACAGAGACAGAGACAGAGACAGAGACAGAGACAGAGACAGAGACAGAGACAGAGACAGAGACACAGACAGAGACAGAGACAGAGACAGAGACAGAGACAGAGACAGAGACAGAGACAGAGACAGAGACAGAGACGCACACAAAGACCGAGACAGAGACAGAGACCGAGACAGACACAGAGACAGAGACAGAGACAGTGACAGAGACAGAGACGGAGACAAAGACAGAGACAGAGACAGAGACAGAGACACAGACAGAGACAGAGACAGAGACGGAGACGCAGAGACAGAGACACAGAGACAGATGCACACAGACAGAGGCCCAGAGACAGAGACACAGAGACGGAGACACAGAGGCAGAGGCAGAGGCAGAGACAGAGAGACAGAGACACAGAGACACGGAGACAGAGACAAAGAGACGGAGACACAGAGACAGAGACACAGAGACAGAGGCACATAGACAGAGTCACAGATACACAGAGACACAGAGACAGAGACACAGATACAGAGACCCAGAGGCAGAGACACAGAGACAGAGACACAGAGACAGAGACACAGAGACAGAGACTCAGAGACAGAGACACAGAGACCGAGACACAGAGACACAGAGACAGAGACTCGGAGACAGAGACAGAGACAGAGACAGAGACTGAGACAGAGACAGAGACAGAGACAGAGACAGAGACAGAGACAGAGACAGAGACAGAGACAAAGACAGAGACAGAGGCAGAGACCGAGACTGAGACAGAGACAGAGACAGAGACAGAGACAGAGACAGAGACAGAGACAGAGACAGAGACAGAGACAGAGACAGAGACATAGGCAGAGACAGAGACAGAGACAGAGACAGAGACAGAGACAGAGACAGAGACAGAGACAGAGACAGAGACAGAGACAGAGACAGAGACAGAGACAGAGACAGAGACAGAGACAGAGACAGAGACAGAGACAGAGACAGAGACAGAGACAGAGACAGATACAGAGACAGAGACATAGACAGAGACAGAGACAGAGACAGAGACAGAGACAGAGACAGAGACAGAGACAGAGACAGAGACAGAGACAGAGACAGAGACAGAGACAGAGACTGCGACAGAGATAGAGACAGGGCAGAGACAGAGGCAGGGACAGAGACAGGGACAGAGACAGAGAGAGAGACAGAGACAGAGACAGAGACAGAGACGGAGGCATAGGCAGAGACAGAGACAGAGACAGACACAGAGACAGAGACAGAGACAGAGACAGAGACAGAGACAGAGACAGAGACAGAGACAGAGACAGAGACAGAGACAGAGACAGAGACAGAGACAGAGACAGAGACAGAGACAGAGACAGAGACAGAGACAGAGACAGAGACAGAGACAGAGACAGAGACAGAGACAGAGACAGAGACAGAGACAGAGACAGAGACAGAGACAGAGACAGAGACAGAGACAGAGACAGAGACAGAGACAGAGACAGAGACAGAGACAGAGACAGAGACAGAGACAGAGACAGAGACAGAGACAGAGACAGAGACGAAGACAGAGACAGAGACAGAAACAGCGACAGGCACAGGGAGAGGGACAGGGACAGAGACAGATACAGAGACAGATACAGAGACAGAGACAGAGACAGAGACAGAGACAGAGACAGAGACAGAGACAGAGACAGAGACAGAGACAGAGACAGAGACAGAGACAGAGACAGAGACAGAGACAGAGACAGAGACAGAGACAGAGACTGAGACAGAGACAGAGACAGAGACAGAGACAGAGACAGAGACGGAGACGGAGACAGAGGCAGAGACAAACACAGAGACGGAGGCAGAGACGGAGACAGAGGCAGAGACAGAAACAGCGACAGGCACAGGGAGAGGGACAGGGACAGAGACAGAGACAGAGACAGAGACAGAGACAGAGACGGAGACAGAGGCAGAGACAGAGCCAGGGACGGAGATAGAGACAGAGACAGAGGGAGAGACAGCGTCAGAGACAGATACAGAGACAGAGACAGAGACAGACACAGAGACGGAGACAGAGACAGAGGAAGAGACAGCAACAGAGACAGAGACAGAGACAGAGACAGAGACAGAGACAGAGACAGAGACAGAGACAGAGACAGAGACAGAGACAGAGACAGAGACAGAGACAGAGACAGAGACAGAGACAGAGACAGAGACAGAGACAGAGACAGAGACAGAGACAGAGACAGAGACAGAGACAGAGACAGAGACAGAGACAGAGACAGAGACAGAGACAGAGACAGAGACAGAGACAGAGACAGAGACAGAGACAGAGACAGAGACAGCGTCAGAGACAGATACAGAGACAGAGACAGAGACAGAGACAGAGACGGAGGCATAGGCAGAGACAGAGACAGAGACAGAGACAGAGACAGAGACAGAGACAGAGACAGAGACAGAGACAGAGACAGAGACAGAGATTGAGACAGAGACAGAGACAGAGACAGAGACAGAGACAGATACAGTGACAGAGACAGAGACAGATACAGACACAGAGACAGAGACAGAGACAGAGACAGAGACAGAGACTGAGACAGAGACAGAGACAGAGACAGAGACAGAGACAGAGACAGAGACGGAGACGGAGACAGAGGCAGAGACAAACACAGAGACGGAGGCAGAGACGGAGACAGAGGCAGCGACAGAGACAGTGACAGGGACAGAGGAAGTGACAGCGACAGAGACAGAGACAGAGACAGAGACAGAGACAGAGACACAGACAGAGACAGAGACAGAGACAGAGACAGAGACAGAGACAGAGACAGAGACAGAGACAGAGACAGAGACTGAGACAGAGACAGAGACAGAGACAGAGACAGAGACAGAGACAGAGACGGAGACGGAGACAGAGGCAGAGACAAACACAGAGACGGAGGCAGAGACGGAGACAGAGGCAGAGACAGAGCCAGGGACAGAGACGGAGACAGAGACAGAGGAAGAGACAGCGACAGAGACAGAGACAGAGACAGAGACAGAGACAGAGACAGAGACAGAGACAGAGACAGAGACAGAGACAGAGACAGAGACAGAGACAGAGACAGAGACAGAGACAGAGACAGAGACGGAGGCATAGGCAGACACAGAGACAGAGACGGAGACAGAGACAGAGACAGAGACAGAGACAGAGACAGAGACAGAGACAGAGACAGAGACAGAGACAGAGACAGAGACAGAGACAGCGACAGAGACAGAGACAGAGACAGAGACAGAGACAGAGACAGAGACGGAGGCATAGGCAGAGACAGAGACAGAGACAGAGACAGAGACAGAGACAGAGACAGAGACAGAGACAGAGACAGAGATTGAGACAGAGACAGAGACAGAAACAGAGACAGAGACAGATACAGTGACAGAGACAGAGACAGATACAGACACAGAGGCGGAGACAAAGACCGAGACAGAGACAGAGACGGAGACAGAGGCAGAGACCGAGACAGAGACAGAGACGGAGACAGAGACAGAGGAAGAGACAGAGACAGAGACAGAGACAGTGACAGAAACAGAGACAGAGACAGAGACAGAGACAGAGACAGAGACAGAGACAGAGACAGAGACAGAGACAGAGACAGAGACAGAGACAGAGACAGAGACAGAGACAGAGACAGAGACAGAGACAGAGACAGAGACAGAGACAGAGACAGAGACAGAGACAGAGACAGAGACAGAGACAGAGACAGAGACAGAGACAGAGACAGAGACAGAGACAGAGACAGAGACAGAGACAGAGACAGAGACAGAGACAGAGACAGAGACAGAGACAGAGACAGAGACAGAGACAGAGACAGAGACAGAGACACAGACAGGGACAGAGACAGAGACAGAGACAGAGACAGAGACAGAGTCAGAGACAGAGACAGAGGCAGGGACACAGAGACATCGACACAGAGACAGAGATGCAGAGACAGAGACAGAGACAGAGACAGAGACGGAGACAGAGGCAGAGACAGAGCCAGGGACGGAGATAGTGACAGAGACAGAGACAGAGACAGAGACAGAGACAGAGACATAGGCAGAGATAGAGACAGAGACAGAGACAGAGTCAGAGACAGAGACAGAGACAGAGACAGAGACAGAGACAGACACAGAGACGGAGGCATAGGCAGAGACAGAGACAGAGACAGAGACAGAGACAGAGACAGAGACAGAGACAGAGACAGAGACAGAGATTGAGACAGAGACAGAGACAGAGACAGAGACAGAGACAGATACAGTGACAGAGACAGAGACAGATACAGACACAGAGGCGGAGACAGAGACAGAGACAGAGACAGAGACAGAGACAGAGACAGAGACAGAGACACAGACAGGGACAGAGACAGAGACAGAGACAGAGACAGAGGCAGGGACACAGAGACATCGACACAGAGACAGAGATGCAGAGACAGAGACAGAGACAGAGACAGAGACGGAGACAGAGGCAGAGACAGAGCCAGGGACGGAGATAGTGACAGAGAGAGAGACAGAGACAGAGACAGAGACAGAGACATAGGCAGAGATAGAGACAGAGACAGAGACAGAGACAGAGACAGAGACAGAGACACAGACAGAGACACAGACAAAGACAGAGACAGAGACGGAGACAGAGACAGAGACAGAAACAGCGACAGGCACAGGGAGAGGGACATGGACAGAGACAGAGACAGAGACAGAGACAGAGACAGAGACAGAGACAGAGACAGAGACAGAGACTGAGACAGAGACACAGACAGAGGCGGAGACGGAGATAGAGGCAGAGGCAGAGACAGAGACGGAGACAGAGGCGGAGACAGAGACAGAGACCTAGGCAGAGACAGAGACAGAGACAGAGACAGAGTCAGAGACGGAGACAAAGACCGAGACAGACGCAGGGACTGAGACAGAGGCAGAGACAGCGACAGAGACAGAGACAGAGACACAGACAGAGACACAGACAGAGACACAGACAAAGACAGAGACAGAGACGGAGACAGAGACAGAGACAGAAACAGCGACAGGCACAGGGAGAGGGACATGGACAGAGACAGAGACAGAGACAGAGACAGAGTCAGAGACGGAGACAAAGACCGAGACAGACGCAGGGACTGAGACAGAGGCAGAGACAGCGACAGAGACAGAGACAGAGACAGCGGCAGAGACTGAGACTGAGACAGAGAGAGAGACAAAGACAGAAACAGAGACGGAGGCAAAGACCGAGACAGAGGCAGAGACAGAGACAGAGACAGAGACAGAGACAGGGACAGAGACAGTGACAGAGACAGAGACAGATACAGAGACAGAGACAGAGACAGAGACAGAGACAGAGACAGAGACAGAGACACAGACAGAGACAGAGACAGAGACAGAGACAGAGACAGAGACAGAGACAGAGACGCACACAAAGACCGAGACAGAGACAGAGACCGAGACAGACACAGAGACTGAGACGCAGGCAGAGACAGAGACAGTGACAGAGACAGAGACAGAGACAGAGACAGAGACAGAGGCAGAGACAGAGACAGAGACAGAGACAGAGACAGAGACAGAGACAGAGACAGAGACAGAGACAGAGACAGAGTCAGAGACGGAGACAAAGACCGAGACAGACGCAGGGACTGAGACAGAGGCAGAGACAGCGACAGAGACAGAGACAGAGACAGCGGCAGAGACTGAGACTGAGACAGAGAGAGAGACAAAGACAGAAACAGAGACGGAGGCAAAGACCGAGACAGAGGCAGAGACAGAGACAGAGACAGAGACAGAGACAGGGACAGAGACAGTGACAGAGACAGAGACAGATACAGAGACAGAGACAGAGACAGAGACAGAGACAGAGACAGAGACACAGACAGAGTCAGAGACAGAGACAGAGACAGAGACAGAGACAGAGACAGAGACGCACACAAAGACCGAGACAGAGACAGAGACCGAGACAGACACAGAGACTGAGACGCAGGCAGAGACAGAGACAGTGACAGAGACAGAGACAGAGACAGAGACAGAGACAGAGGCAGAGACAGAGACAGAGACAGAGACAGAGACAGAGACAGAGACAGAGACAGAGACAGAGACAGAGACAGAGACAGAGACAGAGACAGTGACAGAGACAGAGACGGAGACAAAGACAGAGACCGAGACCGACACAGAGACTGAGACGCAGGCAGAGACAGAGACAGAGACAGAGACACAGAGACAGAGACACAGAGACACAGAGACAGAGACACAGAGACAGAGACACAGAGACAGAGACACAGAGACAGAGACACAGAGACAGAGACACAGATACAGAGACAAGGAGACGGAGACAAAGAGACAGGGACAGAGACACAGGGACTGAGACAGAGCCAGAGACAGAGAAAGAGACAAAGACAGAGACAAAGACAGAGAAAAAGACAGAGACCAAAACAGAGACAAAGAGACGGCGACGCAGAGACAGAGACACAGAGACGGAGACAAAGGCAGAGATAAAGACAGAGACAAAAACAGAGACAAGGAGACGGAGACACAGAGACAGAGACACAGAGACAGAGACACAGAGACAGAGACACAGAGACAGAGACACAGAGACAGAGACACAGAGACAGAGACACAGAGACAGAGACACAGAGACACAGAGACAGAGACACAGAGACAGAGACACAGAGACCGAGACACAGATACAGAGACAAAGACAGAGATAAAGACAGAGAAAAGACAGAGACAAGGAGACGGAGACAAAGAGACAGAGACAGAGACACAGAGACAGAGACACAGAGACAGGGACACAGAGACAGAGACGCAGAGACAGAGACACAGAGACAGATGCACACAGACAGAGGCCCAGAGACAGAGACACAGAGACGGAGACACAGAGGCAGAGGCAGAGGCAGAGACAGAGAGACAGAGACACAGAGACACGGAGACAGAGACAAAGAGACGGAGACACAGAGACAGAGGCACATAGACAGAGTCACAGATACACAGAGACACAGAGACAGAGACACAGAGACAGAGACACAGAGGCAGAGACACAGAGACAGAGACACAGAGACAGAGACACAGAGACAGAGACTCAGAGACAGAGACACAGAGACAGAGACACAGAGACACAGAGACAGAGACTCGGAGACAGATACAGAGACAGAGACAGAGACTGAGACAGAGACAGAGACAGAGACAGAGACAGAGACAGACAGAGACAGAGACAGAGACAGAGACAGAGACAGAGACAGAGACAGAGGCAGACACCGAGACTGAGACAGAGACAGAGACAGAGACAGAGACAGAGACAGAGACAGAGACAGAGACAGAGACAGAGACAGAGACAGAGACAGAGACAGAGACAGAGACAGAGACAAAGACGGAGACAGAGGCAGAGACAGAGCCAGGGACGGAGATAGAGACAGAGACAGAGGGAGAGACAGCGACAGATACAGAGACAGAGACAGAGACAGAGACAGAGACAGAGACAGAGACAGAGACAGGGACAGAGACAGAGACAGAGACAGAGACAGAGACAGAGACAGAGACAGAGACGGACACAAAGACCGAGACAGAGGCAGAAACACAGACAGAGACAGAGACAGAGACAAAGGCAGAGAGAGAGACAGAGACAGAGACAGAGACAGAGACAGAGACAGAGACAGAGACAGAGACAGAGACAGAGACAGAGACAGAGACAGAGACAGAGACAGAGACAGAGACAGAGACAGAGACAGAGACAGAGACAGACACTGAGACAGAGACAGAGACAGAGACGGAGACGGAGATAGAGGCAGAGGCAGAGACAGAGACAGACACAGAGACGGAGGCAGAGGCAGAGACAGAGACAGAGACAGAGACTGAGACAGGGACAGAGACAGAGACAGAAACATAGAGACATTGGCACGGAGGCAGAGATGCAGAGACAGAGACAAAGAGACAGAGGCAGAGACACATAGACAGAGACACTGACGGAGACAGAGACGGAGGCAGAGACGGAGACAGAGACAGAGACAGACACTGAGACAGAGACAGAGACAGAGACGGAGACGGAGATAGAGGCAGAGGCAGAGGCAGAGACAGAGACGGAGACAGAGGCAGAGACAGAGACAGACACAGAGACAGAGACAGAGACAGAGACAAAGACAGAGACAGAGACGGAGGCAGAGACAAACACAGAGGCGGAGGCAGAGACAGAGACAGAGACAGAGACAGAGACAGAGACAGTGACAGAGACAGAGACAGAGGAAGTGACAGCGACAGAGACAGAGACAGAGACAGAGACAGAGACAGAGACAGAGACAGAGACACAGACAGAGACAGAGACAGAGACAGAGACAGAGACAGAGACAGACACAGAGACGGAGACAAAGACCGAGACAGAGACAGAGACGGAGACAGAGGCAGAGACAGAGCCAGGGACAGAGACGGAGACAGAGACAGAGGAAGAGACAGCGACAGAGACAGAGACAGAGACAGAGACAGAGACAGAGACAGAGACAGAGACAGAGACAGAGACAGAGACAGAGACAGAGACAGAGACAGAGACAGAGACAGAGACGGAGGCATAGGCAGAGACAGAGACAGAGACAGAGACAGAGACAGAGACAGAGACGGAGACAGAGACAGAGACAGAGACAGAGACAGAGACAGAGACAGAGACAGAGACAGAGACAGAGACAGAGACAGAGACAGAGACAGAGACAGAGACAGAGACAGAGACAGAGACAGAGACTGAGACAGAGACAGAGACAGAGACAGAGACAGGGACAGAGACAGAGACGGAGACGGAGACAGAGGCAGAGACAAACACAGAGACGGAGGCAGAGACGGAGACAGAGGCAGAGACAGAAACAGCGACAGGCACAGAGAGAGGGACAGGGACAGAGACAGAGACAGAGACAGAGACAGAGACAGAGACGGAGACAGAGGCAGAGACAGAGCCAGGGACGGAGATAGAGACAGAGACAGAGGGAGAGACAGCGTCAGAGACAGATACAGAGACAGAGACAGAGACAGACACAGAGACGGAGACAGAGACAGAGACAGAGACAGAGACAGAGACAGAGACAGAGACAGACACAGAGACGGAGACAAAGACCGAGACAGAGACAGAGACGGAGACAGAGGCAGAGACAGAGCCAGGGACAGAGACGGAGACAGAGACAGAGGAAGAGACAGCGACAGAGACAGAGACAGAGACAGAGACAGAGACAGAGACAGAGACAGAGACAGAGACAGAGACAGAGACAGAGACAGAGACAGAGACAGAGACAGAGACAGAGACGGAGGCATAGGCAGAGACAGAGACAGAGACAGAGACAGAGACAGAGACAGAGACGGAGACAGAGACAGAGACAGAGACAGAGATTGAGACAGAGACAGAGACAGAGACAGAGACAGAGACAGATACAGATACAGACACAGAGGCGGAGACAAAGACCGAGACAGAGACAGAGACGGAGACAGAGGCAGAGACAGAGCCAGGGACAGAGACGGAGACAGAGACAGAGGAAGAGACAGAGACAGAGACAGAGGCAGAGACAGAGACAGAGACAGAGACAGAGACAGAGACAGAGACAGAGACAGAGACAGAGACAGAGACGGAGACTGAGACAGAGACAGAGACAGAGACAGAGACAGAGACAGAGACAGAGACAGAGAAAGAGACAGAGACAGAGACAGAGACAAAGACAGAGACAGAGACAGAGACAGAGACAGAGACAGAGACAGAGACAGAGGCAGAAACAGAGACAGAGACGGAGACTGAGACAGAGACGGAGACTGAGACAGAGACAGAGACAGAGACAGAGACGGAGACAAAGACCGAGACAGAGGCAGAGACACAGACAGAGACAGAGACACAGACAGAGACAGAGACAGAGACAGAGGCAGGGTCTCAGACAGAGACAGAGAGAGAGACAAAGACAGAAACAGAGACGGAGGCAAAGACCGAGACAGAGGCAGAGACAGAGACAGAGACAGAGACAGAGACAGAGATAGAGACAGAGACAGAGACAGAGACAGAGACAGAGACAGAGACAGAGTCAGAGACGGAGACAAAGACCGAGACAGACGCAGGGACTCAGACAGAGGCAGAGACAGCGACAGAGACAGAGACAGAGACAGAGGCAGAGACTGAGACTGAGACAGAGAGAGAGACAAAGACAGAAACAGAGACGGAGGCAAAGACCGAGACAGAGGCAGAGACAGAGACAGAGACAGAGACAGAGACAGAGACAGAGACAGTGACAGAGACAGAGACAGAGACAGAGACAGAGACAGAGACAGAGACAGAGACAGAGACAGAGACAGAGACAGAGACAGAGACACAGACAGAGACAGAGACAGAGACAGAGACAGAGACAGAGACAGAGACAGAGAAAGAGACGCACACAAAGACCGAGACAGAGACAGGGACCGAGACAGACACAGAGACTGAGACGCAGGCAGAGACAGAGACACAGAGACAGAGACACAGAGACACAGAGACAGAGACACAGAGACAGAGACACAGAGACAGAGACACAGAGACAGAGACACAGAGACAGAGACACAGAGACAGAGACACAGATACAGAGACAAGGAGACGGACACAAAGAGACAGAGACAGAGACACAGGGACTGAGACAGAGCCAGAGACAGAGAAAGAGACAAAGACAGAGACAAAGACAGAGATAAAGACAGAGACCAAAACAGAGACAAAGAGACGGCGACGCAGAGACAGAGACACAGAGACGGAGACAAAGGCAGAGATAAAGACAGAGACAAAAACAGAGACAAGGAGACGGAGACACAGAGACAGAGACACAGAGACAGAGACACAGAGACAGAGACACAGAGACAGAGACACAGAGACAGAGACACAGAGACAGAGACACAGAGACAGGGACACAGAGACAGAGACGCAGAGACAGAGACACAGAGACAGAGACACAGAGACACAGAGACAGAGACTCGGAGACAGAGACAGAGACAGAGACAGAGACTGAGACAGAGACAGAGACAGAGACAGAGACAGAGACAGAGACAGAGGCAGAGACAGAGACAGAGACAGAGGCAGAGACCGAGACTGAGACAGAGACAGAGACAGAGACAGAGACAGAGACAGAGACAGAGACAGAGACATAGGCGGAGACAGAGTCAGAGACGGAGACAAAGACCGAGACAGACGCAGGGACTGAGACAGAGGCAGAGACAGCGACAGAGACAGAGGCAGGGACACAGAGACGGAGACACAGAGACAGAGATGCAGAGACAGAGACAGAGACAGAGACAGAGACAGAGACAGAGACAGAGACAGAGACAGAGACAGAGACAGAGACAGAGACAGAGACAGAGACAGAGACAGAGACACAGACAGGGACAGAGACAGAGACAGAGACACAGACAGAGACAGAGTCAGAGACGGAGACAAAGACCGAGACAGACGCAGGGACTGAGACAGAGGCAGAGACAGCGACAGAGACAGAGATAGAGACAGGGCAGAGACAGAGGCAGAGACAGAGACAGAGACAGAGACAGAGACAGAGACAGAGACAGAGACAGAGACAGAGACAGAGACAGAGACAGAGACAGAGGCAGGGACACAGAGACATCGACACAGAGACAGAGATGCAGAGACAGAGACAGAGACGGAGACAGAGACGGAGACAGAGGCAGAGACAGAGCCAGGGACGGAGATAGTGACAGAGACAGAGACAGAGACAGAGACAGAGACAGAGACATAGGCAGAGATAGAGACAGAGACAGAGACAGAGACAGAGGCGGAGACAGAGACAGAGACCTAGGCAGAGACAGAGACAGAGACAGAGACAGAGACAGAGACAGAGACAGACACTGAGACAGAGACAGAGACAGAGACGGAGACGGAGATAGAGGCAGAGGCAGAGACAGAGACAGACACGGAGACGGAGGCAGAGGCAGAGACAGAGACAGAGACAGAGACTGAGACAGGGACAGAGACAGAGACAGAAACATAGAGACATTGGCACGGAGGCAGAGATGCAGACACAGAGACAAAGAGACAGAGGCAGAGACACATAGACAGAGACCCAGAGACAGAGACAGAGACACTGACGGAGACAGAGACGGAGGCAGAGACGGAGACAGAGACAGAGACAGACACTGAGACAGAGACAGAGACAGAGACGGAGACGGAGATAGAGGCAGAGGCAGAGGCAGAGACAGAGACGGAGACAGAGGCAGAGACAGAGACAGACACAGAGACAGAGACAGAGACAGAGACAAAGACAGAGACAGAGACGGAGGCAGAGACAAACACAGAGGCGGAGGCAGAGACAGAGACAGAGACAGAGACAGAGACAGTGACAGAGACAGAGACAGAGGAAGTGACAGCGACAGAGACAGAGACAGAGACAGAGACAGAGACAGAGACAGAGACAGAGACACAGACAGAGACAGAGACAGAGACAGAGACAGAGACAGAGACAGAGACAGAGACAGAGACAGAGACAGAGACTGAGACAGAGACAGAGACAGAGACAGAGACAGAGACAGAGACAGAGACAGAGACGGAGACGGAGACAGAGGCAGAGACAAACACAGAGACGGAGGCAGAGACGGAGACAGAGGCAGAGACAGAAACAGCGACAGGCACAGGGAGAGGGACAGGGACAGAGACAGAGACAGAGACAGAGACAGAGACAGAGACGGAGACAGAGGCAGAGACAGAGCCAGGGACGGAGATAGAGACAGAGACAGAGGGAGAGACAGCGTCAGAGACAGATACAGAGACAGAGACAGAGACAGACACAGAGACGGAGACAGAGACAGAGACAGAGACAGAGACAGAGACAGAGACAGAGCCAGGGACAGAGACGGAGACAGAGACAGAGGAAGAGACAGCGACAGAGACAGAGACAGAGACAGAGACAGAGACAGAGACAGAGACAGAGACAGAGACAGAGACAGAGACAGAGACAGAGACAGAGACGGAGGCATAGGCAGAGACAGAGACAGAGACAGAGACAGAGACAGAGACAGAGACAGAGACAGAGATTGAGACAGAGACAGAGACAGAGACAGAGACAGAGACAGATACAGATACAGACACAGAGGCGGAGACAAAGACCGAGACAGAGACAGAGACGGAGACAGAGGCAGAGACAGAGCCAGGGACAGAGACGGAGACAGATACGGAGACACAGACAGAGACAGAGACAGAAACAGGGACAGAGACAGAGACACAGACAGAGACAGAGACAGAGACAGAGACAGAGGCAGGGTCTCAGACAGAGACAGATACAGAGACAGAGACAGAGACAGAGACAGAGACAAAGACAGAGACAGAGACAGAGGAAGTGACAGCGACAGAGACAGAGACAGAGACAGAGACACAGACAGAGACAGAGACAGAGACAGAGACAGAGACAGAGACAGAGACAGAGACAGAGACAGAGACAGAGACAGAGACAGAGACAGAGACAGAGGCAGACACAGAGACAGACGCAGGGACTGAGACAGAGGCAGAGACAGAGACAGAGACAGAGATAGAGACAGGGCAGAGACAGAGGCAGAGACAGAGACAGAGACAGAGACAGAGACAGAGACAGAGACAGAGACAGAGACAGAGACAGAGACAGAGACAGAGATAGAGTCAGGAGACAGAGACAGAAACAGCGACAGGCACAGGGAGAGGGACAGGGACAGAGACAGAGACAGAGACAGAGACAGAGACAGAGACGGAGACAGAGGCAGAGACAGAGCCAGGGACGGAGATAGAGACAGAGACAGAGGGAGAGACAGCGACAGATACAGAGACAGAGACAGAGACAGAGACAGACACAGAGGCGGAGACAAAGACCGAGACAGAGACAGAGACGGAGACAGAGGCAGAGACAGAGCCAGGGACAGAGACGGAGACAGAGACAGAGGAAGAGACAGAGACAGAGACAGAGACAGAGACAGAGACAGAGACAGAGACAGAGACAGAGACAGAGACAGAGACAGAGACAGAGATAGAGACAGAGAGAGAGACAGAGACAGAGACAGAGACAGAGACAGAGACAGAGACAGAGACAGAGACAGAGACAGAGACAGAGACGGAGACGGAGACAGAGACAGAGACAGAAACAGCGACAGGCACAGGGAGAGGGACAGGGACAGAGACAGAGACAGAGACAGAGACAGAGACAGAGACGGAGACAGAGGCAGAGACAGAGCCAAGGACGGAGATAGAGACAGAGACAGAGGGAGAGACAGCGACAGATACAGTGACAGAGACAGAGACAGAGACAGACACAGAGGCGGAGACAAAGACCGAGACAGAGACAGAGACGGAGACAGAGGCAGAGACAGAGCCAGGGACAGAGACGGAGACAGAGACAGAGGAAGAGACAGAGACAGAGACAGAGACAGAGACAGAGACAGAGACAGACACAGAGACAGAGACAGAGACAGAGACAGAGACAGAGACAGAGACAGAGACAGAGACAGAGACAGAGACAGAGACAGAGACAGACACTGAGACAGAGACGGAGACAGAGGCAGAGACAGAGACAGCGACAGAGACAGAGACAGAGACAGAGACAGAGACAGAGACAGAGACAGAGACAGAGGCAGAGACAGAGACAGAGACAGAGACAGAGACAGAGACGGAGACAGAGACAGAGACAGAGACAGAGACAAAGACAGAGACGGAGACAGAGGCAGGGACGGAGACAGAGACAGAGACAGAGACAGAGGGAGAGAGAGCGACAGAGGCAGAGACAGAGACAGACACAGAGACAGAGACGGGGACAAAGACGGAGACAGACGCAGGGACTGAGACAGAGGCAGAGACAGCGACAGAGACAGGGGCAGAGACAAACACAGAGACGGAGGCAGAGACGGAGACAGAGGCAGAGACAGAAACAGCGACAGGCACAGGGAGAGGGACAGGGACAGAGACAGAGACAGAGACAGAGACAGAGACAGAGACGGAGACAGAGGCAGAGACAGAGCCAGGGACGGAGATAGAGACAGAGACAGAGACAGAGACAGAGACAGAGACAGAGACAGAGACAGAGACGGAGGCATAGGCAGAGACAGAGACAGAGACAGAGACAGAGACAGAGACAGAGACAGAGACAGAGACAGAGACAGAGATTGAGACAGAGACAGAGACAGAGACAGAGACAGAGACAGATACAGATACAGACACAGAGGCGGAGACAAAGACCGAGACAGAGACAGAGACGGAGACAGAGGCAGAGACAGAGCCAGGGACAGAGACGGAGACAGAAACAGAGACAGAGACAGATACGGAGACACAGACAGAGACAGAGACAGAAACAGGGACAGAGACAGAGACACAGACAGAGACAGAGACAGAGACAGAGGCAGGGTCTCAGACAGAGACAGATACAGAGACAGAGACAGAGACAGAGACAGAGACAAAGACAGAGACAGAGACAGAGGAAGTGACAGCGACAGAGACAGAGACAGAGACAGAGACACAGACAGAGACAGAGACAGAGACAGAGACAGAGACAGAGACAGAGACAGAGACAGAGACAGAGACAGAGACAGAGACAGAGACAGAGACAGAGACAGAGGCAGACACAGAGACAGACGCAGGGACTGAGACAGAGGCAGAGACAGAGACAGAGACAGAGATAGAGACAGGGCAGAGACAGAGGCAGAGACAGAGACAGAGACAGAGACAGAGACAGAGACAGAGACAGAGACAGAGACAGAGACAGAGACAGAGATAGAGTCAGGAGACAGAGACAGAAACAGCGACAGGCACAGGGAGAGGGACAGGGACAGAGACAGAGACAGAGACAGAGACAGAGACAGAGACGGAGACAGAGGCAGAGACAGAGCCAGGGACGGAGATAGAGACAGAGACAGAGGGAGAGACAGCGACAGATACAGAGACAGAGACAGAGACAGAGACAGACACAGAGGCGGAGACAAAGACCGAGACAGAGACAGAGACGGAGACAGAGGCAGAGACAGAGCCAGGGACAGAGACGGAGACAGAGACAGAGGAAGAGACAGAGACAGAGACAGAGACAGAGACAGAGACAGAGACAGAGACAGAGACAGAGACAGAGATAGAGACAGAGACAGAGACAGAGACAGAGACAGAGACAGAGACAGAGACAGAGACAGAGACAGAGACAGAGACAGAGACAGAGACGGAGACGGAGACAGAGACAGAGACAGAAACAGCGACAGGCACAGGGAGAGGGACAGGGACAGAGACAGAGACAGAGACAGAGAGAGAGACAGAGACGGAGACAGAGGCAGAGACAGAGCCAGGGACGGAGATAGAGACAGAGACAGAGGGAGAGACAGCGACAGATACAGTGACAGAGACAGAGACAGAGACAGACACAGAGGCGGAGACAAAGACCGAGACAGAGACAGAGACGGAGACAGAGGCAGAGACAGAGCCAGGGACAGAGACGGAGACAGAGACAGAGGAAGAGACAGAGACAGAGACAGAGACAGAGACAGAGACAGACACAGAGACAGAGACAGAGACAGAGACAGAGACAGAGACAGAGACAGAGACAGAGACAGAGAAAGAGACAGAGACAGAGACAGACACTGAGACAGAGACGGAGACAGAGGCAGAGACAGAGACAGCGACAGAGACAGAGACAAAGACAGAGACGGAGACAGAGGCAGGGACGGAGACAGAGACAGAGACAGAGACAGAGGGAGAGAGAGCGGCAGAGGCAGAGACAGAGACAGACACAGAGACAGAGACGGGGACGAAGACGGAGACAGACGCAGGGACTGAGACAGAGGCAGAGACAGCGACAGAGACAGGGGCAGAGACAGCGACAGAGACATATAGAGACAGGGCAGAGACAGAGACAGAGACAGAGACAGAGACAGAGACAGAGACAGAGACAGAGACAGAGACAGAGACAGAGACAGAGACAGAGACAGAGACGGAGACAGAGGCAGAGACAGAGCCAGGGACAGAGACGGAGACAGAGACAGAGGAAGAGACAGCGACAGAGAGAGACAGAGACAGAGACAGAGGCTGTGATAGAGACAGAGACAGAGACAGAGACAGAGACAGAGACAGAGACAGAGACAGAGACAGAGACAGAGACGGAGACGGAGACAGAGGCAGAGACAAACACAGAGACGGAGGCAGAGACGGAGACAGAGGCAGAGACAGAAACAGCGACAGGCACAGGGAGAGGGACAGGGACAGAGACAGAGACAGAGACAGAGACAGAGACAGAGACGGAGACAGAGGCAGAGACAGAGCCAGGGACGGAGATAGAGACAGAGACAGAGGGAGAGACAGCGTCAGAGACAGATACAGAGACAGAGACAGAGACAGACACAGAGACGGAGACAGAGACAGAGACAGAGACAGAGACAGAGACAGAGACAGAGCCAGGGACAGAGACGGAGACAGAGACAGAGGAAGAGACAGCGACAGAGACAGAGACAGAGACAGAGACAGAGACAGAGACAGAGACAGAGACAGAGACAGAGACAGAGACGAGGGCATAGGCAGAGACAGAGACAGAGACAGAGACAGAGACAGAGACAGAGACAGAGACAGAGACAGAGATTGAGACAGAGACAGAGACAGAGACAGAGACAGAGACAGATACAGATACAGACACAGAGGCGGAGACAAAGACCGAGACAGAGACAGAGACGGAGACAGAGGCAGAGACAGAGCCAGGGACAGAGACGGAGACAGATACGGAGACACAGACAGAGACAGAGACAGAAACAGGGACAGAGACAGAGACACAGACAGAGACAGAGACAGAGACAGAGACAGAGGCAGGGTCTCAGACAGAGACAGATACAGAGACAGAGACAGAGACAGAGACAGAGACAAAGACAGAGACAGAGACAGAGGAAGTGACAGCGACAGAGACAGAGACAGAGACAGAGACACAGACAGAGACAGAGACAGAGACAGAGACAGAGACAGAGACAGAGACAGAGACAGAGACAGAGACAGAGACAGAGACAGAGACAGAGACAGAGACAGAGACAGAGGCAGACACAGAGACAGACGCAGGGACTGAGACAGAGGCAGAGACAGAGACAGAGACAGAGATAGAGACAGGGCAGAGACAGAGGCAGAGACAGAGACAGAGACAGAGACAGAGACAGAGACAGAGACAGAGACAGAGACAGAGACAGAGACAGAGACAGAGACAGAGACAGAGATAGAGTCAGGAGACAGAGACAGAAACAGCGACAGGCACAGGGAGAGGGACAGGGACAGAGACAGAGACAGAGACAGAGACAGAGACAGAGACAGAGACAGAGACGGAGACAGAGGCAGAGACAGAGCCAGGGACGGAGATAGAGACAGAGACAGAGGGAGAGACAGCGACAGATACAGAGACAGAGACAGAGACAGAGACAGACACAGAGGCGGAGACAAAGACCGAGACAGAGACAGAGACGGAGACAGAGGCAGAGACAGAGCCAGGGACAGAGACGGAGACAGAGACAGAGGAAGAGACAGAGACAGAGACAGAGACAGAGACAGAGACAGAGACAGAGACAGAGACAGAGACAGAGACAGAGACAGAGACAGAGATAGAGACAGAGACAGAGACAGAGACAGAGACAGAGACAGAGACAGAGACAGAGACAGAGACAGAGACAGAGACAGAGACAGAGACAGAGACGGAGACGGAGACAGAGACAGAGACAGAAACAGCGACAGGCACAGGGAGAGGGACAGGGACAGAGACAGAGACAGAGACAGAGACAGAGACAGAGACGGAGACAGAGGCAGAGACAGAGCCAAGGACGGAGATAGAGACAGAGACAGAGGGAGAGACAGCGACAGATACAGTGACAGAGACAGAGACAGAGACAGACACAGAGGCGGAGACAAAGACCGAGACAGAGACAGAGACGGAGACAGAGGCAGAGACAGAGCCAGGGACAGAGACGGAGACAGAGACAGAGGAAGAGACAGAGACAGAGACAGAGACAGAGACAGAGACAGAGACAGACACAGAGACAGAGACAGAGACAGAGACAGAGACAGAGACAGAGACAGAGACAGAGACAGAGACAGAGACAGAGACAGACACTGAGACAGAGACGGAGACAGAGGCAGAGACAGAGACAGCGACAGAGACAGAGACAGAGACAGAGACAGAGACAGAGACAGAGACAGAGACAGAGGCAGAGACAGAGACAGAGACAGAGACAGAGACAGAGACGGAGACAGAGACAGAGACAGAGACAGAGACAAAGACAGAGACGGAGACAGAGGCAGGGACGGAGACAGAGACAGAGACAGAGACAGAGGGAGAGAGAGCGACAGAGGCAGAGACAGAGACAGACACAGAGACAGAGACGGGGACAAAGACGGAGACAGACGCAGGGACTGAGACAGAGGCAGAGACAGCGACAGAGACAGGGGCAGAGACAAACACAGAGACGGAGGCAGAGACGGAGACAGAGGCAGAGACAGAAACAGCGACAGGCACAGGGAGAGGGACAGGGACAGAGACAGAGACAGAGACAGAGACAGAGACAGAGACGGAGACAGAGGCAGAGACAGAGCCAGGGACGGAGATAGAGACAGAGACAGAGACAGAGACAGAGACAGAGACAGAGACAGAGACAGAGACAGAGACGGAGGCATAGGCAGAGACAGAGACAGAGACAGAGACAGAGACAGAGACAGAGACAGAGACAGAGACAGAGACAGAGACAGAGATTGAGACAGAGACAGAGACAGAGACAGAGACAGAGACAGAGACAGAGACAGAGACAGAGACGGAGACAGAGGCAGAGACAGAGCCAGGGACAGAGACGGAGACAGAGACAGAGGAAGAGACAGCGACAGAGAGAGACAGAGACAGAGACAGAGGCTGTGATAGAGACAGAGACAGAGACAGAGACAGAGACAGAGACAGAGACAGAGACAGAGACAGAGACGGAGACGGAGACAGAGGCAGAGACAAACACAGAGACGGAGGCAGAGACGGAGACAGAGGCAGAGACAGAAACAGCGACAGGCACAGGGAGAGGGACAGAGACAGAGACAGAGACAGAGACAGAGACGGAGACAGAGGCAGAGACAGAGCCAGGGACGGAGATAGAGACAGAGACAGAGGGAGAGACAGCGTCAGAGACAGATACAGAGACAGAGACAGAGACAGACACAGAGACGGAGACAGAGACAGAGACAGAGACAGAGACAGAGACAGAGACAGAGCCAGGGACAGAGACGGAGACAGAGACAGAGGAAGAGACAGCGACAGAGACAGAGACAGAGACAGAGACAGAGACAGAGACAGAGACAGAGACAGAGACAGAGACAGAGACAGAGACGGAGGCATAGGCAGAGACAGAGACAGAGACAGAGACAGAGACAGAGACAGAGACAGAGACAGAGATTGAGACAGAGACAGAGACAGAGACAGAGACAGAGACAGATACAGATACAGACACAGAGGCGGAGACAAAGACCGAGACAGAGACAGAGACGGAGACAGAGGCAGAGACAGAGCCAGGGACAGAGACGGAGACAGATACGGAGACACAGACAGAGACAGAGACAGAAACAGGGACAGAGACAGAGACACAGACAGAGACAGAGACAGAGACAGAGACAGAGGCAGGGTCTCAGACAGAGACAGATACAGAGACAGAGACAGAGACAGAGACAGAGACAAAGACAGAGACAGAGACAGAGGAAGTGACAGCGACAGAGACAGAGACAGAGACAGAGACACAGACAGAGACAGAGACAGAGACAGAGACAGAGACAGAGACAGAGACAGAGACAGAGACAGAGACAGAGACAGAGACAGAGACAGAGACAGAGGCAGACACAGAGACAGACGCAGGGACTGAGACAGAGGCAGAGACAGAGACAGAGACAGAGATAGAGACAGGGCAGAGACAGAGGCAGAGACAGAGACAGAGACAGAGACAGAGACAGAGACAGAGACAGAGACAGAGACAGAGACAGAGACAGAGACAGAGATAGAGTCAGGAGACAGAGACAGAAACAGCGACAGGCACAGGGAGAGGGACAGGGACAGAGACAGAGACAGAGACAGAGACAGAGACAGAGACGGAGACAGAGGCAGAGACAGAGCCAGGGACGGAGATAGAGACAGAGACAGAGGGAGAGACAGCGACAGATACAGAGACAGAGACAGAGACAGAGACAGACACAGAGGCGGAGACAAAGACCGAGACAGAGACAGAGACTGAGACAGAGGCAGAGACAGAGCCAGGGACAGAGACGGAGACAGAGACAGAGGAAGAGACAGAGACAGAGACAGAGACAGAGACAGAGACAGAGACAGAGACAGAGACAGAGACAGAGACAGAGACAGAGACAGGGATAGAGACAGAGACAGAGACAGAGACAGAGACAGAGACAGAGACAGAGACAGAGACAGAGACAGAGACAGAGACAGAGACAGAGACGGAGACGGAGACAGAGACAGAGACAGAAACAGCGACAGGCACAGGGAGAGGGACAGGGACAGAGACAGAGACAGAGACAGAGACAGAGACAGAGACGGAGACAGAGGCAGAGACAGAGCCAAGGACGGAGATAGAGACAGAGACAGAGGGAGAGACAGCGACAGATACAGTGACAGAGACAGAGACAGAGACAGACACAGAGGCGGAGACAAAGACCGAGACAGAGACAGAGACGGAGACAGAGGCAGAGACAGAGCCAGGGACAGAGACGGAGACAGAGACAGAGGAAGAGACAGAGACAGAGACAGAGACAGAGACAGAGACAGACACAGAGACAGAGACAGAGACAGAGACAGAGACAGAGACAGAGACAGAGACAGAGACAGAGACAGAGACAGAGACAGACACTGAGACAGAGACGGAGACAGAGGCAGAGACAGAGACAGCGACAGAGACAGAGACAGAGACAGAGACAGAGACAGAGACAGAGACAGAGACAGAGGCAGAGACAGAGACAGAGACAGAGACAGAGACAGAGACGGAGACAGAGACAGAGACAGAGACAGAGACAAAGACAGAGACGGAGACAGAGGCAGGGACGGAGACAGAGACAGAGACAGAGACAGAGGGAGAGAGAGCGACAGAGGCAGAGACAGAGACAGACACAGAGACAGAGACGGGGACAAAGACGGAGACAGACGCAGGGACTGAGACAGAGGCAGAGACAGCGACAGAGACAGGGGCAGAGACAAACACAGAGACGGAGGCAGAGACGGAGACAGAGGCAGAGACAGAAACAGCGACAGGCACAGGGAGAGGGACAGGGACAGAGACAGAGACAGAGACAGAGACAGAGACAGAGACGGAGACAGAGGCAGAGACAGAGCCAGGGACGGAGATAGAGACAGAGACAGAGACAGAGACAGAGACAGAGACAGAGACAGAGACAGAGACGGAGGCATAGGCAGAGACAGAGACAGAGACAGAGACAGAGACAGAGACAGAGACAGAGACAGAGACAGAGACAGAGACAGAGACAGAGACAGAGACAGAGACAGAGATTGAGACAGAGACAGAGACAGAGACAGAGACAGAGACAGATACAGATACAGACACAGAGGCGGAGACAAAGACCGAGACAGAGACAGAGACGGAGACAGAGGCAGAGACAGAGCCAGGGACAGAGACAGAGACGGAGACAGAAACAGAGACAGAGACAGATACGGAGACACAGACAGAGACAGAGACAGAAACAGGGACAGAGACAGAGACACAGACAGAGACAGAGACAGAGACAGAGGCAGGGTCTCAGACAGAGACAGATACAGAGACAGAGACAGAGACAGAGACAGAGACAAAGACAGAGACAGAGACAGAGGAAGTGACAGCGACAGAGACAGAGACAGAGACAGAGACACAGACAGAGACAGAGACAGAGACAGAGACAGAGACAGAGACAGAGACAGAGACAGAGACAGAGACAGAGACAGAGACAGAGACAGAGACAGAGGCAGACACAGAGACAGACGCAGGGACTGAGACAGAGGCAGAGACAGAGACAGAGACAGAGATAGAGACAGGGCAGAGACAGAGGCAGAGACAGAGACAGAGACAGAGACAGAGACAGAGACAGAGACAGAGACAGAGACAGAGACAGAGACAGAGACAGAGATAGAGTCAGGAGACAGAGACAGAAACAGCGACAGGCACAGGGAGAGGGACAGGGACAGAGACAGAGACAGAGACAGAGACAGAGACAGAGACGGAGACAGAGGCAGAGACAGAGCCAGGGACGGAGATAGAGACAGAGACAGAGGGAGAGACAGCGACAGATACAGAGACAGAGACAGAGACAGAGACAGACACAGAGGCGGAGACAAAGACCGAGACAGAGACAGAGACGGAGACAGAGGCAGAGACAGAGCCAGGGACAGAGACGGAGACAGAGACAGAGGAAGAGACAGAGACAGAGACAGAGACAGAGACAGAGACAGAGACAGAGACAGAGACAGAGACAGAGATAGAGACAGAGACAGAGACAGAGACAGAGACAGAGACAGAGACAGAGACAGAGACAGAGACAGAGACAGAGACAGAGACGGAGACGGAGACAGAGACAGAGACAGAAACAGCGACAGGCACAGGGAGAGGGACAGGGACAGAGACAGAGACAGAGACAGAGAGAGAGACAGAGACGGAGACAGAGGCAGAGACAGAGCCAGGGACGGAGATAGAGACAGAGACAGAGGGAGAGACAGCGACAGATACAGTGACAGAGACAGAGACAGAGACAGACACAGAGGCGGAGACAAAGACCGAGACAGAGACAGAGACGGAGACAGAGGCAGAGACAGAGCCAGGGACAGAGACGGAGACAGAGACAGAGGAAGAGACAGAGACAGAGACAGAGACAGAGACAGAGACAGAGACAGAGACAGACACAGAGACAGAGACAGAGACAGAGACAGAGACAGAGACAGAGACAGAGACAGAGACAGAGAAAGAGACAGAGACAGAGACAGACACTGAGACAGAGACGGAGACAGAGGCAGAGACAGAGACAGCGACAGAGACAGAGACAAAGACAGAGACGGAGACAGAGGCAGGGACGGAGACAGAGACAGAGACAGAGACAGAGACAGAGACAGAGACAGAGACAGAGACAGAGACAGAGACAGACACTGAGACAGAGACAGAGACAGAGACGGAGACGGAGATAGAGGCAGAGGCAGAGACAGAGACAGAGACGGAGACAGAGGCAGAGACAGAGACAGAGACAGAGACAGAGACAGAGCTAGAGACAGAGACAGAGACAGAGGCAGAGACAAACACAGAGGCGGAGGCAGAGACAGAGACAGAGACAGAGACAGAGACAGAGACAGAGACAGAGACGGAGACAGAGGCAGAGACAAACACAGAGACGGAGGCAGAGACGGAGACAGAGGCAGAGACAGAGCCGGGGACAGAGACGGAGACAGAGACAGAGGAAGAGACAGCGACAGAGACAGAGACAGAGACAGAGACAGAGACAGAGACAGAGACAGAGACAGAGACAGAGACAGAGGCAGAGACAGAGCCAGGGACGGAGATAGAGACAGAGACAGAGGGAGAGACAGCGACAGAGACAGAGACAGAGACAGAGACAGAGACAGAGACAGAGTCAGACACAGAGACAGAGACAGAGACAGAGACAGAGACAGAGACAGAGACAGAGACAGAGACAGAGACAGAGACAGAGACAGAGACAGAGACAGAGACAGAGACAGAGACGGAGACAGAGACAGAGACAGAGACAGAGACAAAGACAGAGACGGAGACAGAGGCAGGGACGGAGACAGAGACAGAGACAGAGACGAAGACAGAGACAGATACGGGGACAGAGACACAGACAGAGACAGAGACGGAGACAGAGGCAGAGACAGAGCCAGGGACAGAGACGGAGACGGAGACAGAGGAAGAGGCAGCGACAGAGAGAGACAGAGACAGAGACAGAGGCAGAGACAGAGACAGAGACAGAGACAGAGACAGAGACAGAGACAGAGACAGAGACGGAGACGGAGACAGAGACAGAGACAGAGACAGAGACAAAGACAGAGACGGAGACAGAGGCAGGGACGGAGACAGAGACAGAGACAGAGACAGAGGGAGAGAGAGCGACAGAGGCAGAGACAGAGACAGACACAGAGACAGAGACGGGGACAAAGACGGAGACAGACGCAGGGACTGAGACAGAGGCAGAGACAGCGACAGAGACAGGGGCAGAGACAGCGACAGAGACATATAGAGACAGGGCAGAGACAGAGACAGAGACAGAGACAGAGACAGAGACAGAGACAGAGACAGAGACAGAGACAGAGACAGAGACGGAGACAGAGGCAGAGACAGAGCCAGGGACAGAGACGGAGACAGAGACAGAGGAAGAGACAGCGACAGAGAGAGACAGAGACAGAGACAGAGGCTGTGATAGAGACAGAGACAGAGACAGAGACAGAGACAGAGACAGAGACAGAGACAGAGGCAGAGACAGAGACAGAGACAGAGACAGAGACAGAGACAGAGACAAAGACAGAGACAGAGACAGAGGCAGGGACAGAGACAGAGACAGAGACGGAGACAGACACAGAGACAGAGACAGAGACAGAGACAGAGACAGAGACAGAGGTGGAGACAGAGACAGAGACGGAGGCAGAGACAGTGACAGAGACAGAGACAGAGGCAGAGTCTCAGACAGAGAAAGAGACGGAGACAGAGACAGAGACAGAGACAGAGACAGATACGGAGACAGAGACAGAGACAGAGACTGAGACAGAGACAGAGACAGATACGGAGACAGAGACGGAGACAGAGACAGAGACAGAAACAGAGACCGAGACAGAGACGGAGACAGAGACGGAGACAGAGACAGAGACAGAGACAGAGACAAAGACAGAGACAGAGACAGAAACAGAGACAGAGACAGAGACAGAGACAGAGACAAAGACAGAGACAGAGACAGAGGCAGGGACGGAGGCAGAGACAGAGACAGAGACAGAGGCAGGGACGGAGACAGAGACAGAGACAGAGACAGAGACAGAGACGGAGACAGACAGAGGAATAGACAGAGACAGAGACAGAGACAGAGACAGAGCCAGAGCCGGAGGGAGAGACAGCGACAGAAACAGAGACAGAGACAGAGACAGAGACAGAGACAGAGACAGAGACAGAGACAGAGACAGAGACAGAGACAGAGACAGAGACAGAGACAGAGACAGAGGCAGAGACAGAGCCAGGGACGGAGATAGAGACAGAGACAGAGGGAGAGACAGCGACAGAGACAGAGACAGAGACAGAGACAGAGACAGAGTCAGAGACAGAGACAGAGACAGAGACAGAGACAGAGACAGAGACAGAGACAGAGACGGAGACAGAGACAGAGACAGAGACAGAGACAAAGACAGAGACGGAGACAGATGCAGGGACGGAGACAGAGACAGAGACGGAGACAGAGACAGAGGAAGAGACAGTGACAGAGAGAGACAGAGACAGAGACAGAGGCTGTGATAGAGACAGAGACAGAGACAGAGACAGAGACAGACACAGAGACAGAGACAGAGCCAGGGACGGAGATAGAGACAGAGACAGAGGGAGAGACAGCGACAGATACAGAGACAGAGACAGAGACAGAGACAGACACAGAGGCGGAGACAAAGACCGAGACAGAGACAGAGACGGAGACAGAGGCAGAGACAGAGCCAGGGACAGAGACGGAGACAGAAACAGAGACAGAGACAGATACGGAGACACAGACAGAGACAGAGACAGAAACAGGGACAGAGACAGAGACACAGACAGAGACAGAGACAGAGACAGAGACAGAGACAGAGGCAGGGTCTCAGACAGAGACAGATACAGAGACAGAGACAGAGACAGAGACAGAGACAAAGACAGAGACAGAGACAGAGGAAGTGACAGCGACAGAGACAGAGACAGAGACAGAGACACAGACAGAGACAGAGACAGAGACAGAGACAGAGACAGAGACAGAGACAGAGACAGAGACAGAGACAGAGACAGAGACAGAGACAGAGGCAGACACAGAGACAGACGCAGGGACTGAGACAGTGGCAGAGACAGAGACAGAGACAGAGATAGAGACAGGGCAGAGACAGAGGCAGAGACAGAGACAGAGACAGAGACAGAGACAGAGACAGAGACAGAGACAGAGACAGAGACAGAGACAGAGACAGAGATAGAGTCAGGAGACAGAGACAGAAACAGCGACAGGCACAGGGAGAGGGACAGGGACAGAGACAGAGACAGAGACAGAGACAGAGACAGAGACAGAGACGGAGACAGAGGCAGAGACAGAGCCAGGGACGGAGATAGAGACAGAGACAGAGGGAGAGACAGCGACAGATACAGAGACAGAGACAGAGACAGAGACAGACACAGAGGCGGAGACAAAGACCGAGACAGAGACAGAGACGGAGACAGAGGCAGAGACAGAGCCAGGGACAGAGACGGAGACAGAGACAGAGGAAGAGACAGAGACAGAGACAGAGACAGAGACAGAGACAGAGACAGAGACAGAGACAGAGATAGAGACAGAGACAGAGACAGAGACAGAGACGGAGACAGAGACAGAGACAGAGACAGAGACAAAGACAGAGACGGAGACAGAGGCAGGGACGGAGACAGAGACAGAGACAGAGACAGAGGGAGAGAGAGCGACAGAGGCAGAGACAGAGACAGACACAGAGACAGAGACGGGGACAAAGACGGAGACAGACGCAGGGACTGAGACAGAGGCAGAGACAGCGACAGAGACAGGGGCAGAGACAGCGACAGAGACATATAGAGACAGGGCAGAGACAGAGACAGAGACAGAGACAGAGACAGAGACAGAGACAGAGACAGAGACAGAGACAGAGACAGAGACAGAGACAGAGACAGAGACAGAGACGGAGACAGAGGCAGAGACAGAGCCAGGGACAGAGACGGAGACAGAGACAGAGGAAGAGACAGCGACAGAGAGAGACAGAGACAGAGACAGAGGCTGTGATAGAGACAGAGACAGAGACAGAGACAGAGACAGAGACAGAGACAGAGGCAGAGACAGAGACGGACACAAAGACCGAGACAGAGGCACAGACACAGACAGAGACAGAGACAGAGACAAAGGCAGAGAGAGAGACAGAGACAGAGACAGAGACAGAGACAGAGACAGAGACAGAGACAGAGACAGAGACAGAGACAGAGACAGAGACAGAGACAGAGACAGAGACAGAGACAGAGACAGAGACAGACACTGAGACAGAGACAGAGACAGAGACGGAGACGGAGATAGAGGCAGAGGCAGAGACAGAGACAGAGACGGAGACAGAGGCAGAGACAGAGACAGAGACAGAGACAGAGACAGAGATAGAGACAGAGACAGAGACAGAGGCAGAGACAAACACAGAGGCGGAGGCAGAGACAGAGACAGAGACAGAGACAGAGACAGAGACAGAGACGGAGACAGAGGCAGAGACAAACACAGAGACGGAGGCAGAGACGGAGACAGAGGCAGAGACAGAGCCGGGGACAGAGACGGAGACAGAGACAGAGGAAGAGACAGCGACAGAGACAGAGACAGAGACAGAGACAGAGACAGAGACAGAGACAGAGACAGAGACAGAGACAGAGACAGAGACAGAGGCAGAGACAGAGCCAGGGACGGAGATAGAGACAGAGACAGAGGGAGAGACAGCGACAGAGACAGAGACAGAGACAGAGACAGAGACAGAGACAGAGTCAGACACAGAGACAGAGACAGAGACAGAGACAGAGACAGAGACAGAGACAGAGACAGAGACAGAGACAGAGACAGAGACAGAGACAGAGACAGAGACAGAGACGGAGACAGAGACAGAGACAGAGACAGAGACAAAGACAGAGACGGAGACAGAGGCAGGGACGGAGACAGAGACAGAGACAGAGACGAAGACAGAGACAGATACGGGGACAGAGACAGAGACAGAGACAGAGACGGAGACAGAGGCAGAGACAGAGCCAGGGACAGAGACGGAGACGGAGACAGAGGAAGAGGCAGCGACAGAGAGAGACAGAGACAGAGACAGAGGCAGAGACAGAGACAGAGACAGAGACAGAGACAGAGACAGAGACAGAGACAGAGACGGAGACAGAGACAGAGACAGAGACAGAGACAAAGACAGAGACGGAGACAGAGGCAGGGACGGAGACAGAGACAGAGACAGAGACAGAGGGAGAGAGAGCGACAGAGGCAGAGACAGAGACAGACACAGAGACAGAGACGGGGACAAAGACGGAGACAGACGCAGGGACTGAGACAGAGGCAGAGACAGCGACAGAGACAGGGGCAGAGACAGCGACAGAGACATATAGAGACAGGGCAGAGACAGAGACAGAGACAGAGACAGAGACAGAGACAGAGACAGAGACAGAGACAGAGACAGAGACAGAGACGGAGACAGAGGCAGAGACAGAGCCAGGGACAGAGACGGAGACAGAGACAGAGGAAGAGACAGCGACAGAGAGAGACAGAGACAGAGACAGAGGCTGTGATAGAGACAGAGACAGAGACAGAGACAGAGACAGAGACAGAGACAGAGACAGAGGCAGAGACAGAGACAGAGACAGAGACAGAGACAGAGACAGAGACAAAGACAGAGACAGAGACAAGGGCAGGGACAGAGACAGAGACAGAGACGGAGACAGACACAGAGACAGAGACAGAGACAGAGACAGAGACAGAGACAGAGGCGGAGACTGAGACAGAGACGGAGGCAGAGACAGTGACAGAGACAGAGACAGAGGCAGAGTCTCAGACAGAGAAAGAGACGGAGACAGAGACAGAGACAGAGACACAGACAGATACGGAGACAGAGACAGAGACAGAGACTGAGACAGAGACAGAGACAGATACGGAGACAGAGACGGAGACAGAGACAGAGACAGAAACAGAGACCGAGACAGAGACGGAGACAGAGACGGAGACAGAGACAGAGACAGAGACAGAGACAGAGACAGAGACAGAGACAGAGACAGAGACAGAGACAGAGACAGAGACAGAGACAAAGACAGAGACAGAGACAGAGGCAGGGACGGAGACAGAGACAGAGACAGAGACAGAGGCAGGGACGGAGACAGAGACAGAGACAGAGACAGAGACAGAGACGGAGACAGACAGAGGAATAGACAGAGACAGAGACAGAGACAGAGACAGAGCCAGAGCCGGAGGGAGAGACAGCGACAGAAACAGAGACAGAGACAGAGACAGAGACGGAGACAGAGACAGAGACAGAGACAGAGACAGAGACAGAGACAGAGACAGAGACAGAGACAGAGGCAGAGACAGAGCCAGGGACGGAGATAGAGACAGAGACAGAGGGAGAGACAGCGACAGAGACAGAGACAGAGACAGAGACAGAGACAGAGTCAGACACAGAGACAGAGACAGAGACAGAGACAGAGACAGAGACAGAGACAGAGACAGAGACAGAGACAGAGACAGAGACGGAGACAGAGACAGAGACAGAGACAGAGACAAAGACAGAGACGGAGACAGATGCAGGGACGGAGACAGAGACAGAGACGGAGACAGAGACAGAGGAAGAGACAGTGACAGAGAGAGACAGAGACAGAGACAGAGGCTGTGATAGAGACAGAGACAGAGACAGAGACAGAGACAGACACAGAGACAGAGGCAGAGACAGAGACGGACACAAAGACCGAGACAGAGGCACAGACACAGACAGAGACAGAGACAGAGACAAAGGCAGAGAGAGAGACAGAGACAGAGACAGAGACAGAGACAGAAACAGAGACAGAGACAGAGACAGAGACAGAGACAGAGACAGAGACAGAGACAGAGACAGAGACAGAAACAGAGACAGAGACAGAGACAGAGACAGAGACAGAGACAGAGACAGACACTGAGACAGAGACAGAGACAGAGACGGAGACGGAGATAGAGGCAGAGGCAGAGACAGAGACAGAGACGGAGACAGAGGCAGAGACAGAGACAGAGACAGAGACAGAGACAGAGATAGAGACAGAGACAGAGACAGAGGCAGAGACAAACACAGAGGCGGAGGCAGAGACAGAGACAGAGACAGAGACAGAGACAGAGACAGAGACAGAGACGGAGACAGAGGCAGAGACAAACACAGAGACGGAGGCAGAGACGGAGACAGAGGCAGAGACAGAGCCGCGGACAGAGACGGAGACAGAGACAGAGGAAGAGACAGCGACAGAGACAGAGACAGAGACAGAGACAGAGACAGAGACAGAGACAGAGACAGAGACAGAGACAGAGACAGAGACAGAGACAGAGACAGAGACAGAGACAGAGACAGAGACAGAGACAGAGACAGAGACAGAGGCAGAGACAGAGCCAGGGACGGAGATAGAGACAGAGACAGAGGGAGAGACAGCGACAGAGACAGAGACAGAGACAGAGACAGAGACAGAGACAGAGTCAGACACAGAGACAGAGACAGAGACAGAGACAGAGACAGAGACAGAGACAGAGACAGAGACAGAGACAGAGACAGAGACAGAGACAGAGACAGAGACAGAGACAGAGACAGAGACGGAGACAGAGACAGAGACAGAGACAGAGACAAAGACAGAGACGGAGACAGAGGCAGGGACGGAGACAGAGACAGAGACAGAGACGGAGACAGAGACAGATACGGGGACAGAGACAGAGACAGAGACAGAGACAGAGACGGAGACAGAGGAAGAGACAGAGCCAGGGACAGAGACGGAGACGGAGACAGAGGAAGAGACAGCGACAGAGAGAGACAGAGACAGAGACAGAGGCAGAGACAGAGACAGAGACAGAGACAGAGACAGAGACAGAGACAGAGACAGAGACAGAGACAGAGACGGAGACAGAGACAGAGACAGAGACAGAGACAGAGACAAAGACAGAGACGGAGACAGAGGCAGGGACAGAGACAGAGACAGAGACAGAGACAGAGACAGAGACGGAGACAGAGACAGAGACAGAGACAGAGACAAAGACAGAGACGGAGACAGAGGCAGGGACGGAGACAGAGACAGAGACAGAGACAGAGGGAGAGAGAGCGACAGAGACAGAGACAGAGACAGAGACAGAGACAGAGACAGAGACAGAGACAGAGACAGAGACAGAGACAGAGACAGAGACAGAGACAGACACTGAGACAGAGACAGAGACAGAGACGGAGACGGAGATAGAGGCAGAGGCAGAGACAGAGACAGAGACGGAGACAGAGGCAGAGACAGAGACAGAGACAGAGACAGAGACAGAGATAGAGACAGAGACAGAGACAGAGGCAGAGACAAACACAGAGGCGGAGGCAGAGACAGAGACAGAGACAGAGACAGAGACAGAGACAGAGACGGAGACAGAGGCAGAGACAAACACAGAGACGGAGGCAGAGACGGAGACAGAGGCAGAGACAGAGCCGGGGACAGAGACGGAGACAGAGACAGAGGAAGAGACAGCGACAGAGACAGAGACAGAGACAGAGACAGAGACAGAGACAGAGACAGAGGCAGAGACAGAGCCAGGGACGGAGATAGAGACAGAGACAGAGGGAGAGACAGCGACAGAGACAGAGACAGAGACAGAGACAGAGACAGAGTCAGACACAGAGACAGAGACAGAGACAGAGACAGAGACAGAGACAGAGACAGAGACAGAGACAGAGACAGAGACAGAGACAGAGACAGAGACAGAGACAGAGACAGAGACGGAGACAGAGACAGAGACAGAGACAGAGACAAAGACAGAGACGGAGACAGAGGCAGGGACGGAGACAGAGACAGAGACAGAGACGGAGACAGAGACAGATACGGGGACAGAGACAGAGACAGAGACAGAGACGGAGACAGAGGCAGAGACAGAGCCAGGGACAGAGACAGACACGGAGACAGAGGAAGAGGCAGCGACAGAGAGAGACAGAGACAGAGACAGAGGCAGAGACAGAGACAGAGACAGAGACAGAGACAGAGACAGAGACAGAGACAGAGACAGAGACGGAGACAGAGACAGAGACAGAGACAGAGACAAAGACAGAGACGGAGACAGAGGCAGGGACGGAAACAGAGACAGAGACAGAGACAGAGGGAGAGAGAGCGACAGAGGCAGAGACAGAGACAGACACAGAGACAGAGACGGGGACAAAGACGGAGACAGACGCAGGGACTGAGACAGAGGCAGAGACAGCGACAGAGACAGGGGCAGAGACAGCGACAGAGACATATAGAGACAGGGCAGAGACAGAGACAGAGACAGAGACAGAGACAGAGACAGAGACAGAGACAGAGACAGAGACAGAGACGGAGACAGAGGCAGAGACAGAGCCAGGGACAGAGACGGAGACAGAGACAGAGGAAGAGACAGCGACAGAGAGAGACAGAGACAGAGACAGAGGCTGTGATAGAGACAGAGACAGAGACAGAGACAGAGACAGAGACAGAGACAGAGACAGAGACAGAGACAGAGGCAGAGACAGAGACAGAGACAGAGACAGAGACAGAGACAGAGACAAAGACAGAGACAGAGACAGAGGCAGGGACAGAGACAGAGACAGAGACGGAGACAGACACAGAGACAGAGACAGAGACAGAGACAGAGACAGAGGCGGAGACAGAGACAGAGACGGAGGCAGAGACAGTGACAGAGACAGAGACAGAGGCAGAGTCTCAGACAGAGAAAGAGACGGAGACAGAGACAGAGACAGAGACAGAGACAGATACGGAGACAGAGACAGAGACAGAGACTGAGACAGAGACAGAGACAGATACGGAGACAGAGACGGAGACAGAGACAGAGACAGAAACAGAGACCGAGACAGAGACGGAGACAGAGACGGAGACAGAGACAGAGACAGAGACAGAGACAGAGACAGAGACAGAGACAGAGACAGAGACAGAGACAGAGACAGAGACAGAGACAGAGACAGAGACAAAGACAGAGACAGAGACAGAGGCAGGGACGGAGACAGAGACAGAGACAGAGACAGAGGCAGGGACGGAGACAGAGACAGAGACAGAGACAGAGACAGAGGAAGAGACAGTGACAGAGAGAGACAGAGACAGAGACAGAGGCTGTGATAGAGACAGAGACAGAGACAGAGACAGAGACAGAGACAGAGACAGAGGCAGAGACAGAGACGGACACAAAGACCGAGACAGAGGCACAGACACAGACAGAGACAGAGACAGAGACAAAGGCAGAGAGAGAGACAGAGACAGAGACAGAGACAGAGACAGAGACAGAGACAGAGACAGAGACAGAGACAGAGACAGAGACAGAGACAGAGACAGAGACAGAGACAGAGACAGAGACAGAGACAGAAACAGAGACAGAGACAGAGACAGAGACAGAGACAGAGACAGAGACAGAGACAGAGACAGAGACAGACACTGAGACAGAGACAGAGACAGAGACGGAGACGGAGATAGAGGCAGAGGCAGAGACAGAGACAGAGACAGAGACGGAGACAGAGGCAGAGACAGAGACAGAGACAGAGACAGAGACAGAGATAGAGACAGAGACAGAGACAGAGGCAGAGACAAACACAGAGGCGGAGGCAGTGACAGAGACAGAGACAGAGACAGAGACAGAGACAGAGACAGAGACGGAGACAGAGGCAGAGACAAACACAGAGACGGAGGCCGAGACGGAGACAGAGGCAGAGACAGAGCCGGGGACAGAGACGGAGACAGAGACAGAGGAAGAGACAGCGACAGAGACAGAGACAGAGACAGAGACAGAGACAGAGACAGAGACAGAGACAGAGACAGAGACAGAGACAGAGACAGAGACAGAGACAGAGACAGAGGCAGAGACAGAGCCAGGGACGGAGATAGAGACAGAGACAGAGGGAGAGACAGCGACAGAGACAGAGACAGAGACAGAGACAGAGACAGAGTCAGACACAGAGACAGAGACAGAGACAGAGACAGAGACAGAGACAGAGACAGAGACAGAGACAGAGACAGAGACAGAGACAGAGACAGAGACAGAGACAGAGACGGAGACAGAGACAGAGACAGAGACAGAGACAAAGACAGAGACGGAGACAGAGGCAGGGACGGAGACAGAGACAGAGACTGACACGGAGACAGAGACAGATACGGGGACAGAGACAGAGACAGAGACAGAGACAGAGACAGAGACGGAGACAGAGGAAGAGACAGAGCCAGGGACAGAGACGGAGACGGAGACAGAGGAAGAGACAGCGACAGAGAGAGACAGAGACAGAGACAGAGGCAGAGACAGAGACAGAGACAGAGACAGAGACAGAGACAGAGACAGAGACAGAGACAGAGACAGAGACGGAGACAGAGACAGAGACAGAGACAGAGACAAAGACAGAGACGGAGACAGAGGCAGGGACGGAGACAGAGACAGAGACAGAGACAGAGGGAGAGAGAGCGACAGAGGCAGAGACATAGACAGACACAGAGACAGAGACGGGGACAAAGACGGAGACAGACGCAGGGACTGAGACAGAGGCAGATACAGCGACAGAGACAGGGGCAGAGACAGCGACAGAGACATATAGAGACAGGGCAGAGACAGAGACAGAGACAGAGACAGAGACAGAGACAGAGACAGAGACAGAGACAGAGACAGAGACAGAGACGGAGACAGAGGCAGAGACAGAGCCAGGGACAGAGACGGAGACAGAGACAGAGGAAGAGACAGCGACAGAGAGAGACAGAGACAGAGACAGATGCTGTGATAGAGACAGAGACAGAGACAGAGACAGAGACAGAGACAGAGGCAGAGGCAGAGACAGAGACAGAGACAGAGACAGAGACAGAGACAGAGACAAAGACAGAGACAGAGACAGAGGCAGGGACAGAGACAGAGACAGAGACAGAGACAGAGACACAGACAGGGACAGAGACAGAGACAGAGACAGAGACAGAGACAGAGGCGGAGACAGAGACAGAGACGGAGGCAGAGACAGTGACAGAGACAGAGACAGAGGCAGAGTCTCAGACAGAGAAAGAGACGGAGACAGAGACAGAGACAGAGACAGAGACAGATACGGAGACAGAGACAGCGACAGAGACTGAGACAGAGACAGAGACAGATACGGAGACAGAGACGGAGACAGAGACAGAGACAGAAACAGAGACCGAGACAGAGACGGAGACAGAGACGGAGACAGAGACAGAGACAGAGACAGAGACAGAGGCAGAGACAGAGACAGAGACAGAGACAGAGACAGAGACAGAGACAGAGACAGAGACAAAGACAGAGACAGAGACAGAGGCAGGGACGGAGACAGAGACAGAGACAGAGACAGAGGCAGGGACGGAGACAGAGACAGAGACAGAGACAGAGACAGAGACGGAGACAGACAGAGGAATAGACAGAGACAGAGACAGAGACAGAGACAGAGACAGAGCCAGAGACGGAGGGAGAGACAGCGACAGAAACAGAGACAGAGACAGAGACAGAGACAGAGACAGAGACAGGGACAGAGACAGAGACAGAGACAGAGACAGAGACAGAGACAGAGACAGAGACAGAGACAGAGACAGAGACAGAGACAGAGACAGAGACAGAGACAGAGACAGAGACAGAGACAGAGACAGAGACAGAGACAGAGACAGAGACAGAGACAGAGACAGAGACAGAGACAGAGACAGAGACAGAGACAGAGACAGAGACAGAGACAGAGACAGAGACAGAGACAGAGTCAGAGACAGAGACAGAGACAGAGACAGAGACAGAGACAGAGACAGAGACAGAGACAGAGACAGAGACAGAGACAGAGACAGAGACAGAGACAGAGACACAGACGGAGACAGAGACAGAGACGGAGGCAGAGACAGTGACAGAGACAGAGACAGAGGCAGAGTCTCAGACAGAGAAAGGGACGGAGACAGAGACAGAGACAGAGACAGACACAGATACGGAGACAGAGACAGAGACAGAGACTGAGACAGAGACAGAGACAGATACGGAGACAGAGACGGAGATAGAGACAGAGACAGAAACAGAGACCGAGACAGAGACGGAGACAGAGACGGAGACAGAGACAGAGACAGAGACAGAGACAGAGACAGAGACAGAGACAGAGACAGAGACAGAGACAGAGACAAAGACAGAGACAGAGACAGAGGCAGGGACGGAGACAGAGACAGAGACAGAGACAGAGGCAGGGACGGAGACAGAGACAGAGACAGAGACAGAGACAGAGACGGAGACAGACAGAGGAATAGACAGAGACAGAGACAGAGACAGAGACAGAGCCAGAGCCGGAGGGAGAGACAGCGACAGAAACAGAGACAGAGACAGAGACAGAGACAGAGACAGAGACAGAGACAGAGACAGAGACAGAGACAGAGACAGAGACAGAGACAGAGACAGAGACAGAGACAGAGGCAGAGACAGAGCCAGGGACGGAGATAGAGACAGAGACAGAGGGAGAGACAGCGACAGAGACAGAGACAGAGACAGAGACAGAGACAGAGTCAGACACAGAGACAGAGACAGAGACAGAGACAGAGACAGAGACAGAGACAGAGACAGAGACAGAGACAGAGACAGAGACAGAGACAGAGACGGAGACAGAGACAGAGACAGAGACAGAGACAAAGACAGAGACGGAGACAGATGCAGGGACGGAGACAGAGACAGAGACGGAGACAGAGACAGAGGAAGAGACAGTGACAGAGAGAGACAGAGACAGAGACAGAGGCTGTGATAGAGACAGAGACAGAGACAGAGACAGAGACAGAGACAGAGACAGAGACAGAGACAGAGGCAGAGACAGAGACGGACACAAAGACCGAGACAGAGGCACAGACACAGACAGAGACAGAGACAGAGACAAAGGCAGAGAGAGAGACAGAGACAGAGACAGAGACAGAGACAGAGACAGAGACAGAGACAGAGACAGAGACAGAGACAGAGACAGAGACAGAGACAGAGACAGAGACAGAGACAGAGACAGAGACAGAAACAGAGACAGAGACAGAGACAGAGACAGAGACAGAGACAGAGACAGAGACAGAGACAGACACTGAGACAGAGACAGAGACAGAGACGGAGACGGAGATAGAGGCAGAGGCAGAGACAGAGACAGAGACGGAGACAGAGGCAGAGACAGAGACAGAGACAGAGACAGAGACAGAGATAGAGACAGTGACAGAGACAGAGGCAGAGACAAACACAGAGGCGGAGGCAGAGACAGAGACAGAGACAGAGACAGAGACAGAGACAGAGACGGAGACAGAGGCAGAGACAAACACAGAGACGGAGGCAGAGACGGAGACAGAGGCAGAGACAGAGCCGGGGACAGAGACGGAGACAGAGACAGAGGAAGAGACAGCGACAGAGACAGAGACAGAGACAGAGACAGAGACAGAGACAGAGACAGAGACAGAGACAGAGACAGAGACAGAGACAGAGACAGAGGCAGAGACAGAGCCAGGGACGGAGATAGAGACAGAGACAGAGGGAGAGACAGCGACAGAGACAGAGACAGAGACAGAGACAGAGACAGAGACAGAGTCAGACACAGAGACAGAGACAGAGACAGAGACAGAGACAGAGACAGAGACAGAGACAGAGACAGAGACAGAGACAGAGACAGAGACAGAGACGGAGACAGAGACAGAGACAGAGACAGAGACAAAGACAGAGACGGAGACAGAGGCAGGGACGGAGACAGAGACAGAGACAGAGACGGAGACAGAGACAGATACGGGGACAGAGACAGAGACAGAGACAGAGACAGAGACGGAGACAGAGGAAGAGACAGAGCCAGGGACAGAGGCGGAGACGGAGACAGAGGAAGAGACAGCGACAGAGAGAGACAGAGACAGAGACAGAGGCAGAGACAGAGACAGAGACAGAGACAGAGACAGAGACAGAGACAGAGACAGAGACAGAGACAGAGACAGAGACAGAGACGGAGACAGAGACAGAGACAGAGACAGAGACAAAGACAGAGACGGAGACAGAGGCAGGGACGGAGACAGAGACAGAGACAGAGACAGAGGGAGAGAGAGCGACAGAGGCAGTGACATAGACAGACACAGAGACAGAGACGGGGACAAAGACGGAGACAGACGCAGGGACTGAGACAGAGGCAGATACAGCGACAGAGACAGGGGCAGAGACAGCGACAGAGACATATAGAGACAGGGCAGAGACAGAGACAGAGACAGAGACAGAGACAGAGACAGAGACAGAGACAGAGACAGAGACGGAGACAGAGGCAGAGACAGAGCCAGGGACAGAGACGGAGACAGAGACAGAGGAAGAGACAGCGACAGAGAGAGACAGAGACAGAGACAGAGGCTGTGATAGAGACAGAGACAGAGACAGAGACAGAGACAGAGACAGAGGCAGAGGCAGAGACAGAGACAGAGACAGAGACAGAGACAGAGACAGAGACAAAGACAGAGACAGAGACAGAGGCAGGGACAGAGACAGAGACAGAGACAGAGACAGAGACAGAGACAGAGACAGAGACAGAGACAGAGGCAGAGACAGAGCCAGGGACGGAGATAGAGACAGAGACAGAGGGATAGACAGCGACAGAGGCAGAGACAGAGACAGAGACAGAGACAGAGACAGAGTCAGACACAGAGACGGAGACAGAGACAGAGACAGAGACAGAGACAGAGACAGAGACAGAGACAGAGACAGAGACAGAGGCAGAGACAGAGACGGAGACAGAGACAGAGACAGAGACGGAGACAGAGACAGATACGGGGACAGAGACAGAGACAGAGACAGAGACGGAGACAGAGGCAGAGACAGAGCCAGGGACAGAGACAGAGACGGAGACAGAGGAAGAGACAGCGACAGAGAGAGACAGAGACAGAGACAGAGGCAGAGACAGAGACAGAGACAGAGACAGAGACAGAGACAAAGTCGGAGACAAACGCAGGGACAGAGACAGAGGCAGAGACAGAGACAGAGACAGAGACAGAGGCAGAGATAGAGACAGAGACAGAGACAGAGACAGAGGGAGAGAGAGCGACAGAGGCAGAGACAGAGACAGAGACAGAGACAGAGACGGGGACAAAGACGGAGACAGACGCAGGGACTGAGACAGAGGCAGAGACAGCGACAGAGACAGATATAGAGACAGGGCAGAGACAGAGACAGAGACAGACACAGAGACAGAGACAGAGACAGAGACAGAGACAGAGACAGAGACGGAGACAGAGGCAGAGACAGAGCCAGGGACAGAGACGGAGACAGAGACAGAGGAAGAGACAGCGACAGAGAGAGACAGAGACAGAGACAGAGGCTGTGATAGAGACAGAGACAGAGACAGAGACAGAGACAGAGACAGAGACAGAGACAGAGACAAAGTCGGAGACAAACGCAGGGACAGAGACAGAGGCAGAGACAGAGACAGAGACAGAGACAGCGACAGAGTCAGAGACAGAGACAGAGACAGAGACAGAGACAGAGACAGAGACAGAGACAGAGACAGAGACAGAGACAGAGACAGAGACAGAGACAGAGACAGAGACAGAGACGGAGACAGAGACAGAGACAGAGACAGAGACAAAGACAGAGACGGAGACAGTGGCAGGGACGGAGACAGAGACAGAGACAGAGACGGAGACAGAGACAGATACGGGGACAGAGACAGAGACAGCGACAGAGACGGAGACAGAGGCAGAGACAGAGCCAGGGACAGAGACGAAGACGGAGACAGAGGAAGAGACAGCGACAGAGAGAGACAGAGACAGAGACGGAGGCAGTGACAGAGACAGAGACAGAGACAGAGACAGAGATAGATGCAGAGGCAGAGACAGAGACAGAGACAGAGACAGAGACAGAGCCGGAGACAGAGACAGAGACAGAGACAGAGGCAGAGATAGAGACAGAGACAGAGACAGAGACAGAGGGAGAGAGAGCGACAGAGGCAGAAACAGAGACAGAGACGGAGACAAAGACGGAGACAGACGCAGGGACTGAGACAGAGGCAGAGACAGAGACAGAGACAGAGACAGAGACAGAGACAGAGGCAGAGACAGAGCCAGGGACGGAGATAGAGACATAGACAGAGGGATAGACAGCGACAGAGACAGAGACAGAGACAGAGACAGAGACAGAGACAGAGACAGAGACAGAGACAGAGTCAGACACAGAGACAGAGACAGAGGCAGAGACAGAGGCAGAGACAGAGCCAGGGACGGAGATAGAGACATAGACAGAGGGATAGACAGCGACAGAGACAGAGACAGAGACAGGGACGGAGACAGAGACAGAGACACAGACAGAGTCAGAGACAGAGACAGAGACAGAGACAGAGACAGAGACAGAGACAGAGACAGAGACAGAGGAAGAGACAGCGACAGAGACAGAGACAGAGACAGAGACAGAGACAGAGACAAACACAGAGACGGAGGCAGAGACGGAGACAGAGGCAGAGACAGAGCCGGGGACAGAGACGGAGACAGAGACAGAGGAAGAGACAGCGACAGAGACAGAGACAGAGACAGAGACAGAGACAGAGACAGAGACAGAGACAGAGACAGAGACAGAGACAGAGACAGAGACAGAGACAGAGACAGAGACAGAGACAGAGACAGAGACAGAGGCAGAGACAGAGCCAGGGACGGAGATAGAGACAGAGACAGAGACAGAGACAGAGACAGAGACAGCGACAGAGACAGAGACAGAGACAGAGACAGAGACAGAGATAGAGACAGAGACAGAGACAGAGACAGAGACAGAGACAGAGACAGAGACAGAGACAGAGACAGAGACAGAGGCAGAGACAGAGACAGAGACAGAGACGGAGACAGAGGCAGAGACAAACACAGAGACGGAGGCAGAGACGGAGACAGAGGCAGAGACAGAGCCGGGGACAGAGACGGAGACAGAGACAGAGGAAGAGACAGCGACAGAGACAGAGACAGAAACAGAGACAGAGACAGAGACAGAGACAGAGACAGAGACAGAGACAGAGACAGAGACAGAGACAGAGACAGAGGCAGAGACAGAGCCAGGGACGGAGATAGAGACAGAGACAGAGGGATAGACAGCGACAGAGACAGAGACAGAGACAGAGACAGAGACAGAGATAGAGACAGAGACAGAGACAGAGTCAGACACGGAGACAGAGACAGAGACAGAGACAGAGACAGAGACAGAGACAGAGACAGAGACAGAGACAGAGACAGAGACAGAGACAGAGACAGAGACAGAGGCAGAGACAGAGCCAGGGACGGAGATAGAGACAGAGACAGAGACAGAGTCAGACACAGAGACAGAGACAGAGACAGAGACAGAGACAGAGACAGAGACAGAGACAGAGACAGAGACAGAGACAGAGACAGAGACAGAGACAGAGACGGAGACAGAGACAGAGACAGAGACAGAGACAAAGACAGAGACGGAGACAGAGGCAGGGACGGAGACAGAGACAGAGACAGAGACGGAGACAGAGACAGATACGGGGACAGAGACAGAGACAGAGACAGAGACAGAGACGGAGACAGAGGAAGAGACAGAGCCAGGGACAGAGGCGGAGACGGAGACAGAGGAAGAGACAGCGACAGAGAGAGACAGAGACAGAGACAGAGGCAGAGACAGAGACAGAGACAGAGACAGAGACAGAGACAGAGACAGAGACAGAGACAGAGACAGAGACAGAGACAGAGACGGAGACAGAGACAGAGACAGAGACAGAGACAAAGACAGAGACGGAGACAGAGGCAGGGACGGAGACAGAGACAGAGACAGAGACAGAGGGAGAGAGAGCGACAGAGGCAGTGACATAGACAGACACAGAGACAGAGACGGGGACAAAGACGGAGACAGACGCAGGGACTGAGACAGTGGCAGATACAGCGACAGAGACAGGGGCAGAGACAGCGACAGAGACATATAGAGACAGGGCAGAGACAGAGACAGAGACAGAGACAGAGACAGAGACAGAGACAGAGACAGAGACAGAGACGGAGACAGAGGCAGAGACAGAGCCAGGGACAGAGACGGAGACAGAGACAGAGGAAGAGACAGCGACAGAGAGAGACAGAGACAGAGACAGAGGCTGTGATAGAGACAGAGACAGAGACAGAGACAGAGACAGAGACAGAGGCAGAGGCAGAGACAGAGACAGAGACAGAGACAGAGACAGAGACAGAGACAAAGACAGAGACAGAGACAGAGGCAGGGACAGAGACAGAGACAGAGACAGAGACAGAGACAGAGACAGAGACAGAGACAGAGACAGAGGCAGAGACAGAGCCAGGGACGGAGATAGAGACAGAGACAGAGGGATAGACAGCGACAGAGGCAGAGACAGAGACAGAGACAGAGACAGAGACAGAGTCAGACACAGAGACGGAGACAGAGACAGAGACAGAGACAGAGACAGAGACAGAGACAGAGACAGAGACAGAGACAGAGGCAGAGACAGAGACGGAGACAGAGACAGAGACAGAGACGGAGACAGAGACAGATACGGGGACAGAGACAGAGACAGAGACAGAGACGGAGACAGAGGCAGAGACAGAGCCAGGGACAGAGACAGAGACGGAGACAGAGGAAGAGACAGCGACAGAGAGAGACAGAGACAGAGACAGAGGCAGAGACAGAGACAGAGACAGAGACAGAGACAGAGACAAAGTCGGAGACAAACGCAGGGACAGAGACAGAGGCAGAGACAGAGACAGAGACAGAGACAGAGGCAGAGATAGAGACAGAGACAGAGACAGAGACAGAGGGAGAGAGAGCGACAGAGGCAGAGACAGAGACAGAGACAGAGACAGAGACGGGGACAAAGACGGAGACAGACGCAGGGACTGAGACAGAGGCAGAGACAGCGACAGAGACAGATATAGAGACAGGGCAGAGACAGAGACAGAGACAGAGACAGAGACAGAGACAGAGACAGAGACAGAGACAGAGACAGAGACGGAGACAGAGGCAGAGACAGAGCCAGGGACAGAGACGGAGACAGAGACAGAGGAAGAGACAGCGACAGAGAGAGACAGAGACAGAGACAGAGGCTGTGATAGAGACAGAGACAGAGACAGAGACAGAGACAGAGACAAAGTCGGAGACAAACGCAGGGACAGAGACAGAGGCAGAGACAGAGACAGAGACAGAGACAGCGACAGAGTCAGAGACAGAGACAGAGACAGAGACAGAGACAGAGACAGAGACAGAGACAGAGACAGAGACAGAGACAGAGACAGAGACAGAGACAGAGACAGAGACAGAGACGGAGACAGAGACAGAGACAGAGACAGAGACAAAGACAGAGACGGAGACAGTGGCAGGGACGGAGACAGAGACAGAGACAGAGACGGAGACAGAGACAGATACGGGGACAGAGACAGAGACAGCGACAGAGACGGAGACAGAGGCAGAGACAGAGCCAGGGACAGAGACGAAGACGGAGACAGAGGAAGAGACAGCGACAGAGAGAGACAGAGACAGAGACGGAGGCAGTGACAGAGACAGAGACAGAGACAGAGACAGAGATAGATGCAGAGGCAGAGACAGAGACAGAGACAGAGACAGAGACAGAGACAGAGCCGGAGACAGAGACAGAGACAGAGACAGAGGCAGAGATAGAGACAGAGACAGAGACAGAGACAGAGGGAGAGAGAGCGACAGAGGCAGAAACAGAGACAGAGACGGAGACAAAGACGGAGACAGACGCAGGGACTGAGACAGAGGCAGAGACAGAGACAGAGACAGAGACAGAGACAGAGACAGAGGCAGAGACAGAGCCAGGGACGGAGATAGAGACATAGACAGAGGGATAGACAGCGACAGAGACAGAGACAGAGACAGAGACAGAGACAGAGACAGAGACAGAGACAGAGACAGAGACAGAGACAGAGTCAGACACAGAGACAGAGACAGAGGCAGAGACAGAGGCAGAGACAGAGCCAGGGACGGAGATAGAGACATAGACAGAGGGATAGACAGCGACAGAGACAGAGACAGAGACAGGGACGGAGACAGAGACAGAGACACAGACAGAGTCAGAGACAGAGACAGAGACAGAGACAGAGACAGAGACAGAGACAGAGACAGAGACAGAGGAAGAGACAGCGACAGAGACAGAGACAGAGACAGAGACAGAGACAGAGACAAACACAGAGACGGAGGCAGAGACGGAGACAGAGGCAGAGACAGAGCCGGGGACAGAGACGGAGACAGAGACAGAGGAAGAGACAGCGACAGAGACAGAGACAGAGACAGAGACAGAGACAGAGACAGAGACAGAGACAGAGACAGAGACAGAGACAGAGACAGAGACAGAGACAGAGACAGAGACAGAGACAGAGACAGAGACAGAGACAGAGGCAGAGACAGAGCCAGGGACGGAGATAGAGACAGAGACAGAGACAGAGACAGAGACAGAGACAGCGACAGAGACAGAGACAGAGACAGAGACAGAGACAGAGATAGAGACAGAGACAGAGACAGAGACAGAGACAGAGACAGAGACAGAGACAGAGACAGAGACAGAGACAGAGGCAGAGACAGAGACAGAGACAGAGACGGAGACAGAGGCAGAGACAAACACAGAGACGGAGGCAGAGACGGAGACAGAGGCAGAGACAGAGCCGGGGACAGAGACGGAGACAGAGACAGAGGAAGAGACAGCGACAGAGACAGAGACAGAAACAGAGACAGAGACAGAGACAGAGACAGAGACAGAGACAGAGACAGAGACAGAGACAGAGACAGAGACAGAGGCAGAGACAGAGCCAGGGACGGAGATAGAGACAGAGACAGAGGGATAGACAGCGACAGAGACAGAGACAGAGACAGAGACAGAGACAGAGATAGAGACAGAGACAGAGACAGAGTCAGACACGGAGACAGAGACAGAGACAGAGACAGAGACAGAGACAGAGACAGAGACAGAGACAGAGACAGAGACAGAGACAGAGACAGAGACAGAGGCAGAGACAGAGCCAGGGACGGAGATAGAGACAGAGACAGAGGGATAGACAGCGACAGAGACAGAGACAGAGACAGAGACAGAGACAGATATAGAGACAGAGACAGAGACAGAGACAGAGACAGAGACAGAGACAGAGACAGAGACAGAGACAGAGACAGAGACAGAGACAGCGACAGAGGCAGAGACAGAGACGGAGACAGAGACAGAGACAGAGACGGAGACAGAGACAGATACGGGGACAGAGACAGAGACAGAGACAGAGACGGAGACAGAGGCAGAGACAGAGCCAGGGACAGAGACAGAGACAGAGACAGAGACAGAGACAGAGACAGAGACAGACACTGAGACAGAGACAGAGACGGAGACGGAGACGGAGATAGAGGCAGAGGCAGAGACAGAGACAGAGACGGAGACAGAGACAGAGACAGAGACAGAGACAGAGACAGAGACAGAGACAGAGACAGAGACAGAGACAGAGACAGACACTGAGACAGAGACAGAGACGGAGACGGAGACGGAGATAGAGGCAGAGGCAGAGACAGAGACAGAGACGGAGACAGAGACAGAGACAGAGACAGAGACAGAGACAGAGACAGAGACAGAGGCAGAGACAGAGGCAGAGACAGAGCCAGGGACGGAGATAGAGACATAGACAGAGGGATAGACAGCGACAGAGACAGAGACAGAGACAGGGACGGAGACAGAGACAGAGACACAGACAGAGTCAGAGACTGAGACAGAGACAGAGACAGAGACAGAGACAGAGACAGAGACAGAGACAGAGGAAGAGACAGCGACAGAGACAGAGACAGAGACAGAGACAGAGACAGAGACAAACACAGAGACGGAGGCAGAGACGGAGACAGAGGCAGAGACAGAGCCGGGGACAGAGACGGAGACAGAGACAGAGGAAGAGACAGCGACAGAGACAGAGACAGAGACAGAGACAGAGACAGAGACAGAGACAGAGACAGAGACAGAGACAGAGACAGAGACAGAGACAGAGACAGAGACAGAGACAGAGACAGAGACAGAGACAGAGGCAGAGACAGAGCCAGGGACGGAGATAGAGACAGAGACAGAGACAGAGACAGAGACAGAGACAGCGACAGAGACAGAGACAGAGACAGAGACAGAGACAGAGATAGAGACAGAGACAGAGACAGAGACAGAGACAGAGACAGAGACAGAGACAGAGACAGAGACAGAGACAGAGACAGAGACAGAGACAGAGACAGAGACAGAGACAGAGACAGAGGCAGAGACAGAGCCAGGGACGGAGATAGAGACAGAGACAGAGACAGAGTCAGACACAGAGACAGAGACAGAGACAGAGACAGAGACAGAGACAGAGACAGAGACAGAGACAGAGACAGAGACAGAGACAGAGACAGAGACGGAGACAGAGACAGAGACAGAGACAGAGACAAAGACAGAGACGGAGACAGAGGCAGGGACGGAGACAGAGACAGAGACAGAGACGGAGACAGAGACAGATACGGGGACAGAGACAGAGACAGAGACAGAGACAGAGACGGAGACAGAGGAAGAGACAGAGCCAGGGACAGAGGCGGAGACGGAGACAGAGGAAGAGACAGCGACAGAGAGAGACAGAGACAGAGACAGAGGCAGAGACAGAGACAGAGACAGAGACAGAGACAGAGACAGAGACAGAGACAGAGACAGAGACAGAGACAGAGACAGAGACGGAGACAGAGACAGAGACAGAGACAGAGACAAAGACAGAGACGGAGACAGAGGCAGGGACGGAGACAGAGACAGAGACAGAGACAGAGGGAGAGAGAGCGACAGAGGCAGTGACATAGACAGACACAGAGACAGAGACGGGGACAAAGACGGAGACAGACGCAGGGACTGAGACAGTGGCAGATACAGCGACAGAGACAGGGGCAGAGACAGCGACAGAGACATATAGAGACAGGGCAGAGACAGAGACAGAGACAGAGACAGAGACAGAGACAGAGACAGAGACAGAGACAGAGACGGAGACAGAGGCAGAGACAGAGCCAGGGACAGAGACGGAGACAGAGACAGAGGAAGAGACAGCGACAGAGAGAGACAGAGACAGAGACAGAGGCTGTGATAGAGACAGAGACAGAGACAGAGACAGAGACAGAGACAGAGGCAGAGGCAGAGACAGAGACAGAGACAGAGACAGAGACAGAGACAGAGACAAAGACAGAGACAGAGACAGAGGCAGGGACAGAGACAGAGACAGAGACAGAGACAGAGACAGAGACAGAGACAGAGACAGAGACAGAGGCAGAGACAGAGCCAGGGACGGAGATAGAGACAGAGACAGAGGGATAGACAGCGACAGAGGCAGAGACAGAGACAGAGACAGAGACAGAGACAGAGTCAGACACAGAGACGGAGACAGAGACAGAGACAGAGACAGAGACAGAGACAGAGACAGAGACAGAGACAGAGACAGAGGCAGAGACAGAGACGGAGACAGAGACAGAGACAGAGACGGAGACAGAGACAGATACGGGGACAGAGACAGAGACAGAGACAGAGACGGAGACAGAGGCAGAGACAGAGCCAGGGACAGAGACAGAGACGGAGACAGAGGAAGAGACAGCGACAGAGAGAGACAGAGACAGAGACAGAGGCAGAGACAGAGACAGAGACAGAGACAGAGACAGAGACAAAGTCGGAGACAAACGCAGGGACAGAGACAGAGGCAGAGACAGAGACAGAGACAGAGACAGAGGCAGAGATAGAGACAGAGACAGAGACAGAGACAGAGGGAGAGAGAGCGACAGAGGCAGAGACAGAGACAGAGACAGAGACAGAGACGGGGACAAAGACGGAGACAGACGCAGGGACTGAGACAGAGGCAGAGACAGCGACAGAGACAGATATAGAGACAGGGCAGAGACAGAGACAGAGACAGAGACAGAGACAGAGACAGAGACAGAGACAGAGACAGAGACAGAGACGGAGACAGAGGCAGAGACAGAGCCAGGGACAGAGACGGAGACAGAGACAGAGGAAGAGACAGCGACAGAGAGAGACAGAGACAGAGACAGAGGCTGTGATAGAGACAGAGACAGAGACAGAGACAGAGACAGAGACAAAGTCGGAGACAAACGCAGGGACAGAGACAGAGGCAGAGACAGAGACAGAGACAGAGACAGCGACAGAGTCAGAGACAGAGACAGAGACAGAGACAGAGACAGAGACAGAGACAGAGACAGAGACAGAGACAGAGACAGAGACAGAGACAGAGACAGAGACAGAGACAGAGACGGAGACAGAGACAGAGACAGAGACAGAGACAAAGACAGAGACGGAGACAGTGGCAGGGACGGAGACAGAGACAGAGACAGAGACGGAGACAGAGACAGATACGGGGACAGAGACAGAGACAGCGACAGAGACGGAGACAGAGGCAGAGACAGAGCCAGGGACAGAGACGAAGACGGAGACAGAGGAAGAGACAGCGACAGAGAGAGACAGAGACAGAGACGGAGGCAGTGACAGAGACAGAGACAGAGACAGAGACAGAGATAGATGCAGAGGCAGAGACAGAGACAGAGACAGAGACAGAGACAGAGACAGAGCCGGAGACAGAGACAGAGACAGAGACAGAGGCAGAGATAGAGACAGAGACAGAGACAGAGACAGAGGGAGAGAGAGCGACAGAGGCAGAAACAGAGACAGAGACGGAGACAAAGACGGAGACAGACGCAGGGACTGAGACAGAGGCAGAGACAGAGACAGAGACAGAGACAGAGACAGAGACAGAGGCAGAGACAGAGCCAGGGACGGAGATAGAGACATAGACAGAGGGATAGACAGCGACAGAGACAGAGACAGAGACAGAGACAGAGACAGAGACAGAGACAGAGACAGAGACAGAGACAGAGACAGAGTCAGACACAGAGACAGAGACAGAGGCAGAGACAGAGGCAGAGACAGAGCCAGGGACGGAGATAGAGACATAGACAGAGGGATAGACAGCGACAGAGACAGAGACAGAGACAGGGACGGAGACAGAGACAGAGACACAGACAGAGTCAGAGACAGAGACAGAGACAGAGACAGAGACAGAGACAGAGACAGAGACAGAGACAGAGGAAGAGACAGCGACAGAGACAGAGACAGAGACAGAGACAGAGACAGAGACAAACACAGAGACGGAGGCAGAGACGGAGACAGAGGCAGAGACAGAGCCGGGGACAGAGACGGAGACAGAGACAGAGGAAGAGACAGCGACAGAGACAGAGACAGAGACAGAGACAGAGACAGAGACAGAGACAGAGACAGAGACAGAGACAGAGACAGAGACAGAGACAGAGACAGAGACAGAGACAGAGACAGAGACAGAGACAGAGACAGAGGCAGAGACAGAGCCAGGGACGGAGATAGAGACAGAGACAGAGACAGAGACAGAGACAGAGACAGCGACAGAGACAGAGACAGAGACAGAGACAGAGACAGAGATAGAGACAGAGACAGAGACAGAGACAGAGACAGAGACAGAGACAGAGACAGAGACAGAGACAGAGACAGAGGCAGAGACAGAGACAGAGACAGAGACGGAGACAGAGGCAGAGACAAACACAGAGACGGAGGCAGAGACGGAGACAGAGGCAGAGACAGAGCCGGGGACAGAGACGGAGACAGAGACAGAGGAAGAGACAGCGACAGAGACAGAGACAGAAACAGAGACAGAGACAGAGACAGAGACAGAGACAGAGACAGAGACAGAGACAGAGACAGAGACAGAGACAGAGGCAGAGACAGAGCCAGGGACGGAGATAGAGACAGAGACAGAGGGATAGACAGCGACAGAGACAGAGACAGAGACAGAGACAGAGACAGAGATAGAGACAGAGACAGAGACAGAGTCAGACACGGAGACAGAGACAGAGACAGAGACAGAGACAGAGACAGAGACAGAGACAGAGACAGAGACAGAGACAGAGACAGAGACAGAGACAGAGGCAGAGACAGAGCCAGGGACGGAGATAGAGACAGAGACAGAGGGATAGACAGCGACAGAGACAGAGACAGAGACAGAGACAGAGACAGATATAGAGACAGAGACAGAGACAGAGACAGAGACAGAGACAGAGACAGAGACAGAGACAGAGACAGAGACAGAGACAGAGACAGCGACAGAGGCAGAGACAGAGACGGAGACAGAGACAGAGACAGAGACAGAGACGGAGACAGAGACAGATACGGGGACAGAGACAGAGACAGAGACAGAGACGGAGACAGAGGCAGAGACAGAGCCAGAGACAGAGACAGAGACAGAGACAGAGACAGAGACAGAGACAGACACTGAGACAGAGACAGAGACGGAGACGGAGACGGAGATAGAGGCAGAGGCAGAGACAGAGACAGAGACGGAGACAGAGACAGAGACAGAGACAGAGACAGAGACAGAGACAGAGACAGAGACAGAGACAGAGACAGAGACAGACACTGAGACAGAGACAGAGACGGAGACGGAGACGGAGATAGAGGCAGAGGCAGAGACAGAGACAGAGACGGAGACAGAGACAGAGACAGAGACAGAGACAGAGACAGAGACAGAGACAGAGACAGAGACAGAGACAGAGACAGAGACGGAGACAGAGGCAGAGACAAACACAGAGACGGAGGCAGAGACGGAGACAGAGGCAGAGATAGAGACAGAGACAGAGACAGAGACAGAGACAGAGACAGAGACAGAGACAGAGACAGAGACAGAGACAGAGACAGAGGCAGAGACAGAGACAGAGACAGAGACGGAGACAGAGGCAGAGACAAACACAGAGACGGAGGCAGAGACGGAGACAGAGGCAGAGACAGAGCCGGGGACAGAGACGGAGACAGAGACAGAGGAAGAGACAGCGACAGAGACAGAGACAGAAACAGAGACAGAGACAGAGACAGAGACAGAGACAGAGACAGAGACAGAGACAGAGACAGAGACAGAGACAGAGACAGAGGCAGAGACAGAGCCAGGGACGGAGATAGAGACAGAGACAGAGGGATAGACAGCGACAGAGACAGAGACAGAGACAGAGACAGAGACAGAGATAGAGACAGAGACAGAGACAGAGTCAGACACGGAGACAGAGACAGAGACAGAGACAGAGACAGAGACAGAGACAGAGACAGAGACAGAGACAGAGACAGAGACAGAGACAGAGACAGAGACAGAGACAGAGACAGAGGCAGAGACAGAGACGGAGACAGAGACAGAGACAGAGACGGAGACAGAGACAGATACGGGGACAGAGACAGAGACAGAGACAGAGACGGAGACAGAGGCAGAGACAGAGCCAGGGACAGAGACAGAGACGGAGACAGAGGAAGAGACAGCGACAGAGAGAGACAGAGACAGAGACAGAGGCAGAGACAGAGACAGAGACAGAGACAGAGACAGAGACAGAGACAGAGGCAGAGACAGAGGCAGAGACAGAGCCAGGGACGGAGATAGAGACATAGACAGAGGGATAGACAGCGACAGAGACAGAGACAGAGACAGAGACAGAGACAGAGACAGAGACAGAGTCAGACACAGAGACAGAGACAGAGACAGAGGAAGAGACAGCGACAGAGAGAGACAGAGACAGAGACAGAGGCAGTGACAGAGACAGAGACAGAGACAGAGACAGAGACAGAGACAGAGACAGACACTGAGACAGAGACAGAGACGGAGACGGAGACGGAGATAGAGGCAGAGGCAGAGACAGAGACAGAGACGGAGACAGAGACAGAGACAGAGACAGAGACAGAGACAGAGACAGAGACAGAGACAGAGACAGAGACAGAGACAGAGACAGAGACAGAGACAGAGACAGAGACAGAGACAGAGACAGAGACAGAGACAGAGACAGAGACAGAGACAGAGACAGAGACAGAGACAGAGACAGAGACAGAGACAGAGACAGAGGCAGAGACAGAGCCAGGGACGGAGATAGAGACAGAGACAGAGGGATAGACAGCGACAGAGACAGAGACAGAGACAGAGACAGAGACAGATATAGAGACAGAGACAGAGACAGAGTCAGACACAGAGACAGAGACAGAGACAGAGACAGAGACAGAGACAGAGACAGAGACAGAGACAGAGACAGAGACAGAGACAGAGACAGCGACAGAGGCAGAGACAGAGACGGAGACAGAGACAGAGACAGAGACGGAGACAGAGACAGATACGGGGACAGAGACAGAGACAGAGACAGAGACGGAGACAGAGGCAGAGACAGAGCCAGGGACAGAGACAGAGACAGAGACAGAGACAGAGACAGAGACAGAGACAGACACTGAGACAGAGACAGAGACGGAGACGGAGACGGAGATAGAGGCAGAGGCAGAGACAGAGACAGAGACGGAGACAGAGACAGAGACAGAGACAGAGACAGAGACAGAGACAGAGACAGAGACAGAGACAGAGACAGAGACAGAGACAGACACTGAGACAGAGACAGAGACGGAGACGGAGACGGAGATAGAGGCAGAGGCAGAGACAGAGACAGAGACGGAGACAGAGACAGAGACAGAGACAGAGACAGAGACAGAGACAGAGACAGAGACAGAGACAGAGACAGAGACAGAGACGGAGACAGAGGCAGAGACAAACACAGAGACGGAGGCAGAGACGGAGACAGAGGCAGAGACAGAGCCGGGGACAGAGACGGAGACAGAGACAGAGGAAGAGACAGCGACAGAGACAGAGACAGAGACAGAGACAGAGACAGAGACAGAGACAGAGACAGAGACAGAGACAGAGACAGAGACAGAGACAGAGACAGAGACAGAGACAGAGACAGAGGCAGAGACAGAGCCAGGGACGGAGATAGAGACAGAGACAGAGGGATAGACAGCGACAGAGACAGAGACAGAGACAGAGACAGAGACAGATATAGAGACAGAGACAGAGACAGAGTCAGACACAGAGACAGTGACAGAGACAGAGACAGAGACAGAGACAGAGACAGAGACAGAGACAGAGACAGAGACAGAGACAGCGACAGAGGCAGAGACAGAGACGGAGACAGAGACAGAGACAGAGACGGAGACAGAGACAGATACGGGGACAGAGACAGAGACAGAGACAGAGACGGAGACAGAGGCAGAGACAGAGCCAGGGACAGAGACAGAGACGGAGACAGAGGAAGAGACAGCGACAGAGAGAGACAGAGACAGAGACAGAGGCAGAGACAGAGACAGAGACAGAGACAGAGACAGAGACAGAGACAGAGACAGAGACAGAGGCAGAGACAGAGCCAGGGACGGAGATAGAGACAGAGACAGAGGGATAGACAGCGACAGAGACAGAGACAGAGACAGAGACAGAGACAGAGACAGAGACAGAGACAGAGACAGAGTCAGACACAGAGACAGAGACAGAGACAGAGGAAGAGACAGCGACAGAGAGAGACAGAGACAGAGACAGAGGCAGTGACAGAGACAGAGACAGAGACAGGGACAGAGACAGATGCAGAGGCAGAGACAGAGACAGAGACAGAGACAGAGACAGAGACAGAGCCGGAGACAGAGACAGAGACAGAGACAGAGACAGAGACAGAGACAGAGACAGAGACAGAGACAGAGACAGAGACAGAGACAGAGACAGAGACAGAGACAGAGACAGAGACAGAGACAGAGACAGAGACAGACACTGAGACAGAGACAGAGACGGAGACGGAGACGGAGATAGAGGCAGAGGCAGAGACAGAGACAGAGACGGAGACAGAGGCAGAGACAGAGACAGAGACAGAGACAGAGACAGAGACAGAGACAAAGATAGAGACAGATACGGGGACAGAGACAGAGGCAGAGACAGAGACGGAGACAAAGACAGAGACAGAGGCAGAGACACAGACAGAGACAGAGACAGAGACAGACGGAGACAGAGACGGAGACAGAGACAGAGACAGAAACAGAGACCGAGACAGAGACGGAGACAGAGACGGAGACAGAGACAGAGACAGAGACAGAGACAGAGACAGAGACAGAGACAGAGACAGAGACAGAGACAAAGACAGAGACAGAGACAGAGGCAGGGACGGAGACAGAGACAGAGACAGAGACAGAGGCAGGGTCGGAGACAGAGACAGAGACAGAGACAGAGACAGAGACGGAGACAGACAGAGGAATAGACAGAGACAGAGACAGAGACAGAGACAGAGACAGAGGCAGAGACAGAGACAGAGACAGAGACAGAGACAGAGACAGAGACAGAGACAGAGACAGAGACAGAGACAGAGACAGAGACAGAGACAGAGACAGAGACAGAGACAGAGACAGAGGGATAGACAGCGACAGAGACAGAGACAGAGACAGAGACAGAGACAGATATAGAGACAGAGACAGAGACAGAGTCAGACACAGAGACAGTGACAGAGACAGAGACAGAGACAGAGACAGAGACAGAGACAGAGACAGAGACAGAGACAGAGACAGAGACAGCGACAGAGGCAGAGACAGAGACGGAGACAGAGACAGAGACAGAGACGGAGACAGAGACAGATACGGGGACAGAGACAGAGACAGAGACAGAGACAGAGACAGAGACAGAGGCAGAGACAGAGCCAGGGACGGAGATAGAGACAGAGACAGAGGGATAGACAGCGACAGAGACAGAGACAGAGACAGAGACAGAGACAGATATAGAGACAGAGACAGAGACAGAGTCAGACACAGAGACAGTGACAGAGACAGAGACAGAGACAGAGACAGAGACAGAGACAGAGACAGAGACAGAGACAGAGACAGAGACAGCGACAGAGGCAGAGACAGAGACGGAGACAGAGACAGAGACAGAGACGGAGACAGAGACAGATACGGGGACAGAGACAGAGACAGAGACAGAGACGGAGACAGAGGCAGAGACAGAGCCAGGGACAGAGACAGAGACGGAGACAGAGGAAGAGACAGCGACAGAGAGAGACAGAGACAGAGACAGAGGCAGAGACAGAGACAGAGACAGAGACAGAGACAGAGACAGAGACAGAGACAGAGACAGAGGCAGAGACAGAGCCAGGGACGGAGATAGAGACAGAGACAGAGGGATAGACAGCGACAGAGACAGAGACAGAGACAGAGACAGAGACAGAGACAGAGACAGAGACAGAGACAGAGTCAGACACAGAGACAGAGACAGAGACAGAGGAAGAGACAGCGACAGAGAGAGACAGAGACAGAGACAGAGGCAGTGACAGAGACAGAGACAGAGACAGGGACAGAGACAGATGCAGAGGCAGAGACAGAGACAGAGACAGAGACAGAGACAGAGACAGAGCCGGAGACAGAGACAGAGACAGAGACAGAGACAGAGACAGAGACAGAGACAGAGACAGAGACAGAGACAGAGACAGAGACAGAGACAGAGACAGAGACAGAGACAGAGACAGAGACAGAGACAGAGACAGAGACAGAGACAGACACTGAGACAGAGACAGAGACGGAGACGGAGACGGAGATAGAGGCAGAGGCAGAGACAGAGACAGAGACGGAGACAGAGGCAGAGACAGAGACAGAGACAGAGACAGAGACAGAGACAGAGACAAAGATAGAGACAGATACGGGGACAGAGACAGAGGCAGAGACAGAGACGGAGACAAAGACAGAGACAGAGGCAGAGACACAGACAGAGACAGAGACAGAGGCAGAGACACAGACAGAGACAGAGACAGAGACAGACGGAGACAGAGACGGAGACAGAGACAGAGACGGAGACAGAGACGGAGACAGAGACAGAGACAGAGACAGAGACAGAGACAGAGACAGAGACAGAGACAGAGACAGAGACAAAGACAGAGACAGAGACAGAGGCAGGGACGGAGACAGAGACAGAGACAGAGACAGAGGCAGGGTCGGAGACAGAGACAGAGACAGAGACAGAGACAGAGACGGAGACAGACAGAGGAATAGACAGAGACAGAGACAGAGACAGAGACAGAGACAGAGGCAGAGACAGAGACAGAGACAGAGACAGAGACAGAGACAGAGACAGAGACAGAGACAGAGACAGAGACAGAGACAGAGACAGAGACAGAGACAGAGACAGAGACAGAGACAGAGACAGAGACAGAGACAGAGACAGAGACAGAGACAGAGGCAGTGACAGAGACAGAGACAGAGACAGGGACAGAGACAGATGCAGAGGCAGAGACAGAGACAGAGACAGAGACAGAGGCAGAGACAGAGCCGGAGACAGAGACAGAGACAGAGACAGAGACAGAGACAGAGACAGAGACAGAGACAGAGACAGAGACAGAGACAGAGACAGAGACAGAGACAGAGACAGAGACAGAGACAGAGACAGACACTGAGACAGAGACAGAGACGGAGACGGAGACGGAGATAGAGGCAGAGGCAGAGACAGAGACAGAGACGGAGACAGAGGCAGAGACAGAGACAGAGACAGAGACAGAGACAGAGACAAAGACAGAGACAGAGACAGAGGCAGAGACAAACACAGAGGCGGAGGCAGAGACTGAGACAGAGACAGAGACATAGAGACATAGGCACGGAGGCAGAGAAGCAGAGATAGAAACAGAGACAGGGACAGAGACAGAGACAGAGACAGAGACAGAGACAGAGACAGAGACAGAGACAGAGACAGAGACAGAGACAGAGCCAGGGACAGAGACGGAGACAGAGACAGAGGAAGAGAGAGCGACAGAGAGAGACAGAGACAGAGACAGAGGCTGTGATAGAGACAGAGACAGAGACAGAGACAGAGACAGAGAGAGAGACAGAGACAGAGACAAAGTCGGAGACAAACGCAGGGACAGAGACAGAGGCAGAGACAGAGACAGAGACAGAGACAGCGACAGAGTCAGAGACAGAGACAGAGACAGAGACAGAGACAGAGACAGAGACAGAGACAGAGACAGAGACAGAGACAGAGACAGAGACAGAGACAGAGACAGAGACAGAGACAGAGACAGAGACGGAGACAGAGACAGAGACAGAGATAGAGACAAAGACAGAGACGGAGACAGAGGCAGGGACGGAGACAGAGACAGAGACAGAGACGGAGACAGAGACAGATACGGGGACAGAGACAGAGACAGAGACAGAGACGGAGACAGAGGCAGAGACAGAGCCAGGGACAGAGACGAAGACGGAGACAGAGGAAGAGACAGCGACAGAGAGAGACAGAGACAGAGACGGAGGCAGTGACAGAGACAGAGACAGAGACAGAGACAGAGACAGATGCAGAGGCAGAGACAGAGACAGAGACAGAGACAGAGACAGAGACAGAGCCGGAGACAGAGACAGAGACAGAGACAGAGGCAGCGACAGAGGCAGAGACAGAGACGGAGACAGAGACAGAGACAGAGACGGAGACAGAGACAGATACGGGGACAGAGACAGAGACAGAGACAGAGACGGAGACAGAGGCAGAGACAGAGCCAGGGACAGAGACAGAGACGGAGACAGAGGAAGAGACAGCGACAGAGAGAGACAGAGACAGAGACAGAGGCAGAGACAGAGACAGAGACAGAGACAGAGACAGAGACAGAGACAGAGACAGAGGCAGAGACAGAGCCAGGGACGGAGATAGAGACAGAGACAGAGGGATAGACAGCGACAGAGACAGAGACAGAGACAGAGACAGAGACAGAGACAGAGACAGAGACAGAGACAGAGTCAGACACAGAGACAGAGACAGAGACAGAGGAAGAGACAGCGACAGAGAGAGACAGAGACAGAGACAGAGGCAGTGACAGAGACAGAGACAGAGACAGGGACAGAGACAGATGCAGAGGCAGAGACAGAGACAGAGACAGAGACAGAGACAGAGACAGAGCCGGAGACAGAGACAGAGACAGAGACAGAGACAGAGACAGAGACAGAGACAGAGACAGAGACAGAGACAGAGACAGAGACAGAGACAGAGACAGAGACAGAGACAGAGACAGAGACAGAGACAGAGACAGAGACAGAGACAGAGACAGAGACAGACACTGAGACAGAGACAGAGACGGAGACGGAGACGGAGATAGAGGCAGAGGCAGAGACAGAGACAGAGACGGAGACAGAGGCAGAGACAGAGACAGAGACAGAGACAGAGACAGAGACAGAGACAAAGATAGAGACAGATACGGGGACAGAGACAGAGGCAGAGACAGAGACGGAGACAAAGACAGAGACAGAGGCAGAGACACAGACAGAGACAGAGACAGAGACAGACGGAGACAGAGACGGAGACAGAGACAGAGACAGAAACAGAGACCGAGACAGAGACGGAGACAGAGACGGAGACAGAGACAGAGACAGAGACAGAGACAGAGACAGAGACAGAGACAGAGACAGAGACAGAGACAAAGACAGAGACAGAGACAGAGGCAGGGACGGAGACAGAGACAGAGACAGAGACAGAGGCAGGGTCGGAGACAGAGACAGAGACAGAGACAGAGACAGAGACGGAGACAGACAGAGGAATAGACAGAGACAGAGACAGAGACAGAGACAGAGACAGAGGCAGAGACAGAGACAGAGACAGAGACAGAGACAGAGACAGAGACAGAGACAGAGACAGAGACAGAGACAGAGACAGAGACAGAGACAGAGACAGAGACAGAGACAGAGACAGAGACAGAGACAGAGACAGAGACAGAGGCAGTGACAGAGACAGAGACAGAGACAGGGACAGAGACAGATGCAGAGGCAGAGACAGAGACAGAGACAGAGACAGAGGCAGAGACAGAGCCGGAGACAGAGACAGAGACAGAGACAGAGACAGAGACAGAGACAGAGACAGAGACAGAGACAGAGACAGAGACAGAGACAGAGACAGAGACAGAGACAGAGACAGAGACAGAGACAGAGACAGAGACAGACACTGAGACAGAGACAGAGACGGAGACGGAGACGGAGATAGAGGCAGAGGCAGAGACAGAGACAGAGACGGAGACAGAGGCAGAGACAGAGACAGAGACAGAGACAGAGACAGAGACAAAGACAGAGACAGAGACAGAGGCAGAGACAAACACAGAGGCGGAGGCAGAGACTGAGACAGAGACAGAGACATAGAGACATAGGCACGGAGGCAGAGAAGCAGAGATAGAAACAGAGACAGGGACAGAGACAGAGACAGAGACAGAGACAGAGACAGAGACAGAGACAGAGACAGAGACAGAGACAGAGACAGAGCCAGGGACAGAGACGGAGACAGAGACAGAGGAAGAGACAGCGACAGAGAGAGACAGAGACAGAGACAGAGGCTGTGATAGAGACAGAGACAGAGACAGAGACAGAGACAGAGAGAGAGACAGAGACAGAGACAAAGTCGGAGACAAACGCAGGGACAGAGACAGAGGCAGAGACAGAGACAGAGACAGAGACAGCGACAGAGTCAGAGACAGAGACAGAGACAGAGACAGAGACAGAGACAGAGACAGAGACAGAGACAAAGACAGAGACAGAGACAGAGACAGAGACAGAGACAGAGACAGAGACAGAGACAGAGACAGAGACGGAGACAGAGACAGAGACAGAGACAGAGACAAAGACAGAGACGGAGACAGAGGCAGGGACGGAGACAGAGACAGAGACAGAGACGGAGACAGAGACAGATACGGGGACAGAGACAGAGACAGAGACAGAGACGGAGACAGAGGCAGAGACAGAGCCAGGGACAGAGACGAAGACGGAGACAGAGGAAGAGACAGCGACAGAGAGAGACAGAGACAGAGACGGAGGCAGTGACAGAGACAGAGACAGAGACAGAGACAGAGACAGATGCAGAGGCAGAGACAGAGACAGAGACAGAGACAGAGACAGAGACAGAGCCGGAGACAGAGACAGAGACAGAGACAGAGGCAGAGATAGAGACAGAGACAGAGACAGAGGGAGAGAGAGCGACAGAGGCAGAAACAGAGACAGAGACGGAGACAAAGACGGAGACAGACGCAGGGACTGAGACAGAGGCAGCGACAGCGACAGAGACAGGGGCAGAGACAGCGACAGAGACAGATATAGAGACAGGGCAGAGACAGAGACAGAGACAGAGACAGAGACAGAGACACAGACAGAGACAGAGACCGAGACAGAGACAGAGACAGAGACAGAGACAGAGACAGAGACAGAGACAGAGACAGAGACAGAGACAGAGACAGAGACAGAGACAGAGACAGGGACAGAGACAGAGACAGAGACAGAGACAGAGACAGAGACAGAGACAGAGACAGAGACAGAGACGGAGACAGAGACAGAGACAGAGACAGAGACAAAGACAGAGACGGAGACAGAGGCAGGGACGGACACAGAGACAGAGACAGGGACGGAGACAGAGACAGATACGGGGACAGAGACAGAGACAGAGACAGAGACGGAGACAGAGGCAGAGACAGAGCCAGGGACAGAGACGGAGTCGGAGACAGAGACAGAGACAGAGACAGAGACAGAGACAGAGACAGAGACAGAGACAGAGACAGAGACAGAGACAGAGACAGAGACAGAGACAGAGACAGAGACAGAGACAGAGACAGAGACAAAGACAGAGACAGAGACAGAGGCAGGGACGGAGACAGAGACAGATACGGGGACAGAGACAGAGACAGAGACAGAGACGGAGACAGAGGCAGAGACAGAGCCAGGGACAGAGACGGAGTCGGAGACAGAGGAAGAGACAGCGACAGAGAGAGACAGAGACAGAGACAGAGGCAGTGACAGAGACAGAGGCAGAGACGGAGACAGAGACAGATGCAGAGGCAGAGACAGAGACAGAGACAGAGACAGAGACAGAGACAGAGCCGGAGACAGAGACAGAGACAGAGCCAGAGACAGAAACAGAGACAGAGACAGATACGGGGACAGAGACAGAGGCAGAGACAGAGACGGAGACAAAGACAGAGACAGAGACAGAGACAGAGACAGAGACAGAGACCGAGACAGAGACAGAGACAGAGACAGAGACAGAGACAGAGACAGAGACAGAGACAGAGACAGAGACAAAGACAGAGACAGAGACAGAGGCAGGGACGGAGACAGAGACAGAGACAGAGACAGAGGCAGGGACGGAGACAGAGACAGAGACAGAGACAGAGACAGAGACGGAGACAGACAGAGGAATAGACAGAGACAGAGACAGAGACAGAGATAGAGCCAGAGACGGAGGGAGAGACAGCGACAGAAACAGAGACAGAGACAGAGACAGAGACAGAGACAGAGACAGAGACAGAGACAGAGACAGAGACAGAGACAGAGACAGAGACCGAGACAGAGACAGAGACAGAGACAGAGACAGAGACAGAGACAGAGACAGAGACAGAGACAGAGACAGAGACAGAGACAGAGACAGAGACAGGGACAGAGACAGAGACAGAGACAGAGACAGAGACAGAGACAGAGACAGAGACAGAGACAGAGACGGAGACAGAGACAGAGACAGAGACAGAGACAAAGACAGAGACGGAGACAGAGGCAGGGACGGAGACAGAGACAGAGACAGGGACGGAGACAGAGACAGATACGGGGACAGAGACAGAGACAGAGACAGAGACGGAGACAGAGGCAGAGACAGAGCCAGGGACAGAGACGGAGTCGGAGACAGAGGAAGAGACAGCGACAGAGAGAGACAGAGACAGAGACAGAGGCAGTGACAGAGACAGAGGCAGAGACGGAGACAGAGACAGATGCAGAGGCAGAGACAGAGACAGAGACAGAGACAGAGACAGAGACAGAGCCGGAGACAGAGACAGAGACAGAGACAGAGACAGAGACAGAGACAGAGACAGAGACAGAGACAGAGACAGAGACAGAGACAGAGACAGAGACAGAGACAGAGACAGAGACAGAGACAGAGACAGAGACAGAGACAGAGACAGAGACAGAGACAGAGACAGAGACAGAGACAGAGACAGAGACAGAGACAGACACTGAGACAGAGACAGAGACGGAGACGGAGACGGAGATAGAGGCAGAGGCAGAGACAGAGACAGAGACGGAGACAGAGGCAGAGACAGAGACAGAGACAGAGACAGAGACAGAGACAAAGACAGAGACAGAGACAGAGGCAGAGACAAACACAGAGGCGGAGGCAGAGACTGAGAGAGAGACAGAGACATAGAGACATAGGCACGGAGGCAGAGAAGCAGAGATAGAAACAGAGACAGGGACAGAGACAGAGACAGAGACAGAGACAGAGACAGAGACAGAGACAGAGACAGAGACAGAGATAGAGACAGAGACAGAGGCAGAGACAGAGACAGAGACAGAGACAGAGACAGAGACAGAGACAGAGACAGAGACAGAGACAGAGACAAAGACAGAGACAGAGACGGAGACGGAGACAGAGGCAGAGACAAACACAGAGACGGAGGCAGAGACGGAGACAGAGGCAGAGACAGAGCCGGGGACAGAGACGGAGACAGAGACAGAGGAAGAGACAGCGACAGAGACAGAGACAGAGACAGAGACAGAGACAGAGACAGAGACAGAGACAGAGACAGAGACAGAGACAGAGACAGAGACAGAGACAGAGACAGAGACAGAGACAGAGACAGAGACAGAGACAGAGACAGAGACAGAGACAGAGGCAGAGACAGAGCCAGGGACGGAGATAGAGACAGAGACAGAGGGATAGACAGCGACAGAGACAGAGACAGAGACAGAGACAGAGACAGAGACAGAGACAGAGACAGAGTCAGACACAGAGAGAGAGACAGAGACAGAGACAGAGACAGAGACAGAGACAGAGACAGAGACAGAGACAGAGGCAGAGACAGAGACGGAGACAGAGACAGATACGGGGACAGAGACAGAGACAGAGACAGAGACGGAGACAGAGGAAGAGACAGCGACAGAGAGAGACAGAGACAGAGACAGAGACAGAGACAGAGACGGAGACAGAGACAGATACGGGGACAGAGACAGAGACAGAGACAGAGACAGCGACAGGGACAGGGAGAGGGACAGGGACAGAGACAGAGGCAGAGACAGAGACAGAGACAGAGACGGAGACAGCGGCAGAGACACAGACAGAGACAAAGACAGAGACAGAAACAGGGACAGAGACAGAGACAGAAACAGAGACAGAGACAGAGACAAAGACAGAGACAGAGACAGAGACGGAGACAGAGACAGAGACACATGCATAGACAGAGACAGAGGCAGCGACAGGGACAGGGACAGAGGCAGAGGCAAATACAGACACAGAGACAGAGACAGAAACAGAGACAGAGACAGATACGGGGACAGAGACAGAGGCTGAGACAGAGACAGAGACAGAGACAGAGACAGAGACAGAGACAGAGACAGAGACAGAGACAGAGACAGAGACAGAGACAGAGACAGAGACAGAGTCAGACACAGAGATAGAGACAGAGACAGAGACAGAGACAGAGACAGAGACAGAGACAGAGACAGAGACAGAGACAGAGACAGAGACAGAGGCAGAGACAGAGACGGAGACAGAGACAGAGACAGAGACGGAGACAGAGACAGATACGGGGACAGAGACAGAGACAGAGACAGAGACGGAGACAGAGGCAGAGACAGAGCCAGGGACAGAGACAGAGACGGAGACAGAGGAAGAGACAGCGACAGAGAGAGACAGAGACAGAGACAGAGGCAGAGACAGAGACAGAGACAGAGACAGAGACAGAGACAAAGTCGGAGACAAACGCAGGGACAGAGACAGAGGCAGAGACAGAGACAGAGACAGGGGCAGAGACAGCGACAGAGACAGATATAGAGACAGGGCAGAGACAGAGACAGAGACAGAGACAGAGACAGAGACAGAGACAGAGACAGAGACAGAGACAGAGACAGAGACAGAGACGGAGACAGAGGCAGAGACAGAGCCAGGGACAGAGACGGAGACAGAGACAGAGGAAGAGACAGCGACAGAGAGAGACAGAGACAGAGACAGAGGCTGTGATAGAGACAGAGTCAGACACAGAGGTAGAGACAGAGACAGAGACAGAGACAGAGACAGAGACAGAGACAGAGACAGAGACAGAGACAGAGACAGAGACAGAGACAGAGGCAGAGACAGAGACGGAGACAGAGACAGAGACAGAGACGGAGACAGAGACAGATACGGGGACAGAGACAGAGACAGAGACAGAGACGGAGACAGAGGCAGAGACAGAGCCAGGGACAGAGACAGAGACGGAGACAGAGGAAGAGACAGCGACAGAGAGAGACAGAGACAGAGACAGAGGCAGAGACAGAGACAGAGACAGAGACAGAGACAGTGGCAGAGACAGAGACAGACAGAGGAATAGACAGAGACAGAGACAGAGACAGAGACAGAGCCAGAGACGGAGGGAGAGACAGCGACAGAAATAGAGACAGAGACAGAGACAGAGACAGAGACAGAGACAGAGACAGAGACAGAGACAGAGACAGAGACAGAGACAGAGACAGAGACAGAGACAGAGACAGAGACAGAGACAGAGACAGAGACAGAGGCAGAGACAGAGACAGAGACAGAGACAGAGACAGAGACAGAGTCAGAGACAGAGACAGAGGCAGAGACAAACACAGAGGCGGAGGCAGAGACTGAGACAGAGACAGAGACATAGAGACATAGGCACGGAGGCAGAGAAGCAGAGATAGAAACAGAGACAGGGACAGAGACAGAGACAGAGACAGAGACAGAGACAGAGACAGAGACAGAGACAGAGACAGAGATAGAGACAGAGACAGAGACAGAGACAGAGACAGAGACAGAGACAGAGACAGAGACAGAGACAGAGACAGAGACAGAGAGAGAGACGGAGACAGAGGCAGAGACAAACACAGAGCCGGAGGCAGAGACGGAGACAGAGGCAGAGACAGAGCCGTGGACAGAGACAGAGACAGAGACAGAGACAGAGACAGAGACAGAGACAGAGACAGAGACAGAGACAGAGACAGAGACAGAGACAGAGACAGAGACAGACACTGAGACAGAGACAGAGACGGAGACGGAGACGGAGATAGAGGCAGAGGCAGAGACAGAGACAGAGACGGAGACAGAGGCAGAGACAGAGACAGAGACAGAGACAGAGACAGAGACAGAGACAGAGGCAGAGACAGAGACAGACAGAGGAATAGACAGAGACAGAGACAGATATAGAGACAGGGCAGAGACAGAGACAGAGACAGAGACAGAGACAGAGACAGAGACAGAGACAGAGACAGAGACAGAGACAGAGACAGAGACAGAGACAGAGACAGAGACAGAGACAGAGACAGAGACAGAGACAGAGACAGAGACAGAGACAGAGACAGAGACAGAGACAGAGACAGAGACAGAGACAGAGACAGAGACAGAGACAGAGACAGAGACAGAGACAGAGACAGAGACAGAGACAGAGACAGAGACAGAGACAGAGACAGAGACAGAGACAGAGACAGAGACAGAGACAGACACAGAGACAGAGACAGAGACGGAGACAGAGACAGAGACAGAGACAGAGACAGAGACAGAGACAGAGACAGAGACAGAGACAGAGACAGAGACAGAGACAGAGACAGAGACAGAGACAGAGACAGAGACAGAGACGGAGGCAGAGACAGTGACAGAGGCAGAGTCTCAGACAGAGAAAGAGACAGAGGCAGAGACAGAGACAGAGTCAGAGACAGGGACAGAGACGGAGATAGAGACAGAGACAGAGACAGAGACAGAGACAGAGACAGAGACGGAGACAGAGGCAGAGAAACAGGCAGGGACAGAGACAGAGACAGAGACAGAAACAGGGACAGAGACAGATACGGGGACAGAGACAGAGGCAGAGACAGAGACAGAGACAGAGACAGAGACAGAGACAGAGACAAAGTCGGAGACAAACGCAGGGACAGAGACAGAGGCAGAGACAGAGACAGAGACAGAGACAGCGACAGAGACAGAGACGGAGACAGAGACAGAGACAGAGACAGAGACAGAGACAGAGACAGAGACAGAGACAGAGACAGAGACAGAGACAGAGACAGAGACAGAGACAGAGACGGAGACAGAGACAGAGACAGAGACAGAGACAAAGACAGAGACGGAGACAGAGGCAGGGACGGAGACAGAGACAGAGACAGAGACGGAGACAGAGACAGATACGGGGACAGAGACAGAGACAGAGACAGAGACGGAGACGGAGACAGAGACAGAGCCAGGGACAGAGACGAAGACGGAGACAGAGGAAGAGACAGCGACAGAGAGAGACAGAGACAGAGACGGAGGCAGTGACAGAGACAGAGACAGAGACAGAGACAGAGACAGGTGCAGAGGCAGAGACAGAGACAGAGACAGAGACAGAGACAGAGCCGGAGACAGAGACAGAGACAGAGACAGAGGCAGAGATAGAGACAGAGACAGAGACAGAGACAGAGACAGAGACAGAGACAGAGACAGAGACAGAGACAGAGACGGAGGCAGAGACAGTGACAGAGGCAGAGTCTCAGACAGAGAAAGAGACAGAGGCAGAGACAGAGACAGAGTCAGAGACAGAGACAGAGACGGAGATAGAGACAGAGACAGAGACAGAGACAGAGACAGATACGGGGACAGAGACAGAGGCAGAGACAGAGACGGAGACAAAGACAGAGACAGAGGCAGAGACGGAGGGAGAGACAGCGACAGAAACAGAGACAGAGACAGAGACAGAGACAGAGACAGAGACAGAGACAGAGACAGAGACAGAGACAGAGACAGAGACAGAGACAGAGACAGAGACAGAGACAGAGACAGAGACAGAGACAGAGACAGACACAGGGACAGAGACAGAGACAGAGACAGAGACAGAGACAGAGACAGAGACAGAGACAGAGACAGAGACGGAGACAGAGGCAGAGACACAGGCAGGGACAGAGACAGAGACAGAGACAGAAACAGGGACAGAGACAGATACGGGGACAGAGACAGAGGCAGAGACAGAGACAGAGACAGAGACAGAGACAGAGACAGAGACAAAGTCGGAGACAAACGCAGGGACAGAGACAGAGGCAGAGACAGAGACAGAGACAGAGACAGCGACAGAGACAGAGACAGAGACAGAGACAGAGACAGAGACAGAGACAGAGACAGAGACAGAGACAGAGACAGAGACAGAGACAGAGACAGAGACAGAGACAGAGACAGAGTCAGAGACAGAGACAGAGACAGAGACGGAGACAGAGACAGAGACAGAGACAGAGACAAAGACAGAGGCGGAGACAGAGGCAGGGACGGAGACAGAGACAGAGACAGAGACGGAGACAGAGACAGATACGGGGACAGAGACAGAGACAGAGACAGAGACGGAGACAGAGGCAGAGACAGAGCCAGGGACAGAGACGGAGTCGGAGACAGAGGAAGAGACAGCGACAGAGAGAGACAGAGACAGAGACAGAGGCAGTGACAGAGACAGAGACAGAGACAGAGACAGAGACAGAGACAGAGACAGATGCAGAGGCAGAGACAGAGACAGAGACAGAGACAGAGACAGAGACAGAGACAGAGCCGGAGACAGAGACAGAGACAGAGACAGAGACAGAGACAGAGACAGAGACAGAGACAGAGACAGAGACAGAGACAGAGACAGAGACAGAGACAGAGACAGAGACAGAGACAGAGACAGAGACAGAGACAGAGACAGAGACAGAGACAGAGACAGAGACAGAGACAGAGACAGAGACAGAGACAGAGACAGAGACAGAGACAGAGTCAGAGACAGAGACAGAGACAGAGACGGAGACAGAGACAGAGACAGAGACAGAGACAAAGACAGAGGCGGAGACAGAGGCAGGGACGGAGACAGAGACAGAGACAGAGACGGAGACAGAGACAGATACGGGGACAGAGACAGAGACAGAGACAGAGACGGAGACAGAGGCAGAGACAGAGCCAGGGACAGAGACGGAGTCGGAGACAGAGGAAGAGACAGCGACAGAGAGAGACAGAGACAGAGACAGAGGCAGTGACAGAGACAGAGACAGAGACAGAGACAGAGACAGAGACAGAGACAGATGCAGAGGCAGAGACAGAGACAGAGACAGAGACAGAGACAGAGACAGAGACAGAGCCGGAGACAGAGACAGAGACAGAGACAGAGACAGAGACAGAGACAGAGACAGAGACAGAGACAGAGACAGAGACAGAGACAGAGACAGAGACAGAGACAGAGACAGACACTGAGACAGAGACAGAGACGGAGACGGAGACGGAGATAGAGGCAGAGGCAGAGACAGAGACAGAGACGGAGACAGAGGCAGAGACAGAGACAGAGACAGAGACAGAGACAGAGACAAAGACAGAGACAGAGACAGAGGCAGAGACAAACACAGAGGCGGAGGCAGAGACTGAGACAGAGACAGAGACATAGAGACATAGGCACGGAGGCAGAGAAGCAGAGATAGAAACAGAGACAGGGACAGAGACAGAGACAGAGACAGAGACAGAGACAGAGACAGAGACAGAGACAGAGACAGAGACAGAGATAGAGACAGAGACAGAGACAGAGACAGAGACAGAGACAGAGACAGAGACAGAGACAGAGACAGAGACAGAGACAGAGACAGAGACAGAGACAGAGACAGAGACAGAGACGGAGACAGAGGCAGAGACAAACACAGAGCCGGAGGCAGAGACGGAGACAGAGGCAGAGACAGAGCCGTGGACAGAGACGGAGACAGAGACAGAGGAAGAGACAGCGACAGAGACAGAGACAGAGACAGAGACAGAGACAGAGACAGAGACAGAGACAGAGACAGAGACAGAGACAGAGACAGAGACAGAGACAGAGACAGAGACAGAGGCAGAGACAGAGCCAGGGACGGAGATAGAGACAGAGACAGAGGGATAGACAGCGACAGAGACAGAGACAGAGACAGAGACAGAGACAGAGACAGAGACAGAGACAGAGACAGAGACAGAGACAGAGTCAGAGACAGAGACAGAGACAGAGACAGAGACAGAGACAGAGACAGAGACAGAGACAGAGACAGAGACAGAGACAGAGACAGAGGCAGAGACAGAGACGGAGACAGAGACAGAGACAGAGACGGAGACAGAGACAGATACGGGGACAGAGACAGAGACAGAGACAGAGACGGAGACAGAGGCAGAGACAGAGCCAGGGACAGAGACAGAGACGGAGACAGAGGAAGAGACAGCGACAGAGAGAGACAGAGACAGAGACAGAGGCAGAGACAGAGACAGAGACAGAGACAGAGACAGAGACAAAGTCGCAGACAAACGCAGGGACAGAGACAGAGGCAGAGACAGAGACAGAGACAGAGACAGAGGCAGAGATAGAGACAGAGACAGAGACAGAGACAGAGGGAGAGAGAGCGACAGAGGCAGAGACAGAGACAGAGACAGAGACAGAGACGAGGACAAAGACGGAGACAGACGCAGGGACTGAGACAGAGGCAGAGACAGCGACAGAGACAGGGGCAGAGACAGCGACAGAGACAGATATAGAGACAGGGCAGAGACAGATACGGGGACAGAGACAGAGCCAGGGACAGAGACAGAGACGGAGACAGAGGAAGAGGCAGCGACAGAGAGAGACAGAGACAGAGACAGAGGCAGAGACAGAGACAGAGACAGAGACAGAGACAGAGACAGAGACAAAGTCGGAGACAAACGCAGGGACAGAGACAGAGGCAGAGACAGAGACAGAGACAGGGGCAGAGACAGCGACAGAGACAGATATAGAGACAGGGCAGAGACAGAGACAGAGACAGAGACAGAGACAGAGACAGAGACAGAGACAGAGACAGAGACAGAGACAGAGACAGAGACGGAGACAGAGGCAGAGACAGAGCCAGGGACAGAGACGGAGACAGAGACAGAGGAAGAGACAGCGACAGAGAGAGACAGAGACAGAGACAGAGGCTGTGATAGAGACAGAGACAGAGACAGAGACAGAGACAGAGACAGAGGCAGAGGCAGAGACAGAGACAGAGACAGAGACACAGACAGAGACAGAGACAAAGACAGAGACAGAGACAGAGGCAGGGACAGAGACAGAGACAGAGACAGAGACAGAGACAGAGACAGAGACAGAGACAGAGACAGAGACAGAGACAGAGACAGAGACAGAGGCGGAGACAGAGACAGAGACGGAGGCAGAGACAGTGACAGAGACAGAGACAGAGGCAGAGTCTCAGACAGAGAAAGAGACGGAGACAGAGACAGAGACAGAGACAGAGACAGATACGGAGACAGAGACAGCGACAGAGACTGAGACAGAGACAGAGACAGATACGGAGACAGAGACGGAGACAGAGACAGAGACAGAAACAGAGACCGAGACAGAGACGGAGACAGAGACGGAGACAGAGACAGAGACAGAGACAGAGACAGAGACAGAGACAGAGACAGAGACAGAGACAGAGACAGAGACAGAGACAGAGACAGAGACAAAGACAGAGACAGAGACAGAGGCAGGGACGGAGACAGAGACAGAGACAGAGACAGAGGCAGGGACGGAGACAGAGACAGAGACAGAGACAGAGACAGAGACGGAGACAGACAGAGGAATAGACAGAGACAGAGACAGAGACAGAGACAGAGCCAGAGACGGAGGGAGAGACAGCGACAGAAACAGAGACAGAGACAGAGACAGAGACAGAGACAGAGACAGAGACAGAGACAGAGACAGAGACAGAGACAGAGACAGAGACAGAGACAGAGACAGAGACAGAGACAGAGACAGAGACAGAGACAGAGACAGAGTCAGAGACAGAGACAGAGACAGAGACAGAGACAGAGACAGAGACAGAGACAGAGACAGAGACAGAGACAGAGACAGAGACAGAGACAGAGACACAGACGGAGACAGAGACAGAGACAGAGACAGAGACAAAGACAGAGACGGAGACAGAGGCAGGGACGGAGACAGAGACAGAGACAGAGACGGAGACAGAGACAGATACGGGGACAGAGACAGAGACAGAGACAGAGACGGAGACAGAGGCAGAGACAGAGCCAGGGACAGAGACGGAGTCGGAGACAGAGGAAGAGACAGCGACAGAGAGAGACAGAGACAGAGACAGAGGCAGTGACAGAGACAGAGACAGAGACAGGGACAGAGACAGATGCAGAGGCAGAGACAGAGACAGAGACAGAGACAGAGACAGAGACAGAGCCGGAGACAGAGACAGAGACAGAGACAGAGACAGAGACAGAGACAGAGACAGAGACAGAGACAGAGACAGAGACAGAGACAGACACTGAGACAGAGACAGAGACGGAGACGGAGACGGAGATAGAGGCAGAGGCAGAGACAGAGACAGAGACGGAGACAGAGGCAGAGACAGAGACAGAGACAGAGACAGAGACAGAGACAGAGACAAAGACAGAGACAGAGACAGAGGCAGAGACAAACACAGAGGCGGAGGCAGAGACTGAGACAGAGACAGAGACATAGAGACATAGGCACGGAGGCAGAGAAGCAGAGATAGAAACAGAGACAGGGACGGAGACAGAGACAGAGACACAGACAGAGTCAGAGACAGAGACAGAGACAGAGACAGAGACAGAGACAGAGGAAGAGACAGCGACAGAGACAGAGACAGAGACAGAGACAGAGACAGAGACAGAGACAGAGACAGAGGCAGAGACAGAGCCAGGGACGGAGATAGAGACAGAGACAGAGGGATAGACAGCGACAGAGGCAGAGACAGAGACAGAGACAGAGACAGAGACAGAGTCAGACACAGAGACGGAGACAGAGACAGAGACAGAGACAGAGACAGAGACAGAGGCAGAGACAGAGACAGAGACAGAGACAGAGGCAGAGACAGAGACGGAGACAGAGACAGAGACAGAGACGGAGACAGAGACAGATACGGGGACAGAGACAGAGACAGAGACAGAGACGGAGACAGAGGCAGAGACAGAGCCAGGGACAGAGACAGAGACGGAGACAGAGGAAGAGACAGCGACAGAGAGAGACAGAGACAGAGACAGAGGCAGAGACAGAGACAGAGACAGAGACAGAGACAGAGACAAAGTCGGAGACAAACGCAGGGACAGAGACAGAGGCAGAGACAGAGACAGAGACAGAGACAGAGGCAGAGATAGAGACAGAGACAGAGACAGAGACAGAGGGAGAGAGAGCGACAGAGGCAGAGACAGAGACAGAGACAGAGACAGAGGCAGAGATAGAGACAGAGACAGAGACAGAGACAGAGGGAGAGAGAGCGACAGAGGCAGAGACAGAGACAGAGACAGAGACAGAGACGAGGACAAAGACGGAGACAGACGCAGGGACTGAGACAGAGGCAGAGACAGCGACAGAGACAGGGGCAGAGACAGCGACAGAGACAGATATAGAGACAGGGCAGAGACAGATACGGGGACAGAGACAGAGCCAGGGACAGAGACAGAGACGGAGACAGAGGAAGAGACAGCGACAGAGAGAGACAGAGACAGAGACAGAGGCAGAGACAGAGACAGAGACAGAGACAGAGACAGAGACAGAGACAAAGTCGGAGACAAACGCAGGGACAGAGACAGAGGCAGAGACAGAGACAGAGACAGGGGCAGAGACAGCGACAGAGACAGATATAGAGACAGGGCAGAGACAGAGACAGAGACAGAGACAGAGACAGAGACAGAGACAGAGACAGAGACAGAGACAGAGACAGAGACAGAGACGGAGACAGAGGCAGAGACAGAGCCAGGGACAGAGACGGAGACAGAGACAGAGGAAGAGACAGCGACAGTGAGAGACAGAGACAGAGACAGAGGCTGTGATAGAGACAGAGACAGAGACAGAGACAGAGACAGAGACAGAGGCAGAGGCAGAGACAGAGACAGAGACAGAGACAGAGACAGAGACAGAGACAAAGACAGAGACAGAGACAGAGGCAGGGACAGAGACAGAGACAGAGACAGAGACAGAGACAGAGACAGAGACAGAGACAGAGACAGAGACAGAGACAGAGACAGAGACAGAGGCGGAGACAGAGACAGAGACGGAGGCAGAGACAGTGACAGAGACAGAGACAGAGGCAGAGTCTCAGACAGAGAAAGAGACGGAGACAGAGACAGAGACAGAGACAGAGACAGATACGGAGACAGAGACAGCGACAGAGACTGAGACAGAGACAGAGACAGATACGGAGACAGAGACGGAGACAGAGACAGAGACAGAAACAGAGACCGAGACAGAGACGGAGACAGAGACGGAGACAGAGACAGAGACAGAGACAGAGACAGAGACAGAGACAGAGACAGAGACAGAGACAGAGACAGAGACAGAGACAGAGACAGAGACAAAGACAGAGACAGAGACAGAGGCAGGGACGGAGACAGAGACAGAGACAGAGACAGAGGCAGGGACGGAGACAGAGACAGAGACAGAGACAGAGACAGAGACGGAGACAGACAGAGGAATAGACAGAGACAGAGACAGAGACAGAGACAGAGCCAGAGACGGAGGGAGAGACAGCGACAGAAACAGAGACAGAGACAGAGACAGAGACAGAGACAGAGACAGAGACAGAGACAGAGACAGAGACAGAGACAGAGACAGAGACAGAGACAGAGACAGAGACAGAGACAGAGACAGAGACAGAGACAGAGACAGAGACAGAGACAGAGACAGAGTCAGAGACAGAGACAGAGACAGAGACAGAGACAGAGACAGAGACAGAGACAGAGACAGAGACAGAGACAGAGACAGAGACAGAGACAGAGACAGAGACACAGACGGAGACAGAGACAGAGACAGAGACAGAGACAAAGACAGAGACGGAGACAGAGGCAGGGACGGAGACAGAGACAGAGACAGAGACGGAGACAGAGACAGATACGGGGACAGAGACAGAGACAGAGACAGAGACGGAGACAGAGGCAGAGACAGAGCCAGGGACAGAGACGGAGTCGGAGACAGAGGAAGAGACAGCGACAGAGAGAGACAGAGACAGAGACAGAGGCAGTGACAGAGACAGAGACAGAGACAGGGACAGAGACAGATGCAGAGGCAGAGACAGAGACAGAGACAGAGACAGAGACAGAGACAGAGCCGGAGACAGAGACAGAGACAGAGACAGAGACAGAGACAGAGACAGAGACAGAGACAGAGACAGAGACAGAGACAGAGACAGACACTGAGACAGAGACAGAGACGGAGACGGAGACGGAGATAGAGGCAGAGGCAGAGACAGAGACAGAGACGGAGACAGAGGCAGAGACAGAGACAGAGACAGAGACAGAGACAGAGACAAAGACAGAGACAGAGACAGAGGCAGAGACAAACACAGAGGCGGAGGCAGAGACTGAGACAGAGACAGAGACATAGAGACATAGGCACGGAGGCAGGGAAGCAGAGATAGAAACAGAGACAGGGACGGAGACAGAGACAGAGACACAGACAGAGTCAGAGACAGAGACAGAGACAGAGACAGAGACAGAGACAGAGGAAGAGACAGCGACAGAGACAGAGACAGAGACAGAGACAGAGACAGAGACAGAGACAGAGACAGAGGCAGAGACAGAGCCAGGGACGGAGATAGAGACAGAGACAGAGGGATAGACAGCGACAGAGGCAGAGACAGAGACAGAGACAGAGACAGAGACAGAGTCAGACACAGAGACGGAGACAGAGACAGAGACAGAGACAGAGACAGAGACAGAGGCAGAGACAGAGACAGAGACAGAGACAGAGGCAGAGACAGAGACGGAGACAGAGACAGAGACAGAGACGGAGACAGAGACAGATACGGGGACAGAGACAGAGACAGAGACAGAGACGGAGACAGAGGCAGAGACAGAGCCAGGGACAGAGACAGAGACGGAGACAGAGGAAGAGACAGCGACAGAGAGAGACAGAGACAGAGACAGAGGCAGAGACAGAGACAGAGACAGAGACAGAGACAGAGACAAAGTCGGAGACAAACGCAGGGACAGAGACAGAGGCAGAGACAGAGACAGAGACAGAGACAGAGGCAGAGATAGAGACAGAGACAGAGACAGAGACAGAGGGAGAGGGAGCGACAGAGGCAGAGACAGAGACAGAGACAGAGACAGAGACGGGGACAAAGACGGAGACAGACGCAGGGACTGAGACAGAGGCAGAGACAGCGACAGAGACAGGGGCAGAGACAGCGACATAGACAGATATAGAGACAGGGCAGAGACAGAGACAGAGACAGAGACAGAGACAGAGACAGAGACAGAGACAGAGACAGAGACAGAGACGGAGACAGAGGCAGAGACAGAGCCAGGGACAGAGACGGAGACAGAGACAGAGGAAGAGACAGCGACAGAGAGAGACAGAGACAGAGACAGAGGCTGTGATAGAGACAGAGACAGAGACAGAGACAGAGACAGAGACAGAGACAGAGACAGAGACAAAGTCGGAGACAAACGCAGGGACAGAGACAGAGGCAGAGACAGAGACAGAGACAGAGACAGCGACAGAGTCAGAGACAGAGACAGAGACAGAGACAGAGACAGAGACAGAGACAGAGACAGAGACAGAGACAGAGACAGAGACAGAGACAGAGACAGAGACAGAGACGGAGACAGAGACAGAGACAGAGACAGAGACAAAGACAGAGACGGAGACAGTGGCAGGGACGGAGACAGAGACAGAGACAGAGACGGAGACAGAGACAGATACGGGGACAGAGACAGAGACAGCGACAGAGACGGAGACAGAGGCAGAGACAGAGCCAGGGACAGAGACGAAGACGGAGACAGAGGAAGAGACAGCGACAGAGAGAGACAGAGACAGAGACGGAGGCAGTGACAGAGACAGAGACAGAGACAGAGACAGAGATAGATGCAGAGGCAGAGACAGAGACAGAGACAGAGACAGAGACAGAGACAGAGCCGGAGACAGAGACAGAGACAGAGACAGAGGCAGAGATAGAGACAGAGACAGAGACAGAGACAGAGGGAGAGAGAGCGACAGAGGCAGAAACAGAGACAGAGACGGAGACAAAGACGGAGACAGACGCAGGGACTGAGACAGAGGCAGAGACAGAGACAGAGACAGAGACAGAGACAGAGACAGAGGCAGAGACAGAGCCAGGGACGGAGATAGAGACATAGACAGAGGGATAGACAGCGACAGAGACAGAGACAGAGACAGAGACAGAGACAGAGACAGAGACAGAGACAGAGACAAACACAGAGACAGAGACAGAGACAGAGACAGAGGCAGAGACAGAGACAGAGACAGAGACGGAGACAGAGGCAGAGACAAACACAGAGACGGAGGCAGAGACGGAGACAGAGGCAGAGACAGAGCCGGGGACAGAGACGGAGACAGAGACAGAGGAAGAGACAGCGACAGAGACAGAGACAGAGACAGAGACAGAGACAGAGACAGAGACAGAGACAGAGACAGAGACAGAGACAGAGACAGAGACAGAGACAGAGACAGAGACAGAGACAGAGACAGAGACAGAGGAAGAGACAGCGACAGAGACAGAGACAGAGACAGAGACAGAGACAGAGACAAACACAGAGACGGAGGCAGGGACGGAGACAGAGACAGAGACAGAGACAGAGGCAGGGTCGGAGACAGAGACAGAGACAGAGACAGAGACAGAGACGGAGACAGACAGAGGAATAGACAGAGACAGAGACAGAGACAGAGACAGAGACAGAGACAGAGACAGAGACAGAGACAGAGACAGAGACAGAGACAGAGACAGAGACAGAGACAGAGACAGAGACAGAGACAGAGACAGAGACAGAGACAGAGACAGAGACAGAGACAGAGACAGAGACAGAGACAGAGACAGAGACAGAGGCAGTGACAGAGACAGAGACAGAGACAGGGACAGAGACAGATGCAGAGGCAGAGACAGAGACAGAGACAGAGACAGAGGCAGAGACAGAGCCGGAGACAGAGACAGAGACAGAGACAGAGACAGAGACAGAGACAGAGACAGAGACAGAGACAGAGACAGAGACAGAGACAGAGACAGAGACAGAGACAGAGACAGAGACAGAGACAGAGACAGAGACAGACACTGAGACAGAGACAGAGACGGAGACGGAGACGGAGATAGAGGCAGAGGCAGAGACAGAGACAGAGACGGAGACAGAGGCAGAGACAGAGACAGAGACAGAGACAGAGACAGAGACAAAGACAGAGACAGAGACAGAGGCAGAGACAAACACAGAGGCGGAGGCAGAGACTGAGACAGAGACAGAGACATAGAGACATAGGCACGGAGGCAGAGAAGCAGAGATAGAAACAGAGACAGGGACAGAGACAGAGACAGAGACAGAGACAGAGACAGAGACAGAGACAGAGACAGAGACAGAGACAGAGACAGAGCCAGGGACAGAGACGGAGACAGAGACAGAGGAAGAGACAGCGACAGAGAGAGACAGAGACAGAGACAGAGGCTGTGATAGAGACAGAGACAGAGACAGAGACAGAGACAGAGAGAGAGACAGAGACAGAGACAAAGTCGGAGACAAACGCAGGGACAGAGACAGAGGCAGAGACAGAGACAGAGACAGAGACAGCGACAGAGTCAGAGACAGAGACAGAGACAGAGACAGAGACAGAGACAGAGACAGAGACAGAGACAGAGACAGAGACAGAGACAGAGACAGAGACAGAGACAGAGACAGAGACAGAGACAGAGACAGAGACAGAGACGGAGACAGAGACAGAGACAGAGACAGAGACAAAGACAGAGACGGAGACAGAGGCAGGGACGGAGACAGAGACAGAGACAGAGACGGAGACAGAGACAGATACGGGGACAGAGACAGAGACAGAGACAGAGACGGAGACAGAGGCAGAGACAGAGCCAGGGACAGAGACGAAGACGGAGACAGAGGAAGAGACAGCGACAGAGAGAGACAGAGACAGAGACGGAGGCAGTGACAGAGACAGAGACAGAGACAGAGACAGAGACAGAGACAGAGACAGAGACAGAGACAGAGACAGAGACAGAGACAGAGACAGAGACAGAGACGGAGACAGAGACAGAGACAGAGACAGAGACAAAGACAGAGACGGAGACAGAGGCAGGGACGGAGACAGAGACAGAGACAGAGACGGAGACAGAGACAGATACGGGGACAGAGACAGAGACAGAGACAGAGACGGAGACAGAGGCAGAGACAGAGCCAGGGACAGAGACGAAGACGGAGACAGAGGAAGAGACAGCGACAGAGAGAGACAGAGACAGAGACGGAGGCAGTGACAGAGACAGAGACAGAGACAGAGACAGAGACAGATGCAGAGGCAGAGACAGAGACAGAGACAGAGACAGAGACAGAGACAGAGCCGGAGACAGAGACAGAGACAGAGACAGAGGCAGAGATAGAGACAGAGACAGAGACAGAGGGAGAGAGAGCGACAGAGGCAGAAACAGAGACAGAGACGGAGACAAAGACGGAGACAGACGCAGGGACTGAGACAGAGGCAGCGACAGCGACAGAGACAGGGGCAGAGACAGCGACAGAGACAGATATAGAGACAGGGCAGAGACAGAGACAGAGACAGAGACAGAGACAGAGACACAGACAGAGACAGAGACCGAGACAGAGACAGAGACAGAGACAGAGACAGAGACAGAGACAGAGACAGAGACAGAGACAGAGACAGAGACAGAGACAGAGACAGAGACAGGGACAGAGACAGAGACAGAGACAGAGACAGAGACAGAGACAGAGACAGAGACAGAGACAGAGACAGAGACGGAGACAGAGACAGAGACAGAGACAGAGACAAAGACAGAGACGGAGACAGAGGCAGGGACGGAGACAGAGACAGAGACAGGGACGGAGACAGAGACAGATACGGGGACAGAGACAGAGACAGAGACAGAGACGGAGACAGAGGCAGAGACAGAGCCAGGGACAGAGACGGAGTCGGAGACAGAGACAGAGACAGAGACAGAGACAGAGACAGAGACAGAGACAGAGACAGAGACAGAGACAGAGACAGAGACAGAGACAGAGACAGAGACAGAGACAGAGACAGAGACAGAGACAGAGACAGAGACAGAGACAGAGACAAAGACAGAGACAGAGACAGAGGCAGGGACGGAGACAGAGACAGATACGGGGACAGAGACAGAGACAGAGACAGAGACGGAGACAGAGGCAGAGACAGAGCCAGGGACAGAGACGGAGTCGGAGACAGAGGAAGAGACAGCGACAGAGAGAGACAGAGACAGAGACAGAGGCAGTGACAGAGACAGAGGCAGAGACGGAGACAGAGACAGATGCAGAGGCAGAGACAGAGACAGAGACAGAGACAGAGACAGAGACAGAGCCGGAGACAGAGACAGAGACAGAGCCAGAGACAGAAACAGAGACAGAGACAGATACGGGGACAGAGACAGAGGCAGAGACAGAGACGGAGACAAAGACAGAGACAGAGACAGAGACAGAGACAGAGACAGAGACCGAGACAGAGACAGAGACAGAGACAGAGACAGAGACAGAGACAGAGACAGAGACAGAGACAGAGACAAAGACAGAGACAGAGACAGAGGCAGGGACGGAGACAGAGACAGAGACAGAGACAGAGGCAGGGACGGAGACAGAGACAGAGACAGAGACAGAGACAGAGACGGAGACAGACAGAGGAATAGACAGAGACAGAGACAGAGACAGAGACAGAGCCAGAGACGGAGGGAGAGACAGCGACAGAAACAGAGACAGAGACAGAGACAGAGACAGAGACAGAGACAGAGACAGAGACAGAGACAGAGACAGAGACAGAGACAGAGACCGAGACAGAGACAGAGACAGAGACAGAGACAGAGACAGAGACAGAGACAGAGACAGAGACAGAGACAGAGACAGAGACAGAGACAGAGACAGGGACAGAGACAGAGACAGAGACAGAGACAGAGACAGAGACAGAGACAGAGACAGAGACAGAGACGGAGACAGAGACAGAGACAGAGACAGAGACAAAGACAGAGACGGAGACAGAGGCAGGGACGGAGACAGAGACAGAGACAGGGACGGAGACAGAGACAGATACGGGGACAGAGACAGAGACAGAGACAGAGACGGAGACAGAGGCAGAGACAGAGCCAGGGACAGAGACGGAGTCGGAGACAGAGGAAGAGACAGCGACAGAGAGAGACAGAGACAGAGACAGAGGCAGTGACAGAGACAGAGGCAGAGACGGAGACAGAGACAGATGCAGAGGCAGAGACAGAGACAGAGACAGAGACAGAGACAGAGACAGAGACAGAGCCGGAGACAGAGACAGAGACAGAGACAGAGACAGAGACAGAGACAGAGACAGAGACAGAGACAGAGACAGAGACAGAGACAGAGACAGAGACAGAGACAGAGACAGAGACAGAGACAGAGACAGAGACAGAGACAGAGACAGAGACAGAGACAGAGACAGAGACAGACACTGAGACAGAGACAGAGACGGAGACGGAGACGGAGATAGAGGCAGAGGCAGAGACAGAGACAGAGACGGAGACAGAGGCAGAGACAGAGACAGAGACAGAGACAGAGACAGAGACAAAGACAGAGACAGAGACAGAGGCAGAGACAAACACAGAGGCGGAGGCAGAGACTGAGAGAGAGACAGAGACATAGAGACATAGGCACGGAGGCAGAGAAGCAGAGATAGAAACAGAGACAGGGACAGAGACAGAGACAGAGACAGAGACAGAGACAGAGACAGAGACAGAGACAGAGATAGAGACAGAGACAGAGGCAGAGACAGAGACAGAGACAGAGACAGAGACAGAGACAGAGACAGAGACAGAGACAGAGACAAAGACAGAGACAGAGACGGAGACGGAGACAGAGGCAGAGACAAACACAGAGACGGAGGCAGAGACGGAGACAGAGGCAGAGACAGAGCCGGGGACAGAGACGGAGACAGAGACAGAGGAAGAGACAGCGACAGAGACAGAGACAGAGACAGAGACAGAGACAGAGACAGAGACAGAGACAGAGACAGAGACAGAGACAGAGACAGAGACAGAGACAGAGACAGAGACAGAGACAGAGACAGAGACAGAGACAGAGGCAGAGACAGAGCCAGGGACGGAGATAGAGACAGAGACAGAGGGATAGACAGCGACAGAGACAGAGACAGAGACAGAGACAGAGACAGAGACAGAGACAGAGACAGAGTCAGACACAGAGAGAGAGACAGAGACAGAGACAGAGACAGAGACAGAGACAGAGACAGAGACAGAGACAGAGGCAGAGACAGAGACGGAGACAGAGACAGATACGGGGACAGAGACAGAGACAGAGACAGAGACGGAGACAGAGGAAGAGACAGCGACAGAGAGAGACAGAGACAGAGACAGAGACAGAGACAGAGACGGAGACAGAGACAGATACGGGGACAGAGACAGAGACAGAGACAGAGACAGCGACAGGGACAGGGAGAGGGACAGGGACAGAGACAGAGGCAGAGACAGAGACAGAGACAGAGACGGAGACAGCGGCAGAGACACAGACAGAGACAAAGACAGAGACAGAAACAGGGACAGAGACAGAGACAGAAACAGAGACAGAGACAGAGACAAAGACAGAGACAGAGACAGAGACGGAGACAGAGATAGAGACACATGCATAGACAGAGACAGAGGCAGCGACAGGGACAGGGACAGAGGCAGAGGCAAATACAGACACAGAGACAGAGACAGAAACAGAGACAGAGACAGATACGGGGACAGAGACAGAGGCTGAGACAGAGACAGAGACAGAGACAGAGACAGAGACAGAGACAGAGACAGAGACAGAGACAGAGACAGAGACAGAGACAGAGACAGAGACAGAGACAGAGTCAGACACAGAGATAGAGACAGAGACAGAGACAGAGACAGAGACAGAGACAGAGACAGAGACAGAGACAGAGACAGAGGCAGAGACAGAGACGGAGACAGAGACAGAGACAGAGACGGAGACAGAGACAGATACGGGGACAGAGACAGAGACAGAGACAGAGACGGAGACAGAGGCAGAGACAGAGCCAGGGACAGAGACAGAGACGGAGACAGAGGAAGAGACAGCGACAGAGAGAGACAGAGACAGAGACAGAGGCAGAGACAGAGACAGAGACAGAGACAGAGACAGAGACAAAGTCGGAGACAAACGCAGGGACAGAGACAGAGGCAGAGACAGAGACAGAGACAGGGGCAGAGACAGCGACAGAGACAGATATAGAGACAGGGCAGAGACAGAGACAGAGACAGAGACAGAGACAGAGACAGAGACAGAGACAGAGACAGAGACAGAGACGGAGACAGAGGCAGAGACAGAGCCAGGGACAGAGACGGAGACAGAGACAGAGGAAGAGACAGCGACAGAGAGAGACAGAGACAGAGACAGAGGCTGTGATAGAGACAGAGTCAGACACAGAGGTAGAGACAGAGACAGAGACAGAGACAGAGACAGAGACAGAGACAGAGACAGAGACAGAGACAGAGACAGAGACAGAGACAGAGACAGAGGCAGAGACAGAGACGGAGACAGAGACAGAGACAGAGACGGAGACAGAGACAGATACGGGGACAGAGACAGAGACAGGGACAGAGACGGAGACAGAGGCAGAGACAGAGCCAGGGACAGAGACAGAGACGGAGACAGAGGAAGAGACAGCGACAGAGAGAGACAGAGACAGAGACAGAGGCAGAGACAGAGACAGAGACAGAGACAGAGACAGAGGCAGAGACAGAGACAGACAGAGGAATAGACAGAGACAGAGACAGAGACAGAGACAGAGCCAGAGACGGAGGGAGAGACAGCGACAGAAATAGAGACAGAGACAGAGACAGAGACAGAGACAGAGACAGAGACAGAGACAGAGACAGAGACAGAGACAGAGACAGAGACAGAGACAGAGACAGAGACAGAGACAGAGACAGAGACAGAGGCAGAGACAGAGACAGAGACAGAGACAGAGACAGAGACAGAGTCAGAGACAGATACAGAGGCAGAGACGGAGACAGAGACAGAGACAGAGACAGAGACAAAGACAGAGACGGAGACAGAGGCAGGGACGGAGACAGAGACAGAGGCAGAGACAGAGACAGAGACGGAGACAGAGGCAGAGACAGAGACAGAGACAGAGACAGAGACAGAGACAGAGACAAAGACAGAGACAGAGACAGAGGCAGAGACAAACACAGAGGCGGAGGCAGAGACTGAGACAGAGACAGAGACATAGAGACATAGGCACGGAGGCAGAGAAGCAGAGATAGAAACAGAGACAGGGACAGAGACAGAGACAGAGACAGAGACAGAGACGGAGACGGAGACGGAGATAGAGGCAGAGGCAGAGACAGAGACAGAGACGGAGACAGAGGCAGAGACAGAGACAGAGACAGAGACAGAGACAGAGACAAAGACAGAGACAGAGACAGAGGCAGAGACAAACACAGAGGCGGAGGCAGAGACTGAGACAGAGACAGAGACATAGAGACATAGGCACGGAGGCAGAGAAGCAGAGATAGAAACAGAGACAGAGACAGAGGCAGAGACAGAGACAGACAGAGGAATAGACAGAGACAGAGACAGAGACAGAGACAGGGCCAGAGACGGAGGGAGAGACAGCGACAGAAACAGAGACAGAGACAGAGACAGAGACAGAGACAGTGACAGAGACAGAGACAGAGACAGAGACAGAGACAGAGACAGAGACAGAGACAGAGACAGAGACAGAGACAGAGACAGAGACAGAGACAGAGACAGAGACAGAGACAGAGACAGAGACAGAGACAGAGACAGACACAGAGACAGAGACAGAGACAGAGACAGAGACAGAGACAGAGACAGAGACAGAGACAGAGACAGAGACGGAGACAGAGGCAGAGACACAGGCAGGGACAGAGACAGAGACAGAGACAGAAACAGGGACAGAGACAGATACGGGGACAGAGACAGAGGCAGAAACAGAGACAGAGACAGAGACAGAGACAGAGACAGAGACAAAGTCGGAGACAAACGCAGGGACAGAGACAGAGGCAGAGACAGAGACAGAGACAGAGACAGCGACAGAGACAGAGACAGAGACAGAGACAGAGACAGAGACAGAGACAGAGACAGAGACAGAGACAGAGACAGAGACAGAGACAGAGACAGAGTCAGAGACAGAGACAGAGACAGAGACGGAGACAGAGACAGAGACAGAGACAGAGACAAAGACAGAGGCGGAGACAGAGGCAGGGACGGAGACAGAGACAGAGACAGAGACGGAGACAGAGACAGATACGGGGACAGAGACAGAGACAGAGACAGAGACGGAGACAGAGGCAGAGACAGAGCCAGGGACAGAGACGGAGTCGGAGACAGAGGAAGAGACAGCGACAGAGAGAGACAGAGACAGAGACAGAGGCAGTGACAGAGACAGAGACAGAGACAGAGACAGAGACAGAGACAGAGACAGAGACAGATGCAGAGGCAGAGACAGAGACAGAGACAGAGACAGAGACAGAGACAGAGCCGGAGACAGAGACAGAGACAGAGACAGAGACAGAGACAGAGACAGAGACAGAGACAGAGACAGAGACAGAGACAGAGACAGAGACAGACACTGAGACAGAGACAGAGACGGAGACGGAGACGGAGATAGAGGCAGAGGCAGAGACAGAGACAGAGACGGAGACAGAGGCAGAGACAGAGACAGAGACAGAGACAGAGACAGAGACAAAGACAGAGACAGAGACAGAGGCAGAGACAAACACAGAGGCGGAGGCAGAGACTGAGACAGAGACAGAGACATAGAGACATAGGCACGGAGGCAGAGAAGCAGAGATAGAAACAGAGACAGGGACAGAGACAGAGACAGAGACAGAGACAGAGACAGAGACAGAGACAGAGACAGAGACAGAGATAGAGACAGAGACAGAGACAGAGACAGAGACAGAGACAGAGACAGAGACAGAGACAGAGACAGAGACAGAGACAGAGAGAGAGACGGAGACAGAGGCAGAGACAAACACAGAGCCGGAGGCAGAGACGGAGACAGAGGCAGAGACAGAGCCGTGGACAGAGACAGAGACAGAGACAGAGACAGAGACAGAGACAGAGACAGAGACAGAGACAGAGACAGAGACAGAGACAGAGACAGAGACAGAGACAGACACTGAGACAGAGACAGAGACGGAGACGGAGACGGAGATAGAGGCAGAGGCAGAGACAGAGACAGAGACGGAGACAGAGGCAGAGACAGAGACAGAGACAGAGACAGAGACAGAGACAAAGACAGAGACAGAGACAGAGGCAGAGACAAACACAGAGGCGGAGGCAGAGACTGAGACAGAGACAGAGACATAGAGACATAGGCACGGAGGCAGAGAAGCAGAGATAGAAACAGAGACAGGGACAGAGACAGAGACAGAGACAGAGACAGAGACAGAGACAGAGACAGAGACAGAGACAGAGACAGAGATAGAGACAGAGACAGAGACAGAGACAGAGACAGAGACAGAGACAGAGACAGAGACAGAGACAGAGACAGAGACAGAGAGAGAGACGGAGACAGAGGCAGAGACAAACACAGAGCCGGAGGCAGAGACGGAGACAGAGGCAGAGACAGAGCCGTGGACAGAGACGGAGACAGAGACAGAGGAAGAGACAGCGACAGAGACAGAGACAGAGACGGAGACAGAGACAGATACGGGGACAGAGACAGAGACAGAGACAGAGACGGAGACAGAGGCAGAGACAGAGCCAGGGACAGAGACAGAGACGGAGACAGAGGAAGAGACAGCGACAGAGAGAGACAGAGACAGAGACAGAGGCAGAGACAGAGACAGAGACAGAGACAGAGACAGAGACAGAGACAAAGTCGCAGACAAACGCAGGGACAGAGACAGAGGCAGAGACAGAGACAGAGACAGAGACAGAGGCAGAGATAGAGACAGAGACAGAGACAGAGACAGAGGGAGAGAGAGCGACAGAGGCAGAGACAGGGACAGAGACAGAGACAGAGACGAGGACAAAGACGGAGACAGACGCAGGGACTGAGACAGAGGCAGAGACAGCGACAGAGACAGGGGCAGAGACAGCGACAGAGACAGATATAGAGACAGGGCAGAGACAGATACGGGGACAGAGACAGAGCCAGGGACAGAGACAGAGACGGAGACAGAGGAAGAGACAGCGACAGAGAGAGACAGAGACAGAGACAGAGGCAGAGACAGAGACAGAGACAGAGACAGAGACAGAGACAGAGACAAAGTCGGAGACAAACGCAGGGACAGAGACAGAGGCAGAGACAGAGACAGAGACAGGGGCAGAGACAGCGACAGAGACAGATATAGAGACAGGGCAGAGACAGAGACAGAGACAGAGACAGAGACAGAGACAGAGACAGAGACAGAGACAGAGACAGAGACAGAGACAGAGACAGAGACGGAGACAGAGGCAGAGACAGAGCCAGGGACAGAGACGGAGACAGAGACAGAGGAAGAGACAGCGACAGAGAGAGACAGAGACAGAGACAGAGGCTGTGATAGAGACAGAGACAGAGACAGAGACAGAGACAGAGACAGAGACAGAGGCAGAGACAGAGACAGACAGAGGAATAGACAGAGACAGAGACAGAGACAGAGACAGAGCCAGAGACGGAGGGAGAGACAGCGGCAGAAACAGAGACAGAGACAGAGACAGAGACAGAGACAGAGACAGAGACAGAGACAGAGACAGAGACAGAGACAGAGACAGAGACAGAGACAGAGACAGAGACAGAGACAGAGACAGAGACAGAGACAGAGACAGAGACAGAGACAGAGACAGAGACAGAGACAGAGACAGAGACAGAGACAGAGACAGAGACAGAGACAGAGACAGAGACAGAGACAGAGACAGAGACAGAGACAGAGACAGAGACAGAGACAGAGACAGAGACAGAGACAGAGACAGACACAGAGACAGAGACAGAGACAGAGACAGAGACAGAGACAGAGACAGAGACAGAGACAGAGACAGAGACAGAGACAGAGACAGAGACAGAGACAGAGACAGAGACAGAGACAGAGACAGAGACAGAGACAGAGACAGAGACAGAGACAGAGACGGAGGCAGAGACAGTGACAGAGGCAGAGTCTCAGACAGAGAAAGAGACAGAGGCAGAGACAGAGACAGAGTCAGAGACAGGGACAGAGACGGAGATAGAGACAGAGACAGAGACAGAGACAGAGACAGAGACAGAGACGGAGACAGAGGCAGAGAAACAGGCAGGGACAGAGACAGAGACAGAGACAGAAACAGGGACAGAGACAGATACGGGGACAGAGACAGAGGCAGAGACAGAGACAGAGACAGAGACAGAGACAGAGACAGAGACAAAGTCGGAGACAAACGCAGGGACAGAGACAGAGGCAGAGACAGAGACAGAGACAGAGACAGCGACAGAGACAGAGACGGAGACAGAGACAGAGACAGAGACAGAGACAGAGACAGAGACAGAGACAGAGACAGAGACAGAGACAGAGACAGAGACAGAGACAGAGACAGAGACAGAGACAGAGACGGAGACAGAGACAGAGACAGAGACAGAGACAAAGACAGAGACGGAGACAGAGGCAGGGACGGAGACAGAGACAGAGACAGAGACGGAGACAGAGACAGATACGGGGACAGAGACAGAGACAGAGACAGAGACGGAGACAGAGGCAGAGACAGAGCCAGGGACAGAGACGAAGACGGAGACAGAGGAAGAGACAGCGACAGAGAGAGACAGAGACAGAGACGGAGGCAGTGACAGAGACAGAGACAGAGACAGAGACAGAGACAGGTGCAGAGGCAGAGACAGAGACAGAGACAGAGACAGAGACAGAGCCGGAGACAGAGACAGAGACAGAGACAGAGGCAGAGACAGAGACAGAGACAGCGACAGAGACAGAGACGGAGACAGAGACAGAGACAGAGACAGAGACAGAGACAGAGACAGAGACAGAGACAGAGACAGAGACAGAGACAAAGACAGAGACAGAGACAGAGACGGAGACAGAGACAGAGACAGAGACAAAGACAGAGACAGAGACAGAGGCAGAGACAAACACAGAGGCGGAGGCAGAGACTGAGACAGAGACAGAGACATAGAGACATAGGCACGGAGGCAGAGAAGCAGAGATAGAAACAGAGACAGAGACAGAGGCAGAGACAGAGACAGACAGAGGAATAGACAGAGACAGAGACAGAGACAGAGACAGGGCCAGAGACGGAGGGAGAGACAGCGACAGAAACAGAGACAGAGACAGAGACAGAGACAGAGACAGTGACAGAGACAGAGACAGAGACAGAGACAGAGACAGAGACAGAGACAGAGACAGAGACAGAGACAGAGACAGAGACAGAGACAGAGACAGAGACAGAGACAGAGACAGAGACAGACACAGAGACAGAGACAGAGACAGAGACAGAGACAGAGACAGAGACAGAGACAGAGACAGAGACAGAGACGGAGACAGAGGCAGAGACACAGGCAGGGACAGAGACAGAGACAGAGACAGAAACAGGGACAGAGACAGATACGGGGACAGAGACAGAGGCAGAAACAGAGACAGAGACAGAGACAGAGACAGAGACAGAGACAAAGTCGGAGACAAACGCAGGGACAGAGACAGAGGCAGAGACAGAGACAGAGACAGAGACAGCGACAGAGACAGAGACAGAGACAGAGACAGAGACAGAGACAGAGACAGAGACAGAGACAGAGACAGAGACAGAGACAGAGACAGAGACAGAGTCAGAGACAGAGACAGAGACAGAGACGGAGACAGAGACAGAGACAGAGACAGAGACAAAGACAGAGGCGGAGACAGAGGCAGGGACGGAGACAGAGACAGAGACAGAGACGGAGACAGAGACAGATACGGGGACAGAGACAGAGACAGAGACAGAGACGGAGACAGAGGCAGAGACAGAGCCAGGGACAGAGACGGAGTCGGAGACAGAGGAAGAGACAGCGACAGAGAGAGACAGAGACAGAGACAGAGGCAGTGACAGAGACAGAGACAGAGACAGAGACAGAGACAGAGACAGAGACAGAGACAGATGCAGAGGCAGAGACAGAGACAGAGACAGAGACAGAGACAGAGACAGAGCCGGAGACAGAGACAGAGACAGAGACAGAGACAGAGACAGAGACAGAGACAGAGACAGAGACAGAGACAGAGACAGAGACAGAGACAGACACTGAGACAGAGACAGAGACGGAGACGGAGACGGAGATAGAGGCAGAGGCAGAGACAGAGACAGAGACGGAGACAGAGGCAGAGACAGAGACAGAGACAGAGACAGAGACAGAGACAAAGACAGAGACAGAGACAGAGGCAGAGACAAACACAGAGGCGGAGGCAGAGACTGAGACAGAGACAGAGACATAGAGACATAGGCACGGAGGCAGAGAAGCAGAGATAGAAACAGAGACAGGGACAGAGACAGAGACAGAGACAGAGACAGAGACAGAGACAGAGACAGAGACAGAGACAGAGATAGAGACAGAGACAGAGACAGAGACAGAGACAGAGACAGAGACAGAGACAGAGACAGAGACAGAGACAGAGACAGAGAGAGAGACGGAGACAGAGGCAGAGACAAACACAGAGCCGGAGGCAGAGACGGAGACAGAGGCAGAGACAGAGCCGTGGACAGAGACAGAGACAGATACAGAGACAGAGACAGAGACAGAGACAGAGACAGAGACAGAGACAGAGACAGAGACAGAGACAGAGACAGAGACAGACACTGAGACAGAGACAGAGACGGAGACGGAGACGGAGATAGAGGCAGAGGCAGAGACAGAGACAGAGACGGAGACAGAGGCAGAGACAGAGACAGAGACAGAGACAGAGACAGAGACAAAGACAGAGACAGAGACAGAGGCAGAGACAAACACAGAGGCGGAGGCAGAGACTGAGACAGAGACAGAGACATAGAGACATAGGCACGGAGGCAGAGAAGCAGAGATAGAAACAGAGACAGGGACAGAGACAGAGACAGAGACAGAGACAGAGACAGAGACAGAGACAGAGACAGAGACAGAGACAGAGATAGAGACAGAGACAGAGACAGAGACAGAGACAGAGACAGAGACAGAGACAGAGACAGAGACAGAGACAGAGACAGAGACAGAGAGAGAGACGGAGACAGAGGCAGAGACAAACACAGAGCCGGAGGCAGAGACGGAGACAGAGGCAGAGACAGAGCCGTGGACAGAGACGGAGACAGAGACAGAGGAAGAGACAGCGACAGAGACAGAGACAGAGACGGAGACAGAGACAGATACGGGGACAGAGACAGAGACAGAGACAGAGACGGAGACAGAGGCAGAGACAGAGCCAGGGACAGAGACAGAGACGGAGACAGAGGAAGAGACAGCGACAGAGAGAGACAGAGACAGAGACAGAGGCAGAGACAGAGACAGAGACAGAGACAGAGACAGAGACAGAGACAAAGTCGCAGACAAACGCAGGGACAGAGACAGAGGCAGAGACAGAGACAGAGACAGAGACAGAGGCAGAGATAGAGACAGAGACAGAGACAGAGACAGAGGGAGAGAGAGCGACAGAGGCAGAGACAGGGACAGAGACAGAGACAGAGACGAGGACAAAGACGGAGACAGACGCAGGGACTGAGACAGAGGCAGAGACAGCGACAGAGACAGGGGCAGAGACAGCGACAGAGACAGATATAGAGACAGGGCAGAGACAGATACGGGGACAGAGACAGAGCCAGGGACAGAGACAGAGACGGAGACAGAGGAAGAGACAGCGACAGAGAGAGACAGAGACAGAGACAGAGGCAGAGACAGAGACAGAGACAGAGACAGAGACAGAGACAGAGACAAAGTCGGAGACAAACGCAGGGACAGAGACAGAGGCAGAGACAGAGACAGAGACAGGGGCAGAGACAGCGACAGAGACAGATATAGAGACAGGGCAGAGACAGAGACAGAGACAGAGACAGAGACAGAGACAGAGACAGAGACAGAGACAGAGACAGAGACAGAGACAGAGACAGAGACAGAGACGGAGACAGAGGCAGAGACAGAGCCAGGGACAGAGACGGAGACAGAGACAGAGGAAGAGACAGCGACAGAGAGAGACAGAGACAGAGACAGAGGCTGTGATAGAGACAGAGACAGAGACAGAGACAGAGACAGAGACAGAGACAGAGGCAGAGACAGAGACAGACAGAGGAATAGACAGAGACAGAGACAGAGACAGAGACAGAGCCAGAGACGGAGGGAGAGACAGCGGCAGAAACAGAGACAGAGACAGAGACAGAGACAGAGACAGAGACAGAGACAGAGACAGAGACAGAGACAGAGACAGAGACAGAGACAGAGACAGAGACAGAGACAGAGACAGAGACAGAGACAGAGACAGAGACAGAGACAGAGACAGAGACAGAGACAGAGACAGAGACAGAGACAGAGACAGAGACAGAGACAGAGACAGAGACAGAGACAGAGACAGAGACAGAGACAGAGACAGAGACAGAGACAGAGACAGAGACAGACACAGAGACAGAGACAGAGACAGAGACAGAGACAGAGACAGAGACAGAGACAGAGACAGAGACAGAGACAGAGACAGAGACAGAGACAGAGACAGAGACAGAGACAGAGACAGAGACAGAGACAGAGACAGAGACAGAGACAGAGACAGAGACGGAGGCAGAGACAGTGACAGAGGCAGAGTCTCAGACAGAGAAAGAGACAGAGGCAGAGACAGAGACAGAGTCAGAGACAGGGACAGAGACGGAGATAGAGACAGAGACAGAGACAGAGACAGAGACAGAGACAGAGACGGAGACAGAGGCAGAGAAACAGGCAGGGACAGAGACAGAGACAGAGACAGAAACAGGGACAGAGACAGATACGGGGACAGAGACAGAGGCAGAGACAGAGACAGAGACAGAGACAGAGACAGAGACAGAGACAAAGTCGGAGACAAACGCAGGGACAGAGACAGAGGCAGAGACAGAGACAGAGACAGAGACAGCGACAGAGACAGAGACGGAGACAGAGACAGAGACAGAGACAGAGACAGAGACAGAGACAGAGACAGAGACAGAGACAGAGACAGAGACAGAGACAGAGACAGAGACAGAGACAGAGACGGAGACAGAGACAGAGACAGAGACAGAGACAAAGACAGAGACGGAGACAGAGGCAGGGACGGAGACAGAGACAGAGACAGAGACGGAGACAGAGACAGATACGGGGACAGAGACAGAGACAGAGACAGAGACGGAGACAGAGGCAGAGACAGAGCCAGGGACAGAGACGAAGACGGAGACAGAGGAAGAGACAGCGACAGAGAGAGACAGAGACAGAGACGGAGGCAGTGACAGAGACAGAGACAGAGACAGAGACAGAGACAGGTGCAGAGGCAGAGACAGAGACAGAGACAGAGACAGAGACAGAGCCGGAGACAGAGACAGAGACAGAGACAGAGGCAGAGATAGAGACAGAGACAGAGACAGAGACAGAGACAGAGACAGAGACAGAGACAGAGACAGAGACAGAGACAGAGACGGAGGCAGAGACAGTGACAGAGGCAGAGTCTCAGACAGAGAAAGAGACAGAGGCAGAGACAGAGACAGAGTCAGAGACAGAGACAGAGACGGAGATAGAGACAGAGACAGAGACAGAGACAGAGACAGATACGGGGACAGAGACAGAGGCAGAGACAGAGACGGAGACAAAGACAGAGACAGAGGCAGAGACGGAGGGAGAGACAGCGACAGAAACAGAGACAGAGACAGAGACAGAGACAGAGACAGAGACAGAGACAGAGACAGAGACAGAGACAGAGACAGAGACAGAGACAGAGACAGAGACAGAGACAGAGACAGAGACAGAGACAGAGACAGACACAGAGACAGAGACAGAGACAGAGACAGAGACAGAGACAGAGACAGAGACAGAGACAGAGACAGAGACGGAGACAGAGGCAGAGACACAGGCAGGGACAGAGACAGAGACAGAGACAGAAACAGGGACAGAGACAGATACGGGGACAGAGACAGAGGCAGAGACAGAGACAGAGACAGAGACAGAGACAGAGACAGAGACAAAGTCGGAGACAAACGCAGGGACAGAGACAGAGGCAGAGACAGAGACAGAGACAGAGACAGCGACAGAGACAGAGACAGAGACAGAGACAGAGACAGAGACAGAGACAGAGACAGAGACAGAGACAGAGACAGAGACAGAGACAGAGACAGAGACAGAGACAGAGTCAGAGACAGAGACAGAGACAGAGACGGAGACAGAGACAGAGACAGAGACAGAGACAAAGACAGAGGCGGAGACAGAGGCAGGGACGGAGACAGAGACAGAGACAGAGACGGAGACAGAGACAGATACGGGGACAGAGACAGAGACAGAGACAGAGACGGAGACAGAGGCAGAGACAGAGCCAGGGACAGAGACGGAGTCGGAGACAGAGGAAGAGACAGCGACAGAGAGAGACAGAGACAGAGACAGAGGCAGTGACAGAGACAGAGACAGAGACAGAGACAGAGACAGAGACAGAGACAGATGCAGAGGCAGAGACAGAGACAGAGACAGAGACAGAGACAGAGACAGAGACAGAGCCGGAGACAGAGACAGAGACAGAGACAGAGACAGAGACAGAGACAGAGACAGAGACAGAGACAGAGACAGAGACAGAGACAGAGACAGAGACAGAGACAGAGACAGACACTGAGACAGAGACAGAGACGGAGACGGAGACGGAGATAGAGGCAGAGGCAGAGACAGAGACAGAGACGGAGACAGAGGCAGAGACAGAGACAGAGACAGAGACAGAGACAGAGACAAAGACAGAGACAGAGACAGAGGCAGAGACAAACACAGAGGCGGAGGCAGAGACTGAGACAGAGACAGAGACATAGAGACATAGGCACGGAGGCAGAGAAGCAGAGATAGAAACAGAGACAGGGACAGAGACAGAGACAGAGACAGAGACAGAGACAGAGACAGAGACAGAGACAGAGACAGAGATAGAGACAGAGACAGAGACAGAGACAGAGACAGAGACAGAGACAGAGACAGAGACAGAGACAGAGACAGAGACGGAGACAGAGGCAGAGACAAACACAGAGCCGGAGGCAGAGACGGAGACAGAGGCAGAGACAGAGCCGTGGACAGAGACGGAGACAGAGACAGAGGAAGAGACAGCGACAGAGACAGAGACAGAGACAGAGACAGAGACAGAGACAGAGACAGAGACAGAGACAGAGACAGAGACAGAGACAGAGACAGAGACAGAGACAGAGACAGAGGCAGAGACAGAGCCAGGGACGGAGATAGAGACAGAGACAGAGGGATAGACAGCGACAGAGACAGAGACAGAGACAGAGACAGAGACAGAGACAGAGACAGAGACAGAGACAGAGACAGAGTCAGAGACAGAGACAGAGACAGAGACAGAGACAGAGACAGAGACAGAGACAGAGACAGAGACAGAGACAGAGACAGAGACAGAGGCAGAGACAGAGACGGAGACAGAGACAGAGACAGAGACGGAGACAGAGACAGATACGGGGACAGAGACAGAGACAGAGACAGAGACGGAGACAGAGGCAGAGACAGAGCCAGGGACAGAGACAGAGACGGAGACAGAGGAAGAGACAGCGACAGAGAGAGACAGAGACAGAGACAGAGGCAGAGACAGAGACAGAGACAGAGACAGAGACAGAGACAAAGTCGCAGACAAACGCAGGGACAGAGACAGAGGCAGAGACAGAGACAGAGACAGAGACAGAGGCAGAGATAGAGACAGAGACAGAGACAGAGACAGAGGGAGAGAGAGCGACAGAGGCAGAGACAGAGACAGAGACAGAGACAGAGACGAGGACAAAGACGGAGACAGACGCAGGGACTGAGACAGAGGCAGAGACAGCGACAGAGACAGGGGCAGAGACAGCGACAGAGACAGATATAGAGACAGGGCAGAGACAGATACGGGGACAGAGACAGAGCCAGGGACAGAGACAGAGACGGAGACAGAGGAAGAGACAGCGACAGAGAGAGACAGAGACAGAGACAGAGGCAGAGACAGAGACAGAGACAGAGACAGAGACAGAGACAGAGACAAAGTCGGAGACAAACGCAGGGACAGAGACAGAGGCAGAGACAGAGACAGAGACAGGGGCAGAGACAGCGACAGAGACAGATATAGAGACAGGGCAGAGACAGAGACAGAGACAGAGACAGAGACTGAGACAGAGACAGAGACAGAGACAGAGACAGAGACAGAGACAGAGACGGAGACAGAGGCAGAGACAGAGCCAGGGACAGAGACGGAGACAGAGACAGAGGAAGAGACAGCGACAGAGAGAGACAGAGACAGAGACAGAGGCTGTGATAGAGACAGAGACAGAGACAGAGACAGAGACAGAGACAGAGGCAGAGGCAGAGACAGAGACAGAGACAGAGACAGAGACAGAGACAGAGACAAAGACAGAGACAGAGACAGAGGCAGGGACAGAGACAGAGACAGAGACAGAGACAGAGACAGAGACAGAGACAGAGACAGAGACAGAGACAGAGACAGAGACAGAGACAGAGGCGGAGACAGAGACAGAGACGGTGGCAGAGACAGTGACAGAGACAGAGACAGAGGCAGAGTCTCAGACAGAGAAAGAGACGGAGAGAGAGACAGAGACAGAGACAGAGACAGATACGGAGACAGAGACAGCGACAGAGACTGAGACAGAGACAGAGACAGATACGGAGACAGAGACGGAGACAGAGACAGAGACAGAAACAGAGACCGAGACAGAGACGGAGACAGAGACGGAGACAGAGACAGAGACAGAGACAGAGACAGAGACAGAGACAGAGACAGAGACAGAGACAGAGACAGAGACAGAGACAGAGACAGAGACAAAGACAGAGACAGAGACAGAGGCAGGGACGGAGACAGAGACAGAGACAGAGACAGAGGCAGGGACGGAGACAGAGACAGAGACAGAGACAGAGACAGAGACGGAGACAGACAGAGGAATAGACAGAGACAGAGACAGAGACAGAGACAGAGCCAGAGACGGAGGGAGAGACAGCGACAGAAACAGAGACAGAGACAGAGACAGAGACAGAGACAGAGACAGAGACAGAGACAGAGACAGAGACAGAGACAGAGACAGAGACAGAGACAGAGACAGAGACAGAGACAGAGACAGAGACAGAGACAGAGTCAGAGACAGAGACAGAGACAGAGACAGAGACAGAGACAGAGACAGAGACAGAGACAGAGACAGAGACAGAGACAGAGACAGAGACAGAGACAGAGACAGAGACACAGACGGAGACAGAGACAGAGACAGAGACAGAGACAAAGACAGAGACGGAGACAGAGGCAGGGACGGAGACAGAGACAGAGACAGAGACGGAGACAGAGACAGATACGGGGACAGAGACAGAGACAGAGACAGAGACGGAGACAGAGGCAGAGACAGAGCCAGGGACAGAGACGGAGTCGGAGACAGAGGAAGAGACAGCGACAGAGAGAGACAGAGACAGAGACAGAGGCAGTGACAGAGACAGAGACAGAGACAGGGACAGAGACAGATGCAGAGGCAGAGACAGAGACAGAGACAGAGACAGAGACAGAGACAGAGCCGGAGACAGAGACAGAGACAGAGACAGAGACAGAGACAGAGACAGAGACAGAGACAGAGACAGAGACAGAGACAGAGACAGAGACGGAGACAGAGACAGAGACGGAGACGGAGACGGAGATAGAGGCAGAGACGGAGACAGAGGCAGAGACAGAGCCAGGGACAGAGACAGAGACGGAGACAGAGGAAGAGACAGCGACAGAGAGAGACAGAGACAGAGACAGAGGCAGAGACAGAGACAGAGACAGAGACAGAGACAGAGACAAAGTCGGAGACAAACGCAGGGACAGAGACAGAGGCAGAGACAGAGACAGAGACAGAGACAGAGGCAGAGATAGAGACAGAGACAGAGACAGAGACAGAGGGAGAGAGAGCGACAGAGGCAGAGACAGAGACAGAGACAGAGACAGAGGCAGAGATAGAGACAGAGACAGAGACAGAGACAGAGGGAGAGAGAGCGACAGAGGCAGAGACAGAGACAGAGACAGAGACAGAGACGAGGACAAAGACGGAGACAGACGCAGGGACTGAGACAGAGGCAGAGACAGCGACAGAGACAGGGGCAGAGACAGCGACAGAGACAGATATAGAGACAGGGCAGAGACAGATACGGGGACAGAGACAGAGCCAGGGACAGAGACAGAGACGGAGACAGAGGAAGAGACAGCGACAGAGAGAGACAGAGACAGAGACAGAGGCAGAGACAGAGACAGAGACAGAGACAGAGACAGAGACAGAGACAAAGTCGGAGACAAACGCAGGGACAGAGACAGAGGCAGAGACAGAGACAGAGACAGGGGCAGAGACAGCGACAGAGACAGATATAGAGACAGGGCAGAGACAGAGACAGAGACAGAGACAGAGACAGAGACAGAGACAGAGACAGAGACAGAGACAGAGACAGAGACAGAGACGGAGACAGAGGCAGAGACAGAGCCAGGGACAGAGACGGAGACAGAGACAGAGGAAGAGACAGCGACAGAGAGAGACAGAGACAGAGACAGAGGCTGTGATAGAGACAGAGACAGAGACAGAGACAGAGACAGAGACAGAGGCAGAGGCAGAGACAGAGACAGAGACAGAGACAGAGACAGAGACAGAGACAAAGACAGAGACAGAGACAGAGGCAGGGACAGAGACAGAGACAGAGACAGAGACAGAGACAGAGACAGAGACAGAGACAGAGACAGAGACAGAGACAGAGACAGAGACAGAGGCGGAGACAGAGACAGAGACGGAGGCAGAGACAGTGACAGAGACAGAGACAGAGGCAGAGTCTCAGACAGAGAAAGAGACGGAGACAGAGACAGAGACAGAGACAGAGACAGATACGGAGACAGAGACAGCGACAGAGACTGAGACAGAGACAGAGACAGATACGGAGACAGAGACGGAGACAGAGACAGAGACAGAAACAGAGACCGAGACAGAGACGGAGACAGAGACGGAGACAGAGACAGAGACAGAGACAGAGACAGAGACAGAGACAGAGACAGAGACAGAGACAGAGACAGAGACAGAGACAGAGACAGAGACAAAGACAGAGACAGAGACAGAGGCAGGGACGGAGACAGAGACAGAGACAGAGACAGAGGCAGGGACGGAGACAGAGACAGAGACAGAGACAGAGACAGAGACGGAGACAGACAGAGGAATAGACAGAGACAGAGACAGAGACAGAGACAGAGCCAGAGACGGAGGGAGAGACAGCGACAGAAACAGAGACAGAGACAGAGACAGAGACAGAGACAGAGACAGAGACAGAGACAGAGACAGAGACAGAGACAGAGACAGAGACAGAGACAGAGACAGAGACAGAGACAGAGACAGAGACAGAGACAGAGACAGAGTCAGAGACAGAGACAGAGACAGAGACAGAGACAGAGACAGAGACAGAGACAGAGACAGAGACAGAGACAGAGACAGAGACAGAGACAGAGACAGAGACAGAGACACAGACGGAGACAGAGACAGAGACAGAGACAGAGACAAAGACAGAGACGGAGACAGAGGCAGGGACGGAGACAGAGACAGAGACAGAGACGGAGACAGAGACAGATACGGGGACAGAGACAGAGACAGAGACAGAGACGGAGACAGAGGCAGAGACAGAGCCAGGGACAGAGACGGAGTCGGAGACAGAGGAAGAGACAGCGACAGAGAGAGACAGAGACAGAGACAGAGGCAGTGACAGAGACAGAGACAGAGACAGGGACAGAGACAGATGCAGAGGCAGAGACAGAGACAGAGACAGAGACAGAGACAGAGACAGAGCCGGAGACAGAGACAGAGACAGAGACAGAGACAGAGACAGAGACAGAGACAGAGACAGAGACAGAGACAGAGACAGAGACAGAGACAGAGACAGACACTGAGACAGAGACAGAGACGGAGACGGAGACGGAGATAGAGGCAGAGGCAGAGACAGAGACAGAGACGGAGACAGAGGCAGAGACAGAGACAGAGACAGAGACAGAGACAGAGACAAAGACAGAGACAGAGACAGAGACAGAGACAGAGACAGAGACAGAGACAGAGACAGAGACAGAGACAGAGACAGAGACAGAGACAGAGACAGACACAGAGACAGAGACAGAGACAGAGACAGAGACAGAGACAGAGACAGAGACAGAGACAGAGACAGAGACGGAGACAGAGGCAGAGACACAGGCAGGGACAGAGACAGAGACAGAGACAGAAACAGGGACAGAGACAGATACGGGGACAGAGACAGAGGCAGAGACAGAGACAGAGACAGAGACAGAGACAGAGACAGAGACAAAGTCGGAGACAAACGCAGGGACAGAGACAGAGGCAGAGACAGAGACAGAGACAGAGACAGCGACAGAGACAGAGACAGAGACAGAGACAGAGACAGAGACAGAGACAGAGACAGAGACAGAGACAGAGACAGAGACAGAGACAGAGACAGAGACAGAGACAGAGACAGAGTCAGAGACAGAGACAGAGACAGAGACGGAGACAGAGACAGAGACAGAGACAGAGACAAAGACAGAGGCGGAGACAGAGGCAGGGACGGAGACAGAGACAGAGACAGAGACGGAGACAGAGACAGATACGGGGACAGAGACAGAGACAGAGACAGAGACGGAGACAGAGGCAGAGACAGAGCCAGGGACAGAGACGGAGTCGGAGACAGAGGAAGAGACAGCGACAGAGAGAGACAGAGACAGAGACAGAGGCAGTGACAGAGACAGAGACAGAGACAGAGACAGAGACAGAGACAGAGACAGATGCAGAGGCAGAGACAGAGACAGAGACAGAGACAGAGACAGAGACAGAGACAGAGCCGGAGACAGAGACAGAGACAGAGACAGAGACAGAGACAGAGACAGAGACAGAGACAGAGACAGAGACAGAGACAGAGACAGAGACAGAGACAGAGACAGAGACAGAGACAGACACTGAGACAGAGACAGAGACGGAGACGGAGACGGAGATAGAGGCAGAGGCAGAGACAGAGACAGAGACGGAGACAGAGGCAGAGACAGAGACAGAGACAGAGACAGAGACAGAGACAAAGACAGAGACAGAGACAGAGGCAGAGACAAACACAGAGGCGGAGGCAGAGACTGAGACAGAGACAGAGACATAGAGACATAGGCACGGAGGCAGAGAAGCAGAGATAGAAACAGAGACAGGGACAGAGACAGAGACAGAGACAGAGACAGAGACAGAGACAGAGACAGAGACAGAGACAGAGATAGAGACAGAGACAGAGACAGAGACAGAGACAGAGACAGAGACAGAGACAGAGACAGAGACAGAGACAGAGACAGAGACAGAGACAGAGACAGAGACAGAGACAGAGACGGAGACAGAGGCAGAGACAAACACAGAGCCGGAGGCAGAGACGGAGACAGAGGCAGAGACAGAGCCGTGGACAGAGACGGAGACAGAGACAGAGGAAGAGACAGCGACAGAGACAGAGACAGAGACAGAGACAGAGACAGAGACAGAGACAGAGACAGAGACAGAGACAGAGACAGAGACAGAGACAGAGACAGAGACAGAGACAGAGGCAGAGACAGAGCCAGGGACGGAGATAGAGACAGAGACAGAGGGATAGACAGCGACAGAGACAGAGACAGAGACAGAGACAGAGACAGAGACAGAGACAGAGACAGAGACAGAGACAGAGACAGAGTCAGAGACAGAGACAGAGACAGAGACAGAGACAGAGACAGAGACAGAGACAGAGACAGAGACAGAGACAGAGACAGAGACAGAGGCAGAGACAGAGACGGAGACAGAGACAGAGACAGAGACGGAGACAGAGACAGATACGGGGACAGAGACAGAGACAGAGACAGAGACGGAGACAGAGGCAGAGACAGAGCCAGGGACAGAGACAGAGACGGAGACAGAGGAAGAGACAGCGACAGAGAGAGACAGAGACAGAGACAGAGGCAGAGACAGAGACAGAGACAGAGACAGAGACAGAGACAAAGTCGCAGACAAACGCAGGGACAGAGACAGAGGCAGAGACAGAGACAGAGACAGAGACAGAGGCAGAGATAGAGACAGAGACAGAGACAGAGACAGAGGGAGAGAGAGCGACAGAGGCAGAGACAGAGACAGAGACAGAGACAGAGACGAGGACAAAGACGGAGACAGACGCAGGGACTGAGACAGAGGCAGAGACAGCGACAGAGACAGGGGCAGAGACAGCGACAGAGACAGATATAGAGACAGGGCAGAGACAGATACGGGGACAGAGACAGAGCCAGGGACAGAGACAGAGACGGAGACAGAGGAAGAGACAGCGACAGAGAGAGACAGAGACAGAGACAGAGGCAGAGACAGAGACAGAGACAGAGACAGAGACAGAGACAGAGACAAAGTCGGAGACAAACGCAGGGACAGAGACAGAGGCAGAGACAGAGACAGAGACAGGGGCAGAGACAGCGACAGAGACAGATATAGAGACAGGGCAGAGACAGAGACAGAGACAGAGACAGAGACTGAGACAGAGACAGAGACAGAGACAGAGACAGAGACAGAGACAGAGACGGAGACAGAGGCAGAGACAGAGCCAGGGACAGAGACGGAGACAGAGACAGAGGAAGAGACAGCGACAGAGAGAGACAGAGACAGAGACAGAGGCTGTGATAGAGACAGAGACAGAGACAGAGACAGAGACAGAGACAGAGGCAGAGGCAGAGACAGAGACAGAGACAGAGACAGAGACAGAGACAGAGACAAAGACAGAGACAGAGACAGAGGCAGGGACAGAGACAGAGACAGAGACAGAGACAGAGACAGAGACAGAGACAGAGACAGAGACAGAGACAGAGACAGAGACAGAGACAGAGGCGGAGACAGAGACAGAGACGGAGGCAGAGACAGTGACAGAGACAGAGACAGAGGCAGAGTCTCAGACAGAGAAAGAGACGGAGAGAGAGACAGAGACAGAGACAGAGACAGATACGGAGACAGAGACAGCGACAGAGACTGAGACAGAGACAGAGACAGATACGGAGACAGAGACGGAGACAGAGACAGAGACAGAAACAGAGACCGAGACAGAGACGGAGACAGAGACGGAGACAGAGACAGAGACAGAGACAGAGACAGAGACAGAGACAGAGACAGAGACAGAGACAGAGACAGAGACAGAGACAGAGACAGAGACAAAGACAGAGACAGAGACAGAGGCAGGGACGGAGACAGAGACAGAGACAGAGACAGAGGCAGGGACGGAGACAGAGACAGAGACAGAGACAGAGACAGAGACGGAGACAGACAGAGGAATAGACAGAGACAGAGACAGAGACAGAGACAGAGCCAGAGACGGAGGGAGAGACAGCGACAGAAACAGAGACAGAGACAGAGACAGAGACAGAGACAGAGACAGAGACAGAGACAGAGACAGAGACAGAGACAGAGACAGAGACAGAGACAGAGACAGAGACAGAGACAGAGACAGAGACAGAGACAGAGTCAGAGACAGAGACAGAGACAGAGACAGAGACAGAGACAGAGACAGAGACAGAGACAGAGACAGAGACAGAGACAGAGACAGAGACAGAGACAGAGACAGAGACACAGACGGAGACAGAGACAGAGACAGAGACAGAGACAAAGACAGAGACGGAGACAGAGGCAGGGACGGAGACAGAGACAGAGACAGAGACGGAGACAGAGACAGATACGGGGACAGAGACAGAGACAGAGACAGAGACGGAGACAGAGGCAGAGACAGAGCCAGGGACAGAGACGGAGTCGGAGACAGAGGAAGAGACAGCGACAGAGAGAGACAGAGACAGAGACAGAGGCAGTGACAGAGACAGAGACAGAGACAGGGACAGAGACAGATGCAGAGGCAGAGACAGAGACAGAGACAGAGACAGAGACAGAGACAGAGCCGGAGACAGAGACAGAGACAGAGACAGAGACAGAGACAGAGACAGAGACAGAGACAGAGACAGAGACAGAGACAGAGACAGAGACGGAGACCGAGACAGAGACGGAGACGGAGACGGAGATAGAGGCAGAGACGGAGACAGAGGCAGAGACAGAGCCAGGGACAGAGACAGAGACGGAGACAGAGGAAGAGACAGCGACAGAGAGAGACAGAGACAGAGACAGAGGCAGAGACAGAGACAGAGACAGAGACAGAGACAGAGACAAAGTCGGAGACAAACGCAGGGACAGAGACAGAGGCAGAGACAGAGACAGAGACAGAGACAGAGGCAGAGATAGAGACAGAGACAGAGACAGAGACAGAGGGAGAGAGAGCGACAGAGGCAGAGACAGAGACAGAGACAGAGACAGAGGCAGAGATAGAGACAGAGACAGAGACAGAGACAGAGGGAGAGAGAGCGACAGAGGCAGAGACAGAGACAGAGACAGAGACAGAGACGAGGACAAAGACGGAGACAGACGCAGGGACTGAGACAGAGGCAGAGACAGCGACAGAGACAGGGGCAGAGACAGCGACAGAGACAGATATAGAGACAGGGCAGAGACAGATACGGGGACAGAGACAGAGCCAGGGACAGAGACAGAGACGGAGACAGAGGAAGAGACAGCGACAGAGAGAGACAGAGACAGAGACAGAGGCAGAGACAGAGACAGAGACAGAGACAGAGACAGAGACAGAGACAAAGTCGGAGACAAACGCAGGGACAGAGACAGAGGCAGAGACAGAGACAGAGACAGGGGCAGAGACAGCGACAGAGACAGATATAGAGACAGGGCAGAGACAGAGACAGAGACAGAGACAGAGACAGAGACAGAGACAGAGACAGAGACAGAGACAGAGACAGAGACAGAGACGGAGACAGAGGCAGAGACAGAGCCAGGGACAGAGACGGAGACAGAGACAGAGGAAGAGACAGCGACAGAGAGAGACAGAGACAGAGACAGAGGCTGTGATAGAGACAGAGACAGAGACAGAGACAGAGACAGAGACAGAGGCAGAGGCAGAGACAGAGACAGAGACAGAGACAGAGACAGAGACAGAGACAAAGACAGAGACAGAGACAGAGGCAGGGACAGAGACAGAGACAGAGACAGAGACAGAGACAGAGACAGAGACAGAGACAGAGACAGAGACAGAGACAGAGACAGAGACAGAGGCGGAGACAGAGACAGAGACGGAGGCAGAGACAGTGACAGAGACAGAGACAGAGGCAGAGTCTCAGACAGAGAAAGAGACGGAGACAGAGACAGAGACAGAGACAGAGACAGATACGGAGACAGAGACAGCGACAGAGACTGAGACAGAGACAGAGACAGATACGGAGACAGAGACGGAGACAGAGACAGAGACAGAAACAGAGACCGAGACAGAGACGGAGACAGAGACGGAGACAGAGACAGAGACAGAGACAGAGACAGAGACAGAGACAGAGACAGAGACAGAGACAGAGACAGAGACAGAGACAGAGACAGAGACAGAGACAGAGACAAAGACAGAGACAGAGACAGAGGCAGGGACGGAGACAGAGACAGAGACAGAGACAGAGGCAGGGACGGAGACAGAGACAGAGACAGAGACAGAGACAGAGACGGAGACAGACAGAGGAATAGACAGAGACAGAGACAGAGACAGAGACAGAGCCAGAGACGGAGGGAGAGACAGCGACAGAAACAGAGACAGAGACAGAGACAGAGACAGAGACAGAGACAGAGACAGAGACAGAGACAGAGACAGAGACAGAGACAGAGACAGAGACAGAGACAGAGACAGAGACAGAGACAGAGACAGAGACAGAGACAGAGTCAGAGACAGAGACAGAGACAGAGACAGAGACAGAGACAGAGACAGAGACAGAGACAGAGACAGAGACAGAGACAGAGACAGAGACAGAGACAGAGACAGAGACAGAGACACAGACGGAGACAGAGACAGAGACAGAGACAGAGACAAAGACAGAGACGGAGACAGAGGCAGGGACGGAGACAGAGACAGAGACAGAGACGGAGACAGAGACAGATACGGGGACAGAGACAGAGACAGAGACAGAGACGGAGACAGAGGCAGAGACAGAGCCAGGGACAGAGACGGAGTCGGAGACAGAGGAAGAGACAGCGACAGAGAGAGACAGAGACAGAGACAGAGGCAGTGACAGAGACAGAGACAGAGACAGGGACAGAGACAGATGCAGAGGCAGAGACAGAGACAGAGACAGAGACAGAGACAGAGACAGAGCCGGAGACAGAGACAGAGACAGAGACAGAGACAGAGACAGAGACAGAGACAGAGACAGAGACAGAGACAGAGACAGAGACAGAGACAGAGACAGACACTGAGACAGAGACAGAGACGGAGACGGAGACGGAGATAGAGGCAGAGGCAGAGACAGAGACAGAGACGGAGACAGAGGCAGAGACAGAGACAGAGACAGAGACAGAGACAGAGACAAAGACAGAGACAGAGACAGAGGCAGAGACAAACACAGAGGCGGAGGCAGAGACTGAGACAGAGACAGAGACATAGAGACATAGGCACGGAGGCAGAGAAGCAGAGATAGAAACAGAGACAGGGACGGAGACAGAGACAGAGACACAGACAGAGTCAGAGACAGAGACAGAGACAGAGACAGAGACAGAGACAGAGGAAGAGACAGCGACAGAGACAGAGACAGAGACAGAGACAGAGACAGAGACAGAGACAAAGACAGAGGCAGAGACAGAGCCAGGGACGGAGATAGAGACAGAGACAGAGGGATAGACAGCGACAGAGGCAGAGACAGAGACAGAGACAGAGACAGAGACAGAGTCAGACACAGAGACGGAGACAGAGACAGAGACAGAGACAGAGACAGAGACAGAGGCAGAGACAGAGACAGAGACAGAGACAGAGGCAGAGACAGAGACGGAGACAGAGACAGAGACAGAGACGGAGACAGAGACAGATACGGGGACAGAGACAGAGACAGAGACAGAGACGGAGACAGAGGCAGAGACAGAGCCAGGGACAGAGACAGAGACGGAGACAGAGGAAGAGACAGCGACAGAGAGAGACAGAGACAGAGACAGAGGCAGAGACAGAGACAGAGACAGAGACAGAGACAGAGACAAAGTCGGAGACAAACGCAGGGACAGAGACAGAGGCAGAGACAGAGACAGAGACAGAGACAGAGGCAGAGATAGAGACAGAGACAGAGACAGAGACAGAGGGAGAGAGAGCGACAGAGGCAGAGACAGAGACAGAGACAGAGACAGAGACGGGGACAAAGACGGAGACAGACGCAGGGACTGAGACAGAGGCAGAGACAGCGACAGAGACAGGGGCAGAGACAGCGACATAGACAGATATAGAGACAGGGCAGAGACAGAGACAGAGACAGAGACAGAGACAGAGACAGAGACAGAGACAGAGACAGAGACAGAGACGGAGACAGAGGCAGAGACAGAGCCAGGGACAGAGACGGAGACAGAGACAGAGGAAGAGACAGCGACAGAGAGAGACAGAGACAGAGACAGAGGCTGTGATAGAGACAGAGACAGAGACAGAGACAGAGACAGAGACAGAGACAGAGACAGAGACAAAGTCGGAGACAAACGCAGGGACAGAGACAGAGACAGAGACAGAGACAGAGACAGAGACAGAGACAGAGACAGAGACAGAGACAGAGACAGAGACAGAGACAGAGACGGAGACAGAGACAGAGACAGAGACAGAGACAAAGACAGAGACGGAGACAGTGGCAGGGACGGAGACAGAGACAGAGACAGAGACGGAGACAGAGACAGATACGGGGACAGAGACAGAGACAGCGACAGAGACGGAGACAGAGGCAGAGACAGAGCCAGGGACAGAGACGAAGACGGAGACAGAGGAAGAGACAGCGACAGAGAGAGACAGAGACAGAGACGGAGGCAGTGACAGAGACAGAGACAGAGACAGAGACAGAGATAGATGCAGAGGCAGAGACAGAGACAGAGACAGAGACAGAGACAGAGACAGAGCCGGAGACAGAGACAGAGACAGAGACAGAGGCAGAGATAGAGACAGAGACAGAGACAGAGACAGAGGGAGAGAGAGCGACAGAGGCAGAAACAGAGACAGAGACGGAGACAAAGACGGAGACAGACGCAGGGACTGAGACAGAGGCAGAGACAGAGACAGAGACAGAGACAGAGACAGAGACAGAGGCAGAGACAGAGCCAGGGACGGAGATAGAGACATAGACAGAGGGATAGACAGCGACAGAGACAGAGACAGAGACAGAGACAGAGACAGAGACAGAGACAGAGACAAACACAGAGACAGAGACAGAGACAGAGACAGAGGCAGAGACAGAGACAGAGACAGAGACGGAGACAGAGGCAGAGACAAACACAGAGACGGAGGCAGAGACGGAGACAGAGGCAGAGACAGAGCCGGGGACAGAGACGGAGACAGAGACAGAGGAAGAGACAGCGACAGAGACAGAGACAGAGACAGAGACAGAGACAGAGACAGAGACAGAGACAGAGACAGAGACAGAGACAGAGACAGAGACAGAGACAGAGACAGAGACAGAGACAGAGGAAGAGACAGCGACAGAGACAGAGACAGAGACAGAGACAGAGACAGAGACAAACACAGAGACGGAGGCAGGGACGGAGACAGAGACAGAGACAGAGACAGAGGCAGGGTCGGAGACAGAGACAGAGACAGAGACAGAGACAGAGACGGAGACAGACAGAGGAATAGACAGAGACAGAGACAGAGACAGAGACAGAGACAGAGACAGAGACAGAGACAGAGACAGAGACAGAGACAGAGACAGAGACAGAGACAGAGACAGAGACAGAGACAGAGACAGAGACAGAGACAGAGACAGAGACACAGACGGAGACAGAGACAGAGACAGAGACAGAGACAAAGACAGAGACGGAGACAGAGGCAGGGACGGAGACAGAGACAGAGACAGAGACGGAGACAGAGACAGATACGGGGACAGAGACAGAGACAGAGACAGAGACGGAGACAGAGGCAGAGACAGAGCCAGGGACAGAGACGGAGTCGGAGACAGAGGAAGAGACAGCGACAGAGAGAGACAGAGACAGAGACAGAGGCAGTGACAGAGACAGAGACAGAGACAGGGACAGAGACAGATGCAGAGGCAGAGACAGAGACAGAGACAGAGACAGAGACAGAGACAGAGCCGGAGACAGAGACAGAGACAGAGACAGAGACAGAGACAGAGACAGAGACAGAGACAGAGACAGAGACAGAGACAGAGACAGAGACAGAGACAGACACTGAGACAGAGACAGAGACGGAGACGGAGACGGAGATAGAGGCAGAGGCAGAGACAGAGACAGAGACGGAGACAGAGGCAGAGACAGAGACAGAGACAGAGACAGAGACAGAGACAAAGACAGAGACAGAGACAGAGGCAGAGACAAACACAGAGGCGGAGGCAGAGACTGAGACAGAGACAGAGACATAGAGACATAGGCACGGAGGCAGAGAAGCAGAGATAGAAACAGAGACAGGGACGGAGACAGAGACAGAGACACAGACAGAGTCAGAGACAGAGACAGAGACAGAGACAGAGACAGAGACAGAGGAAGAGACAGCGACAGAGACAGAGACAGAGACAGAGACAGAGACAGAGACAGAGACAAAGACAGAGGCAGAGACAGAGCCAGGGACGGAGATAGAGACAGAGACAGAGGGATAGACAGCGACAGAGGCAGAGACAGAGACAGAGACAGAGACAGAGACAGAGTCAGACACAGAGACGGAGACAGAGACAGAGACAGAGACAGAGACAGAGACAGAGGCAGAGACAGAGACAGAGACAGAGACAGAGGCAGAGACAGAGACGGAGACAGAGACAGAGACAGAGACGGAGACAGAGACAGATACGGGGACAGAGACAGAGACAGAGACAGAGACGGAGACAGAGGCAGAGACAGAGCCAGGGACAGAGACAGAGACGGAGACAGAGGAAGAGACAGCGACAGAGAGAGACAGAGACAGAGACAGAGGCAGAGACAGAGACAGAGACAGAGACAGAGACAGAGACAAAGTCGGAGACAAACGCAGGGACAGAGACAGAGGCAGAGACAGAGACAGAGACAGAGACAGAGGCAGAGATAGAGACAGAGACAGAGACAGAGACAGAGGGAGAGAGAGCGACAGAGGCAGAGACAGAGACAGAGACAGAGACAGAGACGGGGACAAAGACGGAGACAGACGCAGGGACTGAGACAGAGGCAGAGACAGCGACAGAGACAGGGGCAGAGACAGCGACATAGACAGATATAGAGACAGGGCAGAGACAGAGACAGAGACAGAGACAGAGACAGAGACAGAGACAGAGACAGAGACAGAGACAGAGACGGAGACAGAGGCAGAGACAGAGCCAGGGACAGAGACGGAGACAGAGACAGAGGAAGAGACAGCGACAGAGAGAGACAGAGACAGAGACAGAGGCTGTGATAGAGACAGAGACAGAGACAGAGACAGAGACAGAGACAGAGACAGAGACAGAGACAAAGTCGGAGACAAACGCAGGGACAGAGACAGAGACAGAGACAGAGACAGAGACAGAGACAGAGACAGAGACAGAGACAGAGACAGAGACAGAGACAGAGACAGAGACGGAGACAGAGACAGAGACAGAGACAGAGACAAAGACAGAGACGGAGACAGTGGCAGGGACGGAGACAGAGACAGAGACAGAGACGGAGACAGAGACAGATACGGGGACAGAGACAGAGACAGCGACAGAGACGGAGACAGAGGCAGAGACAGAGCCAGGGACAGAGACGAAGACGGAGACAGAGGAAGAGACAGCGACAGAGAGAGACAGAGACAGAGACGGAGGCAGTGACAGAGACAGAGACAGAGACAGAGACAGAGATAGATGCAGAGGCAGAGACAGAGACAGAGACAGAGACAGAGACAGAGACAGAGCCGGAGACAGAGACAGAGACAGAGACAGAGGCAGAGATAGAGACAGAGACAGAGACAGAGACAGAGGGAGAGAGAGCGACAGAGGCAGAAACAGAGACAGAGACGGAGACAAAGACGGAGACAGACGCAGGGACTGAGACAGAGGCAGAGACAGAGACAGAGACAGAGACAGAGACAGAGACAGAGGCAGAGACAGAGCCAGGGACGGAGATAGAGACATAGACAGAGGGATAGACAGCGACAGAGACAGAGACAGAGACAGAGACAGAGACAGAGACAGAGACAGAGACAAACACAGAGACAGAGACAGAGACAGAGACAGAGGCAGAGACAGAGACAGAGACAGAGACGGAGACAGAGGCAGAGACAAACACAGAGACGGAGGCAGAGACGGAGACAGAGGCAGAGACAGAGCCGGGGACAGAGACGGAGACAGAGACAGAGGAAGAGACAGCGACAGAGACAGAGACAGAGACAGAGACAGAGACAGAGACAGAGACAGAGACAGAGACAGAGACAGAGACAGAGACAGAGACAGAGACAGAGACAGAGACAGAGACAGAGACAGAGACAGAGGAAGAGACAGCGACAGAGACAGAGACAGAGACAGAGACAGAGACAGAGACAAACACAGAGACGGAGGCAGGGACGGAGACAGAGACAGAGACAGAGACAGAGGCAGGGTCGGAGACAGAGACAGAGACAGAGACAGAGACAGAGACGGAGACAGACAGAGGAATAGACAGAGACAGAGACAGAGACAGAGACAGAGACAGAGACAGAGACAGAGACAGAGACAGAGACAGAGACAGAGACAGAGACAGAGACAGAGACAGAGACAGAGACAGAGACAGAGACAGAGACAGAGACAGAGACAGAGACAGAGACAGAGACAGAGACAGAGACAGAGACAGAGACAGAGACAGAGGCAGTGACAGAGACAGAGACAGAGACAGGGACAGAGACAGATGCAGAGGCAGAGACAGAGACAGAGACAGAGACAGAGGCAGAGACAGAGCCGGAGACAGAGACAGAGACAGAGACAGAGACAGAGACAGAGACAGAGACAGAGACAGAGACAGAGACAGAGACAGAGACAGAGACAGAGACAGAGACAGAGACAGAGACAGAGACAGACACTGAGACAGAGACAGAGACGGAGACGGAGACGGAGATAGAGGCAGAGGCAGAGACAGAGACAGAGACGGAGACAGAGGCAGAGACAGAGACAGAGACAGAGACAGAGACAGAGACAAAGACAGAGACAGAGACAGAGGCAGAGACAAACACAGAGGCGGAGGCAGAGACTGAGACAGAGACAGAGACATAGAGACATAGGCACGGAGGCAGAGAAGCAGAGATAGAAACAGAGACAGGGACAGAGACAGAGACAGAGACAGAGACAGAGACAGAGACAGAGACAGAGACAGAGACAGAGACAGAGACAGAGCCAGGGACAGAGACGGAGACAGAGACAGAGGAAGAGACAGCGACAGAGAGAGACAGAGACAGAGACAGAGGCTGTGATAGAGACAGAGACAGAGACAGAGACAGAGACAGAGAGAGAGACAGAGACAGAGACAAAGTCGGAGACAAACGCAGGGACAGAGACAGAGGCAGAGACAGAGACAGAGACAGAGACAGCGACAGAGTCAGAGACAGAGACAGAGACAGAGACAGAGACAGAGACAGAGACAGAGACAGAGACAGAGACAGAGACAGAGACAGAGACAGAGACAGAGACAGAGACAGAGACAGAGACAGAGACAGAGACGGAGACAGAGACAGAGACAGAGACAGAGACAAAGACAGAGACGGAGACAGAGGCAGGGACGGAGACAGAGACAGAGACAGAGACGGAGACAGAGACAGATACGGGGACAGAGACAGAGACAGAGACAGAGACGGAGACAGAGGCAGAGACAGAGCCAGGGACAGAGACGAAGACGGAGACAGAGGAAGAGACAGCGACAGAGAGAGACAGAGACAGAGACGGAGGCAGTGACAGAGACAGAGACAGAGACAGAGACAGAGACAGATGCAGAGGCAGAGACAGAGACAGAGACAGAGACAGAGACAGAGACAGAGCCGGAGACAGAGACAGAGACAGAGACAGAGGCAGAGATAGAGACAGAGACAGAGACAGAGGGAGAGAGAGCGACAGAGGCAGAAACAGAGACAGAGACGGAGACAAAGACGGAGACAGACGCAGGGACTGAGACAGAGGCAGCGACAGCGACAGAGACAGGGGCAGAGACAGCGACAGAGACAGATATAGAGACAGGGCAGAGACAGAGACAGAGACAGAGACAGAGACAGAGACACAGACAGAGACAGAGACCGAGACAGAGACAGAGACAGAGACAGAGACAGAGACAGAGACAGAGACAGAGACAGAGACAGAGACAGAGACAGAGACAGAGACAGAGACAGGGACAGAGACAGAGACAGAGACAGAGACAGAGACAGAGACAGAGACAGAGACAGAGACAGAGACGGAGACAGAGACAGAGACAGAGACAGAGACAAAGACAGAGACGGAGACAGAGGCAGGGACGGAGACAGAGACAGAGACAGGGACGGAGACAGAGACAGATACGGGGACAGAGACAGAGACAGAGACAGAGACGGAGACAGAGGCAGAGACAGAGCCAGGGACAGAGACGGAGTCGGAGACAGAGACAGAGACAGAGACAGAGACAGAGACAGAGACAGAGACAGAGACAGAGACAGAGACAGAGACAGAGACAGAGACAGAGACAGAGACAGAGACAGAGACAGAGACAGAGACAGAGACAAAGACAGAGACAGAGACAGAGGCAGGGACGGAGACAGAGACAGATACGGGGACAGAGACAGAGACAGAGACAGAGACGGAGACAGAGGCAGAGACAGAGCCAGGGACAGAGACGGAGTCGGAGACAGAGGAAGAGACAGCGACAGAGAGAGACAGAGACAGAGACAGAGGCAGTGACAGAGACAGAGGCAGAGACGGAGACAGAGACAGATGCAGAGGCAGAGACAGAGACAGAGACAGAGACAGAGACAGAGACAAAGACAGAGACAGAGACAGAGGCAGGGACGGAGACAGAGACAGAGACAGAGACAGAGGCAGGGACGGAGACAGAGACAGAGACAGAGACAGAGACAGAGACGGAGACAGACAGAGGAATAGACAGAGACAGAGACAGAGACAGAGACAGAGCCAGAGACGGAGGGAGAGACAGCGACAGAAACAGAGACAGAGACAGAGACAGAGACAGAGACAGAGACAGAGACAGAGACAGAGACAGAGACAGAGACAGAGACAGAGACAGAGACCGAGACAGAGACAGAGACAGAGACAGAGACAGAGACAGAGACAGAGACAGAGACAGAGACAGAGACAGAGACAGAGACAGAGACAGAGACAGGGACAGAGACAGAGACAGAGACAGAGACAGAGACAGAGACAGAGACAGAGACAGAGACAGAGACGGAGACAGAGACAGAGACAGAGACAGAGACAAAGACAGAGACGGAGACAGAGGCAGGGACGGAGACAGAGACAGAGACAGGGACGGAGACAGAGACAGATACGGGGACAGAGACAGAGACAGAGACAGAGACGGAGACAGAGGCAGAGACAGAGCCAGGGACAGAGACGGAGTCGGAGACAGAGGAAGAGACAGCGACAGAGAGAGACAGAGACAGAGACAGAGGCAGTGACAGAGACAGAGGCAGAGACGGAGACAGAGACAGATGCAGAGGCAGAGACAGAGACAGAGACAGAGACAGAGACAGAGACAGAGACAGAGCCGGAGACAGAGACAGAGACAGAGACAGAGACAGAGACAGAGACAGAGACAGAGACAGAGACAGAGACAGAGACAGAGACAGAGACAGAGACAGAGACAGAGACAGAGACAGAGACAGAGACAGAGACAGAGACAGAGACAGAGACAGAGACAGAGACAGAGACAGAGACAGAGACAGAGACAGAGACAGACACTGAGACAGAGACAGAGACGGAGACGGAGACGGAGATAGAGGCAGAGGCAGAGACAGAGACAGAGACGGAGACAGAGGCAGAGACAGAGACAGAGACAGAGACAGAGACAGAGACAAAGACAGAGACAGAGACAGAGGCAGAGACAAACACAGAGGCGGAGGCAGAGACTGAGAGAGAGACAGAGACATAGAGACATAGGCACGGAGGCAGAGAAGCAGAGATAGAAACAGAGACAGGGACAGAGACAGAGACAGAGACAGAGACAGAGACAGAGACAGAGACAGAGACAGAGATAGAGACAGAGACATCGGCAGAGACAGAGACAGAGACAGAGACAGAGACAGAGACAGAGACAGAGACAGAGACAGAGACAAAGACAGAGACAGAGACGGAGACGGAGACAGAGGCAGAGACAAACACAGAGACGGAGGCAGAGACGGAGACAGAGGCAGAGACAGAGCCGGGGACAGAGACGGAGACAGAGACAGAGGAAGAGACAGCGACAGAGACAGAGACAGAGACAGAGACAGAGACAGAGACAGAGACAGAGACAGAGACAGAGACAGAGACAGAGACAGAGACAGAGACAGAGACAGAGACAGAGACAGAGGCAGAGACAGAGCCAGGGACGGAGATAGAGACAGAGACAGAGGGATAGACAGCGACAGAGACAGAGACAGAGACAGAGACAGAGACAGAGACAGAGACAGAGACAGAGTCAGACACAGAGAGAGAGACAGAGACAGAGACAGAGACAGAGACAGAGGCAGAGACAGAGACGGAGACAGAGACAGATACGGGGACAGAGACAGAGACAGAGACAGAGACGGAGACAGAGGAAGAGACAGCGACAGAGAGAGACAGAGACAGAGACAGAGACAGAGACAGAGACGGAGACAGAGACAGATACGGGGACAGAGACAGAGACAGAGACAGAGACAGCGACAGGGACAGGGAGAGGGACAGGGACAGAGACAGAGGCAGAGACAGAGACAGAGACAGAGACGGAGACAGCGGCAGAGACACAGACAGAGACAAAGACAGAGACAGAAACAGGGACAGAGACAGAGACAGAAACAGAGACAGAGACAGAGACAAAGACAGAGACAGAGACAGAGACGGAGACAGAGATAGAGACACATGCATAGACAGAGACAGAGGCAGCGACAGGGACAGGGACAGAGGCAGAGGCAAATACAGACACAGAGACAGAGACAGAAACAGAGACAGAGACAGATACGGGGACAGAGACAGAGGCTGAGACAGAGACAGAGACAGAGACAGAGACAGAGACAGAGACAGAGACAGAGACAGAGACAGAGACAGAGACAGAGACAGAGACAGAGACAGAGTCAGACACAGAGATAGAGACAGAGACAGAGACAGAGACAGAGACAGAGACAGAGACAGAGACAGAGACAGAGACAGAGACAGAGACAGAGGCAGAGACAGAGACGGAGACAGAGACAGAGACAGAGACGGAGACAGAGACAGATACGGGGACAGAGACAGAGACAGAGACAGAGACAGAGACGGAGACAGAGGCAGAGACAGAGCCAGGGACAGAGACAGAGACGGAGACAGAGGAAGAGACAGCGACAGAGAGAGACAGAGACAGAGACAGAGGCAGAGACAGAGACAGAGACAGAGACAGAGACAGAGACAAAGTCGGAGACAAACGCAGGGACAGAGACAGAGGCAGAGACAGAGACAGAGACAGGGGCAGAGACAGCGACAGAGACAGATATAGAGACAGGGCAGAGACAGAGACAGAGACAGAGACAGAGACAGAGACAGAGACAGAGACAGAGACAGAGACAGAGACAGAGACGGAGACAGAGGCAGAGACAGAGCCAGGGACAGAGACGGAGACAGAGACAGAGGAAGAGACAGCGACAGAGAGAGACAGAGACAGAGACAGAGGCTGTGATAGAGACAGAGTCAGACACAGAGGTAGAGACAGAGACAGAGACAGAGACAGAGACAGAGACAGAGACAGAGACAGAGACAGAGACAGAGACAGAGACAGAGACAGAGACAGAGGCAGAGACAGAGACGGAGACAGAGACAGAGACAGAGACGGAGACAGAGACAGATACGGGGACAGAGACAGAGACAGGGACAGAGACGGAGACAGAGGCAGAGACAGAGCCAGGGACAGAGACAGAGACGGAGACAGAGGAAGAGACAGCGACAGAGAGAGACAGAGACAGAGACAGAGGCAGAGACAGAGACAGAGACAGAGACAGAGACAGAGGCAGAGACAGAGACAGACAGAGGAATAGACAGAGACAGAGACAGAGACAGAGACAGAGCCAGAGACGGAGGGAGAGACAGCGACAGAAATAGAGACAGAGACAGAGACAGAGACAGAGACAGAGACAGAGACAGAGACAGAGACAGAGACAGAGACAGAGACAGAGACAGAGACAGAGACAGAGACAGAGACAGAGACAGAGACAGAGGCAGAGACAGAGACAGAGACAGAGACAGAGACAGAGTCAGAGACAGATACAGAGACAGAGACGGAGACAGAGACAGAGACAGAGACAGAGACAAAGACAGAGACGGAGACAGAGGCAGGGACGGAGACAGAGACAGAGGCAGAGACAGAGACAGAGACGGAGACAGAGGCAGAGACAGAGACAGAGACAGAGACAGAGACAGAGACAGAGACAGAGACAAAGACAGAGACAGAGACAGAGGCAGAGACAAACACAGAGGCGGAGGCAGAGACTGAGACAGAGACAGAGACATAGAGACATAGGCACGGAGGCAGAGAAGCAGAGATAGAAACAGAGACAGGGACAGAGACAGAGACAGAGACAGAGACAGAGACGGAGACGGAGACGGAGATAGAGGCAGAGGCAGAGACAGAGACAGAGACGGAGACAGAGGCAGAGACAGAGACAGAGACAGAGACAGAGACAGAGACAAAGACAGAGACAGAGACAGAGGCAGAGACAAACACAGAGGCGGAGGCAGAGACTGAGACAGAGACAGAGACATAGAGACATAGGCACGGAGGCAGAGAAGCAGAGATAGAAACAGAGACAGAGACAGAGGCAGAGACAGAGACAGACAGAGGAATAGACAGAGACAGAGACAGAGACAGAGACAGGGCCAGAGACGGAGGGAGAGACAGCGACAGAAACAGAGACAGAGACAGAGACAGAGACAGAGACAGTGACAGAGACAGAGACAGAGACAGAGACAGAGACAGAGACAGAGACAGAGACAGAGACAGAGACAGAGACAGAGACAGAGACAGAGACAGAGACAGAGACAGAGACAGAGACAGAGACAGAGACAGAGACAGAGACAGAGACAGACACAGAGACAGAGACAGAGACAGAGACAGAGACAGAGACAGAGACAGAGACAGAGACAGAGACAGAGACAGAGACAGAGACAGAGACAGAGACAGAGACAGAGACAGAGACAGAGACAGAGACAGAGACAGAGACAGAGACAGAGACAGAGACAGAGACAGAGACAGAGACAGAGACAGAGACAGAGACAGAGACAGAGACGGAGGCAGAGACAGTGACAGAGGCAGAGTCTCAGACAGAGAAAGAGACAGAGGCAGAGACAGAGACAGAGTCAGAGACAGAGACAGAGACGGAGATAGAGACAGAGACAGAGACAGAGACAGAGACAGATACGGGGACAGAGACAGAGGCAGAGACAGAGACGGAGACAAAGACAGAGACAGAGGCAGAGACGGAGGGAGAGACAGCGACAGAAACAGAGACAGAGACAGAGACAGAGACAGAGACAGAGACAGAGACAGAGACAGAGACAGAGACAGAGACAGAGACAGAGACAGAGACAGAGACAGAGACAGAGACAGAGACAGAGACAGAGACAGAGACAGAGACAGAGACAGACACAGAGACAGAGACAGAGACAGAGACAGAGACAGAGACAGAGACAGAGACAGAGACAGAGACAGAGACGGAGACAGAGGCAGAGACACAGGCAGGGACAGAGACAGAGACAGAGACAGAAACAGGGACAGAGACAGATACGGGGACAGAGACAGAGGCAGAAACAGAGACAGAGACAGAGACAGAGACAGAGACAGAGACAAAGTCGGAGACAAACGCAGGGACAGAGACAGAGGCAGAGACAGAGACAGAGACAGAGACAGCGACAGAGACAGAGACAGAGACAGAGACAGAGACAGAGACAGAGACAGAGACAGAGACAGAGACAGAGACAGAGACAGAGACAGAGACAGAGACAGAGTCAGAGACAGAGACAGAGACAGAGACGGAGACAGAGACAGAGACAGAGACAGAGACAAAGACAGAGGCGGAGACAGAGGCAGGGACGGAGACAGAGACAGAGACAGAGACGGAGACAGAGACAGATACGGGGACAGAGACAGAGACAGAGACAGAGACGGAGACAGAGGCAGAGACAGAGCCAGGGACAGAGACGGAGTCGGAGACAGAGGAAGAGACAGCGACAGAGAGAGACAGAGACAGAGACAGAGGCAGTGACAGAGACAGAGACAGAGACAGAGACAGAGACAGAGACAGAGACAGAGACAGATGCAGAGGCAGAGACAGAGACAGAGACAGAGACAGAGACAGAGACAGAGCCGGAGACAGAGACAGAGACAGAGACAGAGACAGAGACAGAGACAGAGACAGAGACAGAGACAGAGACAGAGACAGAGACAGAGATAGAGACAGAGACAGACACTGAGACAGAGACAGAGACGGAGACGGAGACGGAGATAGAGGCAGAGGCAGAGACAGAGACAGAGACGGAGACAGAGGCAGAGACAGAGACAGAGACAGAGACAGAGACAGAGACAAAGACAGAGACAGAGACAGAGGCAGAGACAAACACAGAGGCGGAGGCAGAGACTGAGACAGAGACAGAGACATAGAGACATAGGCACGGAGGCAGAGAAGCAGAGATAGAAACAGAGACAGGGACAGAGACAGAGACAGAGACAGAGACAGAGACAGAGACAGAGACAGAGACAGAGACAGAGATAGAGACAGAGACAGAGACAGAGACAGAGACAGAGACAGAGACAGAGACAGAGACAGAGACAGAGACAGAGACAGAGAGAGAGACGGAGACAGAGGCAGAGACAAACACAGAGCCGGAGGCAGAGACGGAGACAGAGGCAGAGACAGAGCCGTGGACAGAGACAGAGACAGAGACAGAGACAGAGACAGAGACAGAGACAGAGACAGAGACAGAGACAGAGACAGAGACAGAGACAGAGACAGAGACAGACACTGAGACAGAGACAGAGACGGAGACGGAGACGGAGATAGAGGCAGAGGCAGAGACAGAGACAGAGACGGAGACAGAGGCAGAGACAGAGACAGAGACAGAGACAGAGACAGAGACAAAGACAGAGACAGAGACAGAGGCAGAGACAAACACAGAGGCGGAGGCAGAGACTGAGACAGAGACAGAGACATAGAGACATAGGCACGGAGGCAGAGAAGCAGAGATAGAAACAGAGACAGGGACAGAGACAGAGACAGAGACAGAGACAGAGACAGAGACAGAGACAGAGACAGAGACAGAGATAGAGACAGAGACAGAGACAGAGACAGAGACAGAGACAGAGACAGAGACAGAGACAGAGACAGAGACAGAGAGAGAGACGGAGACAGAGGCAGAGACAAACACAGAGCCGGAGGCAGAGACGGAGACAGAGGCAGAGACAGAGCCGTGGACAGAGACGGAGACAGAGACAGAGGAAGAGACAGCGACAGGGACAGAGACAGAGACGGAGACAGAGACAGATACGGGGACAGAGACAGAGACAGAGACAGAGACGGAGACAGAGGCAGAGACAGAGCCAGGGACAGAGACAGAGACGGAGACAGAGGAAGAGACAGCGACAGAGAGAGACAGAGACAGAGACAGAGGCAGAGACAGAGACAGAGACAGAGACAGAGACAGAGACAGAGACAAAGTCGCAGACAAACGCAGGGACAGAGACAGAGGCAGAGACAGAGACAGAGACAGAGACAGAGGCAGAGATAGAGACAGAGACAGAGACAGAGACAGAGGGAGAGAGAGCGACAGAGGCAGAGACAGGGACAGAGACAGAGACAGAGACGAGGACAAAGACGGAGACAGACGCAGGGACTGAGACAGAGGCAGAGACAGCGACAGAGACAGGGGCAGAGACAGCGACAGAGACAGATATAGAGACAGGGCAGAGACAGATACGGGGACAGAGACAGAGCCAGGGACAGAGACAGAGACGGAGACAGAGGAAGAGACAGCGACAGAGAGAGACAGAGACAGAGACAGAGGCAGAGACAGAGACAGAGACAGAGACAGAGACAGAGACAGAGACAAAGTCGGAGACAAACGCAGGGACAGAGACAGAGGCAGAGACAGAGACAGAGACAGGGGCAGAGACAGCGACAGAGACAGATATAGAGACAGGGCAGAGACAGAGACAGAGACAGAGACAGAGACAGAGACAGAGACAGAGACAGAGACAGAGACAGAGACAGAGACAGAGACAGAGACGGAGACAGAGGCAGAGACAGAGCCAGGGACAGAGACGGAGACAGAGACAGAGGAAGAGACAGCGACAGAGAGAGACAGAGACAGAGACAGAGGCTGTGATAGAGACAGAGACAGAGACAGAGACAGAGACAGAGACAGAGACAGAGGCAGAGACAGAGACAGACAGAGGAATAGACAGAGACAGAGACAGAGACAGAGACAGAGCCAGAGACGGAGGGAGAGACAGCGGCAGAAACAGAGACAGAGACAGAGACAGAGACAGAGACAGAGACAGAGACAGAGACAGAGACAGAGACAGAGACAGAGACAGAGACAGAGACAGAGACAGAGACAGAGACAGAGACAGAGACAGAGACAGAGACAGAGACAGAGACAGAGACAGAGACAGAGACAGAGACAGAGACAGAGACAGAGACAGAGACAGAGACAGAGACAGAGACAGAGACAGAGACAGAGACAGAGACAGAGACAGAGACAGAGACAGAGACAGAGACAGAGACAGAGACAGAGACAGAGACAGAGACAGAGACAGCGACAGAGAGAGACAGAGACAGAGACGGAGGCAGTGACAGAGACAGAGACAGAGACAGAGACAGAGACAGGTGCAGAGGCAGAGACAGAGACAGAGACAGAGACAGAGACAGAGCCGGAGACAGAGACAGAGACAGAGACAGAGGCAGAGATAGAGACAGAGACAGAGACAGAGACAGAGACAGAGACAGAGACAGAGACAGAGACAGAGACAGAGACGGAGGCAGAGACAGTGACAGAGGCAGAGTCTCAGACAGAGAAAGAGACAGAGGCAGAGACAGAGACAGAGTCAGAGACAGAGACAGAGACGGAGATAGAGACAGAGACAGAGACAGAGACAGAGACAGATACGGGGACAGAGACAGAGGCAGAGACAGAGACGGAGACAAAGACAGAGACAGAGGCAGAGACGGAGGGAGAGACAGCGACAGAAACAGAGACAGAGACAGAGACAGAGACAGAGACAGAGACAGAGACAGAGACAGAGACAGAGACAGAGACAGAGACAGAGACAGAGACAGAGACAGAGACAGAGACAGAGACAGAGACAGAGACAGACACAGAGACAGAGACAGAGACAGAGACAGAGACAGAGACAGAGACAGAGACAGAGACAGAGACAGAGACGGAGACAGAGGCAGAGACACAGGCAGGGACAGAGACAGAGACAGAGACAGAAACAGGGACAGAGACAGATACGGGGACAGAGACAGAGGCAGAGACAGAGACAGAGACAGAGACAGAGACAGAGACAGAGACAAAGTCGGAGACAAACGCAGGGACAGAGACAGAGGCAGAGACAGAGACAGAGACAGAGACAGCGACAGAGACAGAGACAGAGACAGAGACAGAGACAGAGACAGAGACAGAGACAGAGACAGAGACAGAGACAGAGACAGAGACAGAGACAGAGACAGAGACAGAGTCAGAGACAGAGACAGAGACAGAGACGGAGACAGAGACAGAGACAGAGACAAAGACAGAGGCGGAGACAGAGGCAGGGACGGAGACAGAGACAGAGACAGAGACGGAGACAGAGACAGATACGGGGACAGAGACAGAGACAGAGACAGAGACGGAGACAGAGGCAGAGACAGAGCCAGGGACAGAGACGGAGTCGGAGACAGAGGAAGAGACAGCGACAGAGAGAGACAGAGACAGAGACAGAGGCAGTGACAGAGACAGAGACAGAGACAGAGACAGAGACAGAGACAGAGACAGATGCAGAGGCAGAGACAGAGACAGAGACAGAGACAGAGACAGAGACAGAGACAGAGCCGGAGACAGAGACAGAGACAGAGACAGAGACAGAGACAGAGACAGAGACAGAGACAGAGACAGAGACAGAGACAGAGACAGAGACAGAGACAGACACTGAGACAGAGACAGAGACGGAGACGGAGACGGAGATAGAGGCAGAGGCAGAGACAGAGACAGAGACGGAGACAGAGGCAGAGACAGAGACAGAGACAGAGACAGAGACAGAGACAAAGACAGAGACAGAGACAGAGGCAGAGACAAACACAGAGGCGGAGGCAGAGACTGAGACAGAGACAGAGACATAGAGACATAGGCACGGAGGCAGAGAAGCAGAGATAGAAACAGAGACAGGGACAGAGACAGAGACAGAGACAGAGACAGAGACAGAGACAGAGACAGAGACAGAGACAGAGATAGAGACAGAGACAGAGACAGAGACAGAGACAGAGACAGAGACAGAGACAGAGACAGAGACAGAGACAGAGACAGAGACAGAGACAGAGACAGAGACAGAGACAGAGACGGAGACAGAGGCAGAGACAAACACAGAGCCGGAGGCAGAGACGGAGACAGAGGCAGAGACAGAGCCGTGGACAGAGACGGAGACAGAGACAGAGGAAGAGACAGCGACAGAGACAGAGACAGAGACAGAGACAGAGACAGAGACAGAGACAGAGACAGAGACAGAGACAGAGACAGAGACAGAGACAGAGACAGAGACAGAGGCAGAGACAGAGCCAGGGACGGAGATAGAGACAGAGACAGAGGGATAGACAGCGACAGAGACAGAGACAGAGACAGAGACAGAGACAGAGACAGAGACAGAGACAGAGACAGAGACAGAGTCAGAGACAGAGACAGAGACAGAGACAGAGACAGAGACAGAGACAGAGACAGAGACAGAGACAGAGACAGAGACAGAGACAGAGGCAGAGACAGAGACGGAGACAGAGACAGAGACAGAGACGGAGACAGAGACAGATACGGGGACAGAGACAGAGACAGAGACAGAGACGGAGACAGAGGCAGAGACAGAGCCAGGGACAGAGACAGAGACGGAGACAGAGGAAGAGACAGCGACAGAGAGAGACAGAGACAGAGACAGAGGCAGAGACAGAGACAGAGACAGAGACAGAGACAGAGACAAAGTCGCAGACAAACGCAGGGACAGAGACAGAGGCAGAGACAGAGACAGAGACAGAGACAGAGGCAGAGATAGAGACAGAGACAGAGACAGAGACAGAGGGAGAGAGAGCGACAGAGGCAGAGACAGAGACAGAGACAGAGACAGAGACGAGGACAAAGACGGAGACAGACGCAGGGACTGAGACAGAGGCAGAGACAGCGACAGAGACAGGGGCAGAGACAGCGACAGAGACAGATATAGAGACAGGGCAGAGACAGATACGGGGACAGAGACAGAGCCAGGGACAGAGACAGAGACGGAGACAGAGGAAGAGACAGCGACAGAGAGAGACAGAGACAGAGACAGAGGCAGAGACAGAGACAGAGACAGAGACAGAGACAGAGACAGAGACAAAGTCGGAGACAAACGCAGGGACAGAGACAGAGGCAGAGACAGAGACAGAGACAGGGGCAGAGACAGCGACAGAGACAGATATAGAGACAGGGCAGAGACAGAGACAGAGACAGAGACAGAGACAGAGACAGAGACAGAGACAGAGACAGAGACAGAGACAGAGACGGAGACAGAGGCAGAGACAGAGCCAGGGACAGAGACGGAGACAGAGACAGAGGAAGAGACAGCGACAGAGAGAGACAGAGACAGAGACAGAGGCTGTGATAGAGACAGAGACAGAGACAGAGACAGAGACAGAGACAGAGGCAGAGGCAGAGACAGAGACAGAGACAGAGACAGAGACAGAGACAGAGACAAAGACAGAGACAGAGACAGAGGCAGGGACAGAGACAGAGACAGAGACAGAGACAGAGACAGAGACAGGGACAGAGACAGAGACAGAGACAGAGACAGAGACAGAGACAGAGGCGGAGACAGAGACAGAGACGGAGGCAGAGACAGTGACAGAGACAGAGACAGAGGCAGAGTCTCAGACAGAGAAAGAGACGGAGACAGAGACAGAGACAGAGACAGAGACAGATACGGAGACAGAGACAGCGACAGAGACTGAGACAGAGACAGAGACAGATACGGAGACAGAGACGGAGACAGAGACAGAGACAGAAACAGAGACCGAGACAGAGACGGAGACAGAGACGGAGACAGAGACAGAGACAGAGACAGAGACAGAGACAGAGACAGAGACAGAGACAGAGACAGAGACAGAGACAGAGACAGAGACAGAGACAGAGACAAAGACAGAGACAGAGACAGAGGCAGGGACGGAGACAGAGACAGAGACAGAGACAGAGGCAGGGACGGAGACAGAGACAGAGACAGAGACAGAGACAGAGACGGAGACAGACAGAGGAATAGACAGAGACAGAGACAGAGACAGAGACAGAGCCAGAGACGGAGGGAGAGACAGCGACAGAAACAGAGACAGAGACAGAGACAGAGACAGAGACAGAGACAGAGACAGAGACAGAGACAGAGACAGAGACAGAGACAGAGACAGAGACAGAGACAGAGACAGAGACAGAGACAGAGACAGAGACAGAGTCAGAGACAGAGACAGAGACAGAGACAGAGACAGAGACAGAGACAGAGACAGAGACAGAGACAGAGACAGAGACAGAGACAGAGACAGAGACAGAGACAGAGACACAGACGGAGACAGAGACAGAGACAGAGACAGAGACAAAGACAGAGACGGAGACAGAGGCAGGGACGGAGACAGAGACAGAGACAGAGACGGAGACAGAGACAGATACGGGGACAGAGACAGAGACAGAGACAGAGACGGAGACAGAGGCAGAGACAGAGCCAGGGACAGAGACGGAGTCGGAGACAGAGGAAGAGACAGCGACAGAGAGAGACAGAGACAGAGACAGAGGCAGTGACAGAGACAGAGACAGAGACAGGGACAGAGACAGATGCAGAGGCAGAGACAGAGACAGAGACAGAGACAGAGACAGAGACAGAGCCGGAGACAGAGACAGAGACAGAGACAGAGACAGAGACAGAGACAGAGACAGAGACAGAGACAGAGACAGAGACAGAGACAGAGACAGACACTGAGACAGAGACAGAGACGGAGACGGAGACGGAGATAGAGGCAGAGGCAGAGACAGAGACAGAGACGGAGACAGAGGCAGAGACAGAGACAGAGACAGAGACAGAGACAGAGACAAAGACAGAGACAGAGACAGAGGCAGAGACAAACACAGAGGCGGAGGCAGAGACTGAGACAGAGACAGAGACATAGAGACATAGGCACGGAGGCAGAGAAGCAGAGATAGAAACAGAGACAGGGACGGAGACAGAGACAGAGACACAGACAGAGTCAGAGACAGAGACAGAGACAGAGACAGAGACAGAGACAGAGACAGAGACAGAGACAGAGGAAGAGACAGCGACAGAGACAGAGACAGAGACAGAGACAGAGACAGAGACAGAGACAGAGACAGAGACAGAGGCAGAGACAGAGCCAGGGACGGAGATAGAGACAGAGACAGAGGGATAGACAGCGACAGAGGCAGAGACAGAGACAGAGACAGAGACAGAGACAGAGTCAGACACAGAGACGGAGACAGAGACAGAGACAGAGACAGAGACAGAGACAGAGACAGAGACAGAGACAGAGACAGAGACAGAGGCAGAGACAGAGACGGAGACAGAGACAGAGACAGAGACGGAGACAGAGACAGATACGGGGACAGAGACAGAGACAGAGACAGAGACGGAGACAGAGGCAGAGACAGAGCCAGGGACAGAGACAGAGACGGAGACAGAGGAAGAGACAGCGACAGAGAGAGACAGAGACAGAGACAGAGGCAGAGACAGAGACAGAGACAGAGACAGAGACAGAGACAAAGTCGGAGACAAACGCAGGGACAGAGACAGAGGCAGAGACAGAGACAGAGACAGAGACAGAGGCAGAGATAGAGACAGAGACAGAGACAGAGACAGAGGGAGAGAGAGCGACAGAGGCAGAGACAGAGACAGAGACAGAGACAGAGACGGGGACAAAGACGGAGACAGACGCAGGGACTGAGACAGAGGCAGAGACAGCGACAGAGACAGGGGCAGAGACAGCGACATAGACAGATATAGAGACAGGGCAGAGACAGAGACAGAGACAGAGACAGAGACAGAGACAGAGACAGAGACAGAGACAGAGACAGAGACGGAGACAGAGGCAGAGACAGAGCCAGGGACAGAGACGGAGACAGAGACAGAGGAAGAGACAGCGACAGAGAGAGACAGAGACAGAGACAGAGGCTGTGATAGAGACAGAGACAGAGACAGAGACAGAGACAGAGACAGAGACAGAGACAGAGACAAAGTCGGAGACAAACGCAGGGACAGAGACAGAGGCAGAGACAGAGACAGAGACAGAGACAGCGACAGAGTCAGAGACAGAGACAGAGACAGAGACAGAGACAGAGACAGAGACAGAGACAGAGACAGAGACAGAGACAGAGACAGAGACAGAGACAGAGACAGAGACGGAGACAGAGACAGAGACAGAGACAGAGACAAAGACAGAGACGGAGACAGTGGCAGGGACGGAGACAGAGACAGAGACAGAGACGGAGACAGAGACAGATACGGGGACAGAGACAGAGACAGCGACAGAGACGGAGACAGAGGCAGAGACAGAGCCAGGGACAGAGACGAAGACGGAGACAGAGGAAGAGACAGCGACAGAGAGAGACAGAGACAGAGACGGAGGCAGTGACAGAGACAGAGACAGAGACAGAGACAGAGATAGATGCAGAGGCAGAGACAGAGACAGAGACAGAGGCAGAGACAGAGCCGGAGACAGAGACAGAGACAGAGACAGAGGCAGAGATAGAGACAGAGACAGAGACAGAGACAGAGGGAGAGAGAGCGACAGAGGCAGAAACAGAGACAGAGACGGAGACAAAGACGGAGACAGACGCAGGGACTGAGACAGAGGCAGAGACAGAGACAGAGACAGAGACAGAGACAGAGACAGAGGCAGAGACAGAGCCAGGGACGGAGATAGAGACATAGACAGAGGGATAGACAGCGACAGAGACAGAGACAGAGACAGAGACAGAGACAGAGACAGAGACAGAGACAGAGACAGAGTCAGACACAGAGACAGAGACAGAGGCAGAGACAGAGGCAGAGACAGAGACAGAGACATAGACAGAGACGGAGACAGTGGCAGGGACGGAGACAGAGACAGAGACAGAGACGGAGACAGAGACAGATACGGGGACAGAGACAGAGACAGCGACAGAGACGGAGACAGAGGCAGAGACAGAGCCAGGGACAGAGACGAAGACGGAGACAGAGGAAGAGACAGCGACAGAGAGAGACAGAGACAGAGACGGAGGCAGTGACAGAGACAGAGACAGAGACAGAGACAGAGATAGATGCAGAGGCAGAGACAGAGACAGAGACAGAGACAGAGACAGAGCCGGAGACAGAGACAGAGACAGAGACAGAGGCAGAGATAGAGACAGAGACAGAGACAGAGACAGAGGGAGAGAGAGCGACAGAGGCAGAAACAGAGACAGAGACGGAGACAAAGACGGAGACAGACGCAGGGACTGAGACAGAGGCAGAGACAGAGACAGAGACAGAGACAGAGACAGAGACAGAGGCAGAGACAGAGCCAGGGACGGAGATAGAGACATAGACAGAGGGATAGACAGCGACAGAGACAGAGACAGAGACAGAGACAGAGACAGAGACAGAGACAGAGACAGAGACAGAGACAGAGTCAGACACAGAGACAGAGACAGAGGCAGAGACAGAGGCAGAGACAGAGCCAGGGACGGAGATAGAGACATAGACAGAGGGATAGACAGCGACAGAGACAGAGACAGAGACAGGGACGGAGACAGAGACAGAGACACAGACAGAGTCAGAGACAGAGACAGAGACAGAGACAGAGACAGAGACAGAGACAGAGACAGAGACAGAGGAAGAGACAGCGACAGAGACAGAGACAGAGACAGAGACAGAGACAGAGACAAACACGGAGACGGAGGCAGAGACGGAGACAGAGGCAGAGACAGAGCCGGGGACAGAGACGGAGACAGAGACAGAGGAAGAGACAGCGACAGAGACAGAGACAGAGACAGAGACAGAGACAGAGACAGAGACAGAGACAGAGACAGAGACAGAGACAGAGACAGAGACAGAGACAGAGACAGAGACAGAGGCAGAGACAGAGCCAGGGACGGAGATAGAGACAGAGACAGAGACAGAGACAGAGACAGAGACAGCGACAGAGACAGAGACAGAGACAGAGACAGAGACAGAGATAGAGACAGAGACAGAGACAGAGACAGAGACAGAGACAGAGACAGAGACAGAGACAGAGACAGAGACAGAGGCAGAGACAGAGACAGAGACAGAGACGGAGACAGAGGCAGAGACAAACACAGAGACGGAGGCAGAGACGGAGACAGAGGCAGAGACAGAGCCGGGGACAGAGACGGAGACAGAGACAGAGGAAGAGACAGCGACAGAGACAGAGACAGAAACAGAGACAGAGACAGAGACAGAGACAGAGACAGAGACAGAGACAGAGACAGAGACAGAGACAGAGGCAGAGACAGAGCCAGGGACGGAGATAGAGACAGAGACAGAGGGATAGACAGCGACAGAGACAGAGACAGAGACAGAGACAGAGACAGAGATAGAGACAGAGACAGAGACAGAGTCAGACACGGAGACAGAGACAGAGACAGAGACAGAGACAGAGACAGAGACAGAGACAGAGACAGAGACAGAGACAGAGACAGAGACAGAGACAGAGACAGAGACAGAGACAGAGACAGAGACAGAGACAGAGGCAGAGACAGAGACGGAGACAGAGACAGAGACAGAGACGGAGACAGAGACAGATACGGGGACAGAGACAGAGACAGAGACAGAGACGGAGACAGAGGCAGAGACAGAGCCAGGGACAGAGACAGAGACGGAGACAGAGGAAGAGACAGCGACAGAGAGAGACAGAGACAGAGACAGAGGCAGAGACAGAGACAGAGACAGAGACAGAGACAGAGACAGAGACAGAGGCAGAGACAGAGGCAGAGACAGAGCCAGGGACGGAGATAGAGACATAGACAGAGGGATAGACAGCGACAGAGACAGAGACAGAGACAGAGACAGAGACAGAGACAGAGACAGAGTCAGACACAGAGACAGAGACAGAGACAGAGGAAGAGACAGCGACAGAGAGAGACAGAGACAGAGACAGAGGCAGTGACAGAGACAGAGACAGAGACAGGGACAGAGACAGATGCAGAGGCAGAGACAGAGACAGAGACAGAGACAGAGACAGAGACAGAGACAGAGCCGGAGACAGAGACAGAGACAGAGACAGAGACAGAGACAGAGACAGAGACAGAGACAGAGACAGAGACAGAGACAGAGACAGAGACAGAGACAGAGACAGAGACAGACACTGAGACAGAGACAGAGACGGAGACGGAGACGGAGATAGAGGCAGAGGCAGAGACAGAGACAGAGACGGAGACAGAGACAGAGACAGAGACAGAGACAGAGACAGAGACAGAGACAGAGACAGAGACAGAGACAGAGACAGAGACAGAGACAGAGACAGAGACAGAGACAGAGACAGAGACAGAGACAGAGACAGAGACAGAGGCAGAGACAGAGCCAGGGACGGAGATAGAGACAGGGACAGAGGGATAGACAGCGACAGAGACAGAGACAGAGACAGAGACAGAGACAGATATAGAGACAGAGACAGAGACAGAGTCAGACACAGAGACAGAGACAGAGACAGAGACAGAGACAGAGACAGAGACAGAGACAGAGACAGAGACAGAGACAGAGACAGAGACAGCGACAGAGGCAGAGACAGAGACGGAGACAGAGACAGAGACAGAGACGGAGACAGAGACAGATACGGGGACAGAGACAGAGACAGAGACAGAGACGGAGACAGAGGCAGAGACAGAGCCAGGGACAGAGACAGAGACAGAGACAGAGACAGAGACAGAGACAGAGACAGAGACAGACACTGAGACAGAGACAGAGACGGAGACGGAGACGGAGATAGAGGCAGAGGCAGAGACAGAGACAGAGACGGAGACAGAGACAGAGACAGAGACAGAGACAGAGACAGAGACAGAGACAGAGACAGAGACAGAGACAGACACTGAGACAGAGACAGAGACGGAGACGGAGACGGAGATAGAGGCAGAGGCAGAGACAGAGACAGAGACGGAGACAGAGACAGAGACAGAGACAGAGACAGAGACAGAGACAGAGACAGAGACAGAGACAGAGACAGAGACGGAGACAGAGGCAGAGACAAACACAGAGACGGAGGCAGAGACGGAGACAGAGGCAGAGACAGAGCCGGGGACAGAGACGGAGACAGAGACAGAGGAAGAGACAGCGACAGAGACAGAGACAGAGACAGAGACAGAGACAGAGACAGAGACAGAGACAGAGAGAGAGACAGAGACAGAGACAGAGACAGAGACAGAGACAGAGACAGAGGCAGAGACAGAGCCAGGGACGGAGATAGAGACAGAGACAGAGGGATAGACAGCGACAGAGACAGAGACAGAGACAGAGACAGAGACAGATATAGAGACAGAGACAGAGACAGAGTCAGACACAGAGACGGAGACAGAGACAGAGACAGAGACAGAGACAGAGACAGAGACAGAGACAGAGACAGAGACAGAGACAGAGACAGCGACAGAGGCAGAGACAGAGACGGAGACAGAGACAGAGACAGAGACGGAGACAGAGACAGATACGGGGACAGAGACAGAGACAGAGACAGAGACGGAGACAGAGGCAGAGACAGAGCCAGGGACAGAGACAGAGACGGAGACAGAGGAAGAGACAGCGACAGAGAGAGACAGAGACAGAGACAGAGGCAGAGACAGAGACAGAGACAGAGACAGAGACAGAGACAGAGACAGAGACAGAGACAGAGGCAGAGACAGAGCCAGGGACGGAGATAGAGACAGAGACAGAGGGATAGACAGCGACAGAGACAGAGACAGAGACAGAGACAGAGACAGAGACAGAGACAGAGACAGAGACAGAGACAGAGTCAGACACAGAGACAGAGACAGAGACAGAGGAAGAGACAGCGACAGAGAGAGACAGAGACAGAGACAGAGGCAGTGACAGAGACAGAGACAGAGACAGGGACAGAGACAGATGCAGAGGCAGAGACAGAGACAGAGACAGAGACAGAGACAGAGACAGAGACAGAGCCGGAGACAGAGACAGAGACAGAGACAGAGACAGAGACAGAGACAGAGACAGAGACAGAGACAGAGACAGAGACAGAGACAGAGACAGAGACAGAGACAGAGACAGAGACAGAGACAGAGACAGACACTGAGACAGAGACAGAGACGGAGACGGAGACGGAGATAGAGGCAGAGGCAGAGACAGAGACAGAGACGGAGACAGAGGCAGAGACAGAGACAGAGACAGAGACAGAGACAGAGACAGAGACAAAGACAGAGACAGATACGGGGACAGAGACAGAGGCAGAGACAGAGACGGAGACAAAGACAGAGACAGAGGCAGAGACACAGACAGAGACAGAGACAGAGACAGACGGAGACAGAGACGGAGACAGAGACAGAGACAGAAACAGAGACCGAGACAGAGACGGAGACAGAGACAGAGGAAGAGACAGCGACAGAGACAGAGACAGAGACAGAGACAGAGACAGAGACAGAGACAGAGACAGAGACAGAGACAGAGACAGAGACAGAGACAGAGACAGAGACAGAGACAGAGACAGAGGCAGAGACAGAGCCAGGGACGGAGATAGAGACAGAGACAGAGACAGAGACAGAGACAGAGACAGCGACAGAGACAGAGACAGAGACAGAGACAGAGACAGAGATAGAGACAGAGACAGAGACAGAGACAGAGACAGAGACAGAGACAGAGACAGAGACAGAGACAGAGACAGAGGCAGAGACAGAGACAGAGACAGAGACGGAGACAGAGGCAGAGACAAACACAGAGACGGAGGCAGAGACGGAGACGGAGGCAGAGACAGAGCCGGGGACAGAGACGGAGACAGAGACAGAGGAAGAGACAGCGACAGAGACAGAGACAGAGACAGAAACAGAGACAGAGACAGAGACAGAGACAGAGACAGAGACAGAGACAGAGACAGAGACAGAGACAGAGACAGAGGCAGAGACAGAGCCAGGGACGGAGATAGAGACAGAGACAGAGGGATAGACAGCGACAGAGACAGAGACAGAGACAGAGACAGAGACAGAGATAGAGACAGAGACAGAGACAGAGTCAGACACGGAGACAGAGACAGAGACAGAGACAGAGACAGAGACAGAGACAGAGACAGAGACAGAGACAGAGACAGAGACAGAGACAGAGACAGAGACAGAGACAGAGACAGAGGCAGAGACAGAGACGGAGACAGAGACAGAGACAGAGACGGAGACAGAGACAGATACGGGGACAGAGACAGAGACAGAGACAGAGACGGAGACAGAGGCAGAGACAGAGCCAGGGACAGAGACAGAGACGGAGACAGAGGAAGAGACAGCGACAGAGAGAGACAGAGACAGAGACAGAGGCAGAGACAGAGACAGAGACAGAGACAGAGACAGAGACAGAGACAGAGGCAGAGACAGAGGCAGAGATAGAGCCAGGGACGGAGATAGAGACATAGACAGAGGGATAGACAGCGACAGAGACAGAGACAGAGACAGAGACAGAGACAGAGACAGAGACAGAGACAGAGTCAGACACAGAGACAGAGACAGAGACAGAGGAAGAGACAGCGACAGAGAGAGACAGAGACAGAGACAGAGGCAGTGACAGAGACAGAGACAGAGACAGGGACAGAGACAGATGCAGAGGCAGAGACAGAGACAGAGACAGAGACAGAGACAGAGACAGAGACAGAGCCGGAGACAGAGACAGAGACAGAGACAGAGACAGAGACAGAGACAGAGACAGAGACAGAGACAGAGACAGAGACAGAGACAGAGACAGAGACAGAGACAGAGACAGACACTGAGACAGAGACAGAGACGGAGACGGAGACGGAGATAGAGGCAGAGGCAGAGACAGAGACAGAGACGGAGACAGAGACAGAGACAGAGACAGAGACAGAGACAGAGACAGAGACAGAGACAGAGACAGAGACAGAGACAGAGACAGAGACAGAGACAGAGACAGAGACAGAGACAGAGACAGAGACAGAGACAGAGACAGAGACAGAGACAGAGACAGAGACAGAGGCAGAGACAGAGCCAGGGACGGAGATAGAGACAGAGACAGAGGGATAGACAGCGACAGAGACAGAGACAGAGACAGAGACAGAGACAGATATAGAGACAGAGACAGAGACAGAGTCAGACACAGAGACAGAGACAGAGACAGAGACAGAGACAGAGACAGAGACAGAGACAGAGACAGAGACAGAGACAGAGACAGAGACAGAGACAGAGACAGAGACAGAGACAGCGACAGAGGCAGAGACAGAGACGGAGACAGAGACAGAGACAGAGACGGAGACAGAGACAGATACGGGGACAGAGACAGAGACAGAGACAGAGACGGAGACAGAGGCAGAGACAGAGCCAGGGACAGAGACAGAGACAGAGACAGAGACAGAGACAGAGACAGAGACAGAGACAGAGACAGACACTGAGACAGAGACAGAGACGGAGACGGAGACGGAGATAGAGGCAGAGGCAGAGACAGAGACAGAGACGGAGACAGAGACAGAGACAGAGACAGAGACAGAGACAGAGACAGAGACAGAGACAGAGACAGAGACAGACACTGAGACAGAGACAGAGACGGAGACGGAGACGGAGATAGAGGCAGAGGCAGAGACAGAGACAGAGACGGAGACAGAGACAGAGACAGAGACAGAGACAGAGACAGAGACAGAGACAGAGACAGAGACAGAGACAGAGACGGAGACAGAGGCAGAGACAAACACAGAGACGGAGGCAGAGACGGAGACAGAGGCAGAGACAGAGCCGGGGACAGAGACGGAGACAGAGACAGAGGAAGAGACAGCGACAGAGACAGAGACAGAGACAGAGACAGAGACAGAGACAGAGACAGAGACAGAGACAGAGACAGAGACAGAGACAGAGACAGAGACAGAGACAGAGACAGAGACAGAGACAGAGGCAGAGACAGAGCCAGGGACGGAGATAGAGACAGAGACAGAGGGATAGACAGCGACAGAGACAGAGACAGAGACAGAGACAGAGACAGATATAGAGACAGAGACAGAGACAGAGTCAGACACAGAGACAGAGACAGAGACAGAGACAGAGACAGAGACAGAGACAGAGACAGAGACAGAGACAGAGACAGAGACAGAGACAGAGACAGCGACAGAGGCAGAGACAGAGACGGAGACAGAGACAGAGACAGAGACGGAGACAGAGACAGATACGGGGACAGAGACAGAGACAGAGACAGAGACGGAGACAGAGGCAGAGACAGAGCCAGGGACAGAGACAGAGACGGAGACAGAGGAAGAGACAGCGACAGAGAGAGACAGAGACAGAGACAGAGGCAGAGACAGAGACAGAGACAGAGACAGAGACAGAGACAGAGACAGAGACAGAGACAGAGACAGAGGCAGAGACAGAGCCAGGGACGGAGATAGAGACAGAGACAGAGGGATAGACAGCGACAGAGACAGAGACAGAGACAGAGACAGAGACAGAGACAGAGACAGAGACAGAGACAGAGTCAGACACAGAGACAGAGACAGAGACAGAGGAAGAGACAGCGACAGAGAGAGACAGAGACAGAGACAGAGGCAGTGACAGAGGCAGAGACAGAGACAGGGACAGAGACAGATGCAGAGGCAGAGACAGAGACAGAGACAGAGACAGAGACAGAGACAGAGCCGGAGACAGAGACAGAGACAGAGACAGAGACAGAGACAGAGACAGAGACAGAGACAGAGACAGAGACAGAGACAGAGACAGAGACAGAGACAGAGACAGAGACAGAGACAGAGACAGAGACAGAGACAGAGACAGAGACAGACACTGAGACAGAGACAGAGACGGAGACGGAGACGGAGATAGAGGCAGAGGCAGAGACAGAGACAGAGACGGAGACAGAGGCAGAGACAGAGACAGAGACAGAGACAGAGACAGAGACAGAGACAAAGACAGAGACAGATACGGGGACAGAGACAGAGGCAGAGACAGAGACGGAGACAAAGACAGAGACAGAGGCAGAGACACAGACAGAGACAGAGACAGAGACAGACGGAGACAGAGACGGAGACAGAGACAGAGACAGAAACAGAGACCGAGACAGAGACGGAGACAGAGACGGAGACAGAGACAGAGACAGAGACAGAGACAGAGACAGAGACAGAGACAGAGACAGAGACAGAGACAAAGACAGAGACAGAGACAGAGGCAGGGACGGAGACAGAGACAGAGACAGAGACAGAGGCAGGGTCGGAGACAGAGACAGAGACAGAGACAGAGACAGAGACGGAGACAGACAGAGGAATAGACAGAGACAGAGACAGAGACAGAGACAGAGACAGAGACAGAGACAGAGACAGAGACAGAGACAGAGACAGAGACAGAGACAGAGACAGAGACAGAGACAGAGACAGAGACAGAGACAGAGACAGAGACAGAGGCAGTGACAGAGACAGAGACAGAGACAGGGACAGAGACAGATGCAGAGGCAGAGACAGAGACAGAGACAGAGACAGAGGCAGAGACAGAGCCGGAGACAGAGACAGAGACAGAGACAGAGACAGAGACAGAGACAGAGACAGAGACAGAGACAGAGACAGAGACAGAGACAGAGACAGAGACAGAGACAGAGACAGAGACAGAGACAGACACTGAGACAGAGACAGAGACGGAGACGGAGACGGAGATAGAGGCAGAGGCAGAGACAGAGACAGAGACGGAGACAGAGGCAGAGACAGAGACAGAGACAGAGACAGAGACAGAGACAAAGACAGAGACAGAGACAGAGGCAGAGACAAACACAGAGGCGGAGGCAGAGACTGAGACAGAGACAGAGACATAGAGACATAGGCACGGAGGCAGAGAAGCAGAGATAGAAACAGAGACAGGGACAGAGACAGAGACAGAGACAGAGACAGAGACAGAGACAGAGACAGAGACAGAGACAGAGACAGAGACAGAGACAGAGACAGAGGCAGTGACAGAGACAGAGACAGAGACAGGGACAGAGACAGATGCAGAGGCAGAGACAGAGACAGAGACAGAGACAGAGGCAGAGACAGAGCCGGAGACAGAGACAGAGACAGAGACAGAGACAGAGACAGAGACAGAGACAGAGACAGAGACAGAGACAGAGACAGAGACAGAGACAGAGACAGAGACAGAGACAGAGACAGAGACAGACACTGAGACAGAGACAGAGACGGAGACGGAGACGGAGATAGAGGCAGAGGCAGAGACAGAGACAGAGACGGAGACAGAGGCAGAGACAGAGACAGAGACAGAGACAGAGACAGAGACAAAGACAGAGACAGAGACAGAGGCAGAGACAAACACAGAGGCGGAGGCAGAGACTGAGACAGAGACAGAGACATAGAGACATAGGCACGGAGGCAGAGAAGCAGAGATAGAAACAGAGACAGGGACAGAGACAGAGACAGAGACAGAGACAGAGACAGAGACAGAGACAGAGACAGAGACAGAGACAGAGACAGAGACAGAGACAGAGACAGAGCCAGGGACAGAGACGGAGACAGAGACAGAGGAAGAGACAGCGACAGAGAGAGACAGAGACAGAGACAGAGGCTGTGATAGAGACAGAGACAGAGACAGAGACAGAGACAGAGAGAGAGACAGAGACAGAGACAAAGTCGGAGACAAACGCAGGGACAGAGACAGAGACAGAGACAGAGACAGAGACAGAGACAGAGACAGAGACAGAGACAGAGACAGAGACAGAGACAGAGACAGAGACAGAGACAGAGACAGAGACAGAGACAGAGACAGAGACAGAGACAGAGACAGAGACAGACACTGAGACAGAGACAGAGACGGAGACGGAGACGGAGATAGAGGCAGAGGCAGAGACAGAGACAGAGACGGAGACAGAGGCAGAGACAGAGACAGAGACAGAGACAGAGACAGAGACAGAGACAAAGACAGAGACAGATACGGGGACAGAGACAGAGGCAGAGACAGAGACGGAGACAAAGACAGAGACAGAGGCAGAGACACAGACAGAGACAGAGACAGAGACAGACGGAGACAGAGACGGAGACAGAGACAGAGACAGAAACAGAGACCGAGACAGAGACGGAGACAGAGACGGAGACAGAGACAGAGACAGAGACAGAGACAGAGACAGAGACAGAGACAGAGACAGAGACAGAGACAAAGACAGAGACAGAGACAGAGGCAGGGACGGAGACAGAGACAGAGACAGAGACAGAGGCAGGGTCGGAGACAGAGACAGAGACAGAGACAGAGACAGAGACGGAGACAGACAGAGGAATAGACAGAGACAGAGACAGAGACAGAGACAGAGACAGAGACAGAGACAGAGACAGAGACAGAGACAGAGACAGAGACAGAGACAGAGACAGAGACAGAGACAGAGACAGAGACAGAGACAGAGACAGAGACAGAGACAGAGACAGAGACAGAGACAGAGACAGAGACAGAGACAGAGACAGAGACAGAGACAGAGACAGAGACAGAGGCAGTGACAGAGACAGAGACAGAGACAGGGACAGAGACAGATGCAGAGGCAGAGACAGAGACAGAGACAGAGACAGAGGCAGAGACAGAGCCGGAGACAGAGACAGAGACAGAGACAGAGACAGAGACAGAGACAGAGACAGAGACAGAGACAGAGACAGAGACAGAGACAGAGACAGAGACAGAGACAGATACAGAGACAGACACTGAGACAGAGACAGAGACGGAGACGGAGACGGAGATAGAGGCAGAGGCAGAGACAGAGACAGAGACGGAGACAGAGGCAGAGACAGAGACAGAGACAGAGACAGAGACAGAGACAGAGACAAAGACAGAGACAGAGACAGAGGCAGAGACAAACACAGAGGCGGAGGCAGAGACTGAGACAGAGACAGAGACATAGAGACATAGGCACGGAGGCAGAGAAGCGGAGATAGAAACAGAGACAGGGACAGAGACAGAGACAGAGACAGAGACAGAGACAGAGACAGAGACAGAGACAGAGACAGAGACAGAGACAGAGACAGAGACAGAGACAGAGACAGAGCCAGGGACAGAGACGGAGACAGAGACAGAGGAAGAGACAGCGACAGAGAGAGACAGAGACAGAGACAGAGGCTGTGATAGAGACAGAGACAGAGACAGAGACAGAGACAGAGAGAGAGACAGAGACAGAGACAAAGTCGGAGACAAACGCAGGGACAGAGACAGAGGCAGAGACAGAGACAGAGACAGAGACAGCGACAGAGTCAGAGACAGAGACAGAGACAGAGACAGAGACAGAGACAGAGACAGAGACAGAGACAGAGACAGAGACAGAGACAGAGACAGAGACAGAGACAGAGACAGAGACAGAGACAGAGACAGAGACGGAGACAGAGACAGAGACAGAGACAGAGACAAAGACAGAGACGGAGACAGAGGCAGGGACGGAGACAGAGACAGAGACAGAGACGGAGACAGAGACAGAGACAGATACGGGGACAGAGACAGAGACAGAGACAGAGACGGAGACAGAGGCAGAGACAGAGCCAGGGACAGAGACGAAGACGGAGACAGAGGAAGAGACAGCGACAGAGAGAGACAGAGACAGAGACGGAGGCAGTGACAGAGACAGAGACAGAGACAGAGACAGAGACAGATGCAGAGGCAGAGACAGAGACAGAGACAGAGACAGAGACAGAGACAGAGCCGGAGACAGAGACAGAGACAGAGACAGAGGCAGAGATAGAGACAGAGACAGAGACAGAGGGAGAGAGAGCGACAGAGGCAGAAACAGAGACAGAGACGGAGACAAAGACGGAGACAGACGCAGGGACTGAGACAGAGGCAGCGACAGCGACAGAGACAGGGGCAGAGACAGCGACAGAGACAGATATAGAGACAGGGCAGAGACAGAGACAGAGACAGAGACAGAGACAGAGACACAGACAGAGACAGAGCCAGAGACAGAAACAGAGACAGAGACAGATACGGGGACAGAGACAGAGGCAGAGACAGAGACGGAGACAAAGACAGAGACAGAGACAGAGACAGAGACAGAGACAGAGACCGAGACAGAGACAGAGACAGAGACAGAGACAGAGACAGAGACAGAGACAGAGACAGAGACAGAGACAAAGACAGAGACAGAGACAGAGGCAGGGACGGAGACAGAGACAGAGACAGAGACAGAGGCAGGGACGGAGACAGAGACAGAGACAGAGACAGAGACAGAGACGGAGACAGACAGAGGAATAGACAGAGACAGAGACAGAGACAGAGACAGAGCCAGAGACGGAGGGAGAGACAGCGACAGAAACAGAGACAGAGACAGAGACAGAGACAGAGACAGAGACAGAGACAGAGACAGAGACAGAGACAGAGACAGAGACAGAGACAGAGACAGAGACCGAGACAGAGACAGAGACAGAGACAGAGACAGAGACAGAGACAGAGACAGAGACAGAGACAGAGACAGAGACAGAGACAGAGACAGAGACAGAGACAGGGACAGAGACAGAGACAGAGACAGAGACAGAGACAGAGACGGAGACAGAGACAGAGACAAAGACAGAGACGGAGACAGAGGCAGGGACGGAGACAGAGACAGAGACAGGGACGGAGACAGAGACAGATACGGGGACAGAGACAGAGACAGAGACAGAGACGGAGACAGAGGCAGAGACAGAGCCAGGGACAGAGACGGAGTCGGAGACAGAGGAAGAGACAGCGACAGAGAGAGACAGAGACAGAGACAGAGGCAGTGACAGAGACAGAGGCAGAGACGGAGACAGAGACAGATGCAGAGGCAGAGACAGAGACAGAGACAGAGACAGAGACAGAGACAGAGCCGGAGACAGAGACAGAGACAGAGACAGAGACAGAGACAGAGACAGAGACAGAGACAGAGACAGAGACAGAGACAGAGACAGAGACAGAGACAGAGACAGAGACAGAGACAGAGACAGAGACAGAGACAGAGACAGAGACAGAGACAGAGACAGAGACAGACACTGAGACAGAAACAGAGACGGAGACGGAGACGGAGATAGAGGCAGAGGCAGAGACAGAGACAGAGACGGAGACAGAGGCAGAGACAGAGACAGAGACAGAGACAGAGACAGAGACAAAGACAGAGACAGAGACAGAGGCAGAGACAAACACAGAGGCGGAGGCAGAGACTGAGAGAGAGACAGAGACATAGAGACATAGGCACGGAGGCAGAGAAGCAGAGATAGAAACAGAGACAGGGACAGAGACAGAGACAGAGACAGAGACAGAGACAGAGACAGAGACAGAGACAGAGATAGAGACAGAGACAGAGGCAGAGACAGAGACAGAGACAGAGACAGAGACAGAGACAGAGACAGAGACAGAGACAGAGACAAAGACAGAGACAGAGACGGAGACGGAGACAGAGGCAGAGACAAACACAGAGACGGAGGCAGAGACGGAGACAGAGGCAGAGACAGAGCCGGGGACAGAGACGGAGACAGAGACAGAGGAAGAGACAGCGACAGAGACAGAGACAGAGACAGAGACAGAGACAGAGACAGAGACAGAGACAGAGACAGAGACAGAGACAGAGACAGAGACAGAGACAGAGACAGAGACAGAGACAGAGACAGAGACAGAGACAGAGACAGAGACAGAGGCAGAGACAGAGCCAGGGACGGAGATAGAGACAGAGACAGAGGGATAGACAGCGACAGAGACAGAGACAGAGACAGAGACAGAGACAGAGACAGAGACAGAGACAGAGTCAGACACAGAGACAGAGACAGAGACAGAGACAGAGACAGAGACAGAGACAGAGACAGAGACAGAGACAGAGGCAGAGACAGAGACGGAGACAGAGACAGATACGGGGACAGAGACAGAGACAGAGACAGAGACGGAGACAGAGGAAGAGACAGCGACAGAGAGAGACAGAGACAGAGACAGAGACAGAGACAGAGACGGAGACAGAGACAGATACGGGGACAGAGACAGAGACAGAGACAGAGACAGCGACAGGGACAGGGAGAGGGACAGGGACAGAGACAGAGGCAGAGACAGAGACAGAGACAGAGACGGAGACAGCGGCAGAGACACAGACAGAGACAAAGACAGAGACAGAAACAGGGACAGAGACAGAGACAGAAACAGAGACAGAGACAGAGACAAAGACAGAGACAGAGACAGAGACGGAGACAGAGACAGAGACACATGCATAGACAGAGACAGAGACAGCGACAGGGACAGGGACAGAGGCAGAGGCAAATACAGACACAGAGACAGAGACAGAAACAGAGACAGAGACAGATACGGGGACAGAGACAGAGGCTGAGACAGAGACAGAGACAGAGACAGAGACAGAGACAGAGACAGAGACAGAGACAGAGACAGAGACAGAGACAGAGACAGAGACAGAGACAGAGACAGAGTCAGACACAGAGATAGAGACAGAGACAGAGACAGAGACAGAGACAGAGACAGAGACAGAGACAGAGACAGAGACAGAGACAGAGACAGAGACAGAGACAGAGGCAGAGACAGAGACGGAGACAGAGACAGAGACAGAGACGGAGACAGAGACAGATACGGGGACAGAGACAGAGACAGAGACAGAGACTGAGACAGAGGCAGAGACAGAGCCAGGGACAGAGACAGAGACGGAGACAGAGGAAGAGACAGCGACAGAGAGAGACAGAGACAGAGACAGAGGCAGAGACAGAGACAGAGACAGAGACAGAGACAGAGACAGAGACAGAGACAGAGACAGAGACAGAGGCAGAGACAGAGACGGAGACAGAGACAGAGACAGAGACGGAGACAGAGACAGATACGGGGACAGAGACAGAGACAGAGACAGAGACGGAGACAGAGGCAGAGACAGAGCCAGGGACAGAGACAGAGACGGAGACAGAGGAAGAGACAGCGACAGAGAGAGACAGAGACAGAGACAGAGACAGAGATAGAGACAGAGACAGAGACAGAGACAGAGACAGAGACAGAGACAGAGACAGAGACAGAGACAGAGACAGAGACAGAGACAGAGACAGACACTGAGACAGAGACAGAGACAGAGACAGAGACAGAGACAGAGACAGAGACAGAGACAGAGACAGAGACAGAGACAGAGACAGAGACAGAGACAGAGACAGAGACAGAGACAGAGACAGAGACAGAGACAGAGACAGAGACAGAGACAGAGACAGAGACAGACACAGAGACAGAGACAGAGACAGAGACAGAGACAGAGACAGAGACAGAGACAGAGACAGAGACAGAGACAGAGACAGAGACAGAGACAGAGACAGAGACAGAGACAGAGACAGAGACAGAGACAGAGACAGAGACAGAGACAGAGACAGAGACAGAGACAGAGACAGAGACAGAGACAGAGACAGAGACGGAGGCAGAGACAGTGACAGAGGCAGAGTCTCAGACAGAGAAAGAGACAGAGGCAGAGACAGAGACAGAGTCAGAGACAGAGACAGAGACGGAGATAGAGACAGAGACAGAGACAGAGACAGAGACAGCGACAGAAACAGAGACAGAGACAGAGACAGAGACAGAGACAGAGACAGAGACAGAGACAGAGACAGAGACAGAGACAGAGACAGAGACAGAGACAGAGACAGAGGCAGGGACGGAGACAGAGACAGAGGCAGAGACAGAGACAGAGACGGAGACAGAGGCAGAGACAGAGACAGAGACAGAGACAGAGACAGAGACAGAGACAAAGACAGAGACAGAGACAGAGACAGAGACAGAGACAGAGACAGAGACAGAGACAGAGACAGAGACAGAGACAGAGACAGAGACAGAGGCAGAGACAGAGACGGAGACAGAGACAGAGACAGAGACGGAGACAGAGACAGATACGGGGACAGAGACAGAGACAGAGACAGAGACTGAGACAGAGGCAGAGACAGAGCCAGGGACAGAGACAGAGACGGAGACAGAGGAAGAGACAGCGACAGAGAGAGACAGAGACAGAGACAGAGACAGAGACAGAGACAGAGACAGAGACAGAGACAGAGACAGAGACAGAGACAGAGACAGAGACAGAGACAGAGACAGAGACAGAGACAGAGACAGAGACAGAGACAGAGACAGAGACAGAGACAGAGACAGAGACAGAGACAGAGACAGAGACAGAGACAGAGACAGAGGCAGAGACAGAGACAGAGACAGAAACAGAGACAGAGACAGAGACAAAGTCGGAGACAAACGCAGGGACAGAGACAGAGGCAGAGACAGAGACAGAGACAGAGACAGCGACAGAGACAGAGACGGAGACAGAGACAGAGACAGAGACAGAGACAGAGACAGAGACAGAGACAGAGACAGAGACAGAGACAGAGACAGAGACAGAGACAGAGACAGAGACAGAGACAGAGACAGAGACAGAGACGGAGACAGAGACAGAGACAGAGACAGAGACAAAGACAGAGACGGAGACAGAGGCAGGGACGGAGACAGAGACAGAGACAGAGACGGAGACAGAGACAGATACGGGGACAGAGACAGAGACAGAGACAGAGACGGAGACAGAGGCAGAGACAGAGCCAGGGACAGAGACGAAGACGGAGACAGAGGAAGAGACAGCGACAGAGAGAGACAGAGACAGAGACGGAGGCAGTGACAGAGACAGAGACAGAGACAGAGACAGAGACAGGTGCAGAGGCAGAGACAGAGACAGAGACAGAGACAGAGACAGAGCCGGAGACAGAGACAGAGACAGAGACAGAGGCAGAGATAGAGACAGAGACAGAGACAGAGACAGAGACAGAGACAGAGACAGAGACAGAGACAGAGACAGAGACGGAGGCAGAGACAGTGACAGAGGCAGAGTCTCAGACAGAGAAAGAGACAGAGGCAGAGACAGAGACAGAGTCAGAGACAGAGACAGAGACGGAGATAGAGACAGAGACAGAGACAGAGACAGAGACAGATACGGGGACAGAGACAGAGGCAGAGACAGAGACGGAGACAAAGACAGAGACAGAGGCAGAGACGGAGGGAGAGACAGCGACAGAAACAGAGACAGAGACAGAGACAGAGACAGAGACAGAGACAGAGACAGAGACAGAGACAGAGACAGAGACAGAGACAGAGACAGAGACAGAGACAGAGACAGACACAGAGACAGAGACAGAGACAGAGACAGAGACAGAGACAGAGACAGAGACAGAGACAGAGACAGAGACGGAGACAGAGGCAGAGACACAGGCAGGGACAGAGACAGAGACAGAGACAGAAACAGGGACAGAGACAGATACGGGGACAGAGACAGAGGCAGAGACAGAGACAGAGACAGAGACAGAGACAGAGACAGAGACAAAGTCGGAGACAAACGCAGGGACAGAGACAGAGGCAGAGACAGAGACAGAGACAGAGACAGCGACAGAGACAGAGACAGAGACAGAGACAGAGACAGAGACAGAGACAGAGACAGAGACAGAGACAGAGACAGAGACAGAGACAGAGACAGAGACAGAGACAGAGTCAGAGACAGAGACAGAGACAGAGACGGAGACAGAGACAGAGACAGAGACAGAGACAAAGACAGAGGCGGAGACAGAGGCAGGGACGGAGACAGAGACAGAGACAGAGACGGAGACAGAGACAGATACGGGGACAGAGACAGAGACAGAGACAGAGACGGAGACAGAGGCAGAGACAGAGCCAGGGACAGAGACGGAGTCGGAGACAGAGGAAGAGACAGCGACAGAGAGAGACAGAGACAGAGACAGAGGCAGTGACAGAGACAGAGACAGAGACAGAGACAGAGACAGAGACAGAGACAGATGCAGAGGCAGAGACAGAGACAGAGACAGAGACAGAGACAGAGACAGAGCCGGAGACAGAGACAGAGACAGAGACAGAGACAGAGACAGAGACAGAGACAGAGACAGAGACAGAGACAGAGACAGAGACAGAGACAGAGACAGAGACAGAGACAGACACTGAGACAGAGACAGAGACGGAGACGGAGACGGAGATAGAGGCAGAGGCAGAGACAGAGACAGAGACGGAGACAGAGGCAGAGACAGAGACAGAGACAGAGACAGAGACAGAGACAAAGACAGAGACAGAGACAGAGGCAGAGACAAACACAGAGGCGGAGGCAGAGACTGAGACAGAGACAGAGACATAGAGACATAGGCACGGAGGCAGAGAAGCAGAGATAGAAACAGAGACAGGGACAGAGACAGAGACAGAGACAGAGACAGAGACAGAGACAGAGACAGAGGCAGAGACAGAGACAGAGATAGAGACAGAGACAGAGACAGAGACAGAGACAGAGACAGAGACAGAGACAGAGACAGAGACAGAGACAGAGACAGAGACAGAGACAGAGACAGAGACAGAGACAGAGACGGAGACAGAGGCAGAGACAAACACAGAGCCGGAGGCAGAGACGGAGACAGAGGCAGAGACAGAGCCGTGGACAGAGACGGAGACAGAGACAGAGGAAGAGACAGCGACAGAGACAGAGACAGAGACAGAGACAGAGACAGAGACAGAGACAGAGACAGAGACAGAGACAGAGACAGAGACAGAGACAGAGACAGAGACAGAGACAGAGACAGAGGCAGAGACAGAGCCAGGGACGGAGATAGAGACAGAGACAGAGGGATAGACAGCGACAGAGACAGAGACAGAGACAGAGACAGAGACAGAGACAGAGACAGAGACAGAGACAGAGACAGAGTCAGAGACAGAGACAGAGACAGAGACAGAGACAGAGACAGAGACAGAGACAGAGACAGAGACAGAGACAGAGACAGAGACAGAGGCAGAGACAGAGACGGAGACAGAGACAGAGACAGAGACGGAGACAGAGACAGATACGGGGACAGAGACAGAGACAGAGACAGAGACGGAGACAGAGGCAGAGACAGAGCCAGGGACAGAGACAGAGACGGAGACAGAGGAAGAGACAGCGACAGAGAGAGACAGAGACAGAGACAGAGGCAGAGACAGAGACAGAGACAGAGACAGAGACAGAGACAAAGTCGCAGACAAACGCAGGGACAGAGACAGAGGCAGAGACAGAGACAGAGACGGAGACAGAGGCAGAGATAGAGACAGAGACAGAGACAGAGACAGAGGGAGAGAGAGCGACAGAGGCAGAGACAGAGACAGAGACAGAGACAGAGACGAGGACAAAGACGGAGACAGACGCAGGGACTGAGACAGAGGCAGAGACAGCGACAGAGACAGGGGCAGAGACAGCGACAGAGACAGATATAGAGACAGGGCAGAGACAGATACGGGGACAGAGACAGAGCCAGGGACAGAGACAGAGACGGAGACAGAGGAAGAGACAGCGACAGAGAGAGACAGAGACAGAGACAGAGGCAGAGACAGAGACAGAGACAGAGACAGAGACAAAGTCGGAGACAAACGCAGGGACAGAGACAGAGGCAGAGACAGAGACAGAGACAGGGGCAGAGACAGCGACAGAGACAGATATAGAGACAGGGCAGAGACAGAGACAGAGACAGAGACAGAGACAGAGACAGAGACAGAGACAGAGACAGAGACAGAGACAGAGACAGAGACGGAGACAGAGGCAGAGACAGAGCCAGGGACAGAGACGGAGACAGAGACAGAGGAAGAGACAGCGACAGAGAGAGACAGAGACAGAGACAGAGGCTGTGATAGAGACAGAGACAGAGACAGAGACAGAGACAGAGACAGAGACAGAGGCAGAGACAGAGACAGACAGAGGAATAGACAGAGACAGAGACAGAGACAGAGACAGAGCCAGAGACGGAGGGAGAGACAGCGACAGAAACAGAGACAGAGACAGAGACAGAGACAGAGACAGAGACAGAGACAGAGACAGAGACAGAGACAGAGACAGAGACAGAGACAGAGACAGAGACAGAGACAGAGACAGAGACAGAGACAGAGACAGAGACAGAGACAGAGACAGAGACAGAGACAGAGACAGAGACAGAGACAGAGACAGAGACAGAGACAGAGACAGAGACAGACACAGAGACAGAGACAGAGACAGAGACAGAGACAGAGACAGAGACAGAGACAGAGACAGAGACAGAGACAGAGACAGAGACAGAGACAGAGACAGAGACAGAGACAGAGACAGAGACAGAGACAGAGACAGAGACAGAGACAGAGACAGAGACGGAGGCAGAGACAGTGACAGAGGCAGAGTCTCAGACAGAGAAAGAGACAGAGGCAGAGACAGAGACAGAGTCAGAGACAGGGACAGAGACGGAGATAGAGACAGAGACAGAGACAGAGACAGAGACGGAGACAGAGGCAGAGAAACAGGCAGGGACAGAGACAGAGACAGAGACAGAAACAGGGACAGAGACAGATACGGGGACAGAGACAGAGGCAGAGACAGAGACAGAGACAGAGACAGAGACAGAGACAGAGACAGAGACAAAGTCGGAGACAAACGCAGGGACAGAGACAGAGGCAGAGACAGAGACAGAGACAGAGACAGCGACAGAGACAGAGACGGAGACAGAGACAGAGACAGAGACAGAGACAGAGACAGAGACAGAGACAGAGACAGAGACAGAGACAGAGACAGAGACAGAGACAGAGACGGAGACAGAGACAGATACGGGGACAGAGACAGAGACAGAGACAGAGACGGAGACAGAGGCAGAGACAGAGCCAGGGACAGAGACGAAGACGGAGACAGAGGAAGAGACAGCGACAGAGAGAGACAGAGACAGAGACGGAGGCAGTGACAGAGACAGAGACAGAGACAGAGACAGAGACAGGTGCAGAGGCAGAGACAGAGACAGAGACAGAGACAGAGACAGAGCCGGAGACAGAGACAGAGACAGAGACAGAGGCAGAGATAGAGACAGAGACAGAGACAGAGACAGAGGGAGAGAGAGCGACAGAGGCAGAGACAGAGACAGAGACGGAGACAAAGACGGAGACAGACGCAGGGACTGAGACAGAGGCAGAGACAGCGACAGAGACAGGGGCAGAGACAGCGACAGAGACAGATATAGAGACAGGGCAGAGACAGAGACAGAGACAGAGACAGAGACAGAGACAGAGACACAGACAGAGACAGAGACAGAGACAGAGACAGAGGCAGAGACAGAGCCAGGGACGGAGATAGAGACAGAGACAGAGGGATAGACAGCGACAGAGACAGAGACAGAGACAGAGACAGAGACAGAAACAGAGACAGAGACAGAGACAGAGACAGAGTCAGAGACAGAGACAGAGACAGAGACAGAGACAGAGACAGAGACAGAGACAGAGACAGAGACAGAGACAGAGACAGAGACAGAGGCAGAGACAGAGACGGAGACAGAGACAGAGACACAGACGGAGACAGAGACAGATACGGGGACAGAGACAGAGACAGAGACAGAGACGGAGACAGAGGCAGAGACAGAGCCAGGGACAGAGACAGAGACGGAGACAGAGGAAGAGACAGCGACAGAGAGAGACAGAGACAGAGACAGAGGCAGAGACAGAGACAGAGACAGAGACAGAGACAGAGACAAAGTCGCAGACAAACGCAGGGACAGAGACAGAGGCAGAGACAGAGTCAGAGACAGAGACAGAGGCAGAGACAGAGACAGACAGAGGAATAGACAGAGACAGAGACAGAGACAGAGACAGAGCCAGAGACGGAGGGAGAGACAGCGACAGAAACAGAGACAGAGACAGAGACAGAGACAGAGACAGAGACAGAGACAGAGACAGAGACAGAGACAGAGACAGAGACAGAGACAGAGACAGAGACAGAGACAGAGACAGACACTGAGACAGAGACAGAGACGGAGACGGAGACGGAGATAGAGGCAGAGGCAGAGACAGAGACAGAGACGGAGACAGAGGCAGAGACAGAGACAGAGACAGAGACAGAGACAGAGACAAAGACAGAGACAGAGACAGAGGCAGAGACAAACACAGAGGCGGAGGCAGAGACTGAGACAGAGACAGAGACATAGAGACATAGGCACGGAGGCAGAGAAGCAGAGATAGAAACAGAGACAGGGACAGAGACAGAGACAGAGACAGAGACAGAGACAGAGACAGAGGCAGAGACAGAGACAGAGATAGAGACAGAGACAGAGACAGAGACAGAGACAGAGACAGAGACAGAGACAGAGACAGAGACAGAGACAGAGACAGAGACAGAGACAGAGGAAGAGACAGCGACAGAGAGAGACAGAGACAGAGACAGAGGCTGTGATAGAGACAGAGACAGAGACAGAGACAGAGACAGAGACAGAGACAGAGGCAGAGACAGAGACAGACAGAGGAATAGACAGAGACAGAGACAGAGACAGAGACAGAGCCAGAGACGGAGGGAGAGACAGCGACAGAAACAGAGACAGAGACAGAGACAGAGACAGAGACAGAGACAGAGACAGAGACAGAGACAGAGACAGAGACAGAGATAGAGACAGAGACAGAGACAGAGACAGAGACAGAGACAGAGACAGAGACAGAGACAGAGACAGAGACAGAGACAGAGACAGAGACAGAGACAGAGACAGAGACAGAGACAGAGACGGAGACAGAGGCAGAGACAAACACAGAGCCGGAGGCAGAGACGGAGACAGAGGCAGAGACAGAGCCGTGGACAGAGACGGAGACAGAGACAGAGGAAGAGACAGCGACAGAGACAGAGACAGAGACAGAGACAGAGACAGAGACAGAGACAGAGACAGAGACAGAGACAGAGACAGAGACAGAGACAGAGACAGAGACAGAGACAGAGGCAGAGACAGAGCCAGGGACGGAGATAGAGACAGAGACAGAGGGATAGACAGCGACAGAGACAGAGACAGAGACAGAGACAGAGACAGAGACAGAGACAGAGACAGAGACAGAGACAGAGTCAGAGACAGAGACAGAGACAGAGACAGAGACAGAGACAGAGACAGAGACAGAGACAGAGACAGAGACAGAGACAGAGACAGAGGCAGAGACAGAGACGGAGACAGAGACAGAGACAGAGACGGAGACAGAGACAGATACGGGGACAGAGACAGAGACAGAGACAGAGACGGAGACAGAGGCAGAGACAGAGCCAGGGACAGAGACAGAGACGGAGACAGAGGAAGAGACAGCGACAGAGAGAGACAGAGACAGAGACAGAGGCAGAGACAGAGACAGAGACAGAGACAGAGACAGAGACAAAGTCGCAGACAAACGCAGGGACAGAGACAGAGGCAGAGACAGAGACAGAGACGGAGACAGAGGCAGAGATAGAGACAGAGACAGAGACAGAGACAGAGGGAGAGAGAGCGACAGAGGCAGAGACAGAGACAGAGACAGAGACAGAGACGAGGACAAAGACGGAGACAGACGCAGGGACTGAGACAGAGGCAGAGACAGCGACAGAGACAGGGGCAGAGACAGCGACAGAGACAGATATAGAGACAGGGCAGAGACAGATACGGGGACAGAGACAGAGCCAGGGACAGAGACAGAGACGGAGACAGAGGAAGAGACAGCGACAGAGAGAGACAGAGACAGAGACAGAGGCAGAGACAGAGACAGAGACAGAGACAGAGACAAAGTCGGAGACAAACGCAGGGACAGAGACAGAGGCAGAGACAGAGACAGAGACAGGGGCAGAGACAGCGACAGAGACAGATATAGAGACAGGGCAGAGACAGAGACAGACACAGAGACAGAGACAGAGACAGAGACAGAGACAGAGACAGAGACAGAGACAGAGACAGAGACGGAGACAGAGGCAGAGACAGAGCCAGGGACAGAGACGGAGACAGAGACAGAGGAAGAGACAGCGACAGAGAGAGACAGAGACAGAGACAGAGGCTGTGATAGAGACAGAGACAGAGACAGAGACAGAGACAGAGACAGAGACAGAGGCAGAGACAGAGACAGACAGAGGAATAGACAGAGACAGAGACAGAGACAGAGACAGAGCCAGAGACGGAGGGAGAGACAGCGACAGAAACAGAGACAGAGACAGAGACAGAGACAGAGACAGAGACAGAGACAGAGACAGAGACAGAGACAGAGACAGAGACAGAGACAGAGACAGAGACAGAGACAGAGACAGAGACAGAGACAGAGACAGAGACAGAGACAGAGACAGAGACAGAGACAGAGACAGAGACAGAGACAGAGACAGAGACAGACACAGAGACAGAGACAGAGACAGAGACAGAGACAGAGACAGAGACAGAGACAGAGACAGAGACAGAGACAGAGACAGAGACAGAGACAGAGACAGAGACAGAGACAGAGACAGAGACAGAGACAGAGACAGAGACGGAGGCAGAGACAGTGACAGAGGCAGAGTCTCAGACAGAGAAAGAGACAGAGGCAGAGACAGAGACAGAGTCAGAGACAGGGACAGAGACGGAGATAGAGACAGAGACAGAGACAGAGACAGAGACGGAGACAGAGGCAGAGAAACAGGCAGGGACAGAGACAGAGACAGAGACAGAAACAGGGACAGAGACAGATACGGGGACAGAGACAGAGGCAGAGACAGAGACAGAGACAGAGACAGAGACAGAGACAGAGACAGAGACAGAGACAGAGACAGAGACAGAGACAGAGTCAGAGACAGAGACAGAGACAGAGACAGAGACAGAGACAGAGACAGAGACAGAGACAGAGACAGAGACAGAGACAGAGACAGAGGCAGAGACAGAGACGGAGACAGAGACAGAGACAGAGACGGAGACAGAGACAGATACGGGGACAGAGACAGAGACAGAGACAGAGACGGAGACAGAGGCAGAGACAGAGCCAGGGACAGAGACAGAGACGGAGACAGAGGAAGAGACAGCGACAGAGAGAGACAGAGACAGAGACAGAGGCAGAGACAGAGACAGAGACAGAGACAGAGACAGAGACAAAGTCGCAGACAAACGCAGGGACAGAGACAGAGGCAGAGACAGAGACAGAGACGGAGACAGAGGCAGAGATAGAGACAGAGACAGAGACAGAGACAGAGGGAGAGAGAGCGACAGAGGCAGAGACAGAGACAGAGACAGAGACAGAGACGAGGACAAAGACGGAGACAGACGCAGGGACTGAGACAGAGGCAGAGACAGCGACAGAGACAGGGGCAGAGACAGCGACAGAGACAGATATAGAGACAGGGCAGAGACAGATACGGGGACAGAGACAGAGCCAGGGACAGAGACAGAGACGGAGACAGAGGAAGAGACAGCGACAGAGAGAGACAGAGACAGAGACAGAGGCAGAGACAGAGACAGAGACAGAGACAGAGACAAAGTCGGAGACAAACGCAGGGACAGAGACAGAGGCAGAGACAGAGACAGAGACAGGGGCAGAGACAGCGACAGAGACAGATATAGAGACAGGGCAGAGACAGAGACAGACACAGAGACAGAGACAGAGACAGAGACAGAGACAGAGACAGAGACAGAGACAGAGACAGAGACGGAGACAGAGGCAGAGACAGAGCCAGGGACAGAGACGGAGACAGAGACAGAGGAAGAGACAGCGACAGAGAGAGACAGAGACAGAGACAGAGGCTGTGATAGAGACAGAGACAGAGACAGAGACAGAGACAGAGACAGAGACAGAGGCAGAGACAGAGACAGACAGAGGAATAGACAGAGACAGAGACAGAGACAGAGACAGAGCCAGAGACGGAGGGAGAGACAGCGACAGAAACAGAGACAGAGACAGAGACAGAGACAGAGACAGAGACAGAGACAGAGACAGAGACAGAGACAGAGACAGAGACAGAGACAGAGACAGAGACAGAGACAGAGACAGAGACAGAGACAGAGACAGAGACAGAGACAGAGACAGAGACAGAGACAGAGACAGAGACAGAGACAGAGACAGAGACAGACACAGAGACAGAGACAGAGACAGAGACAGAGACAGAGACAGAGACAGAGACAGAGACAGAGACAGAGACAGAGACAGAGACAGAGACAGAGACAGAGACAGAGACAGAGACAGAGACAGAGACAGAGACAGAGACAGAGACGGAGGCAGAGACAGTGACAGAGGCAGAGTCTCAGACAGAGAAAGAGACAGAGGCAGAGACAGAGACAGAGTCAGAGACAGGGACAGAGACGGAGATAGAGACAGAGACAGAGACAGAGACAGAGACGGAGACAGAGGCAGAGAAACAGGCAGGGACAGAGACAGAGACAGAGACAGAAACAGGGACAGAGACAGATACGGGGACAGAGACAGAGGCAGAGACAGAGACAGAGACAGAGACAGAGACAGAGACAGAGACAGAGACAGAGACAAAGTCGGAGACAAACGCAGGGACAGAGACAGAGGCAGAGACAGAGACAGAGACAGAGACAGCGACAGAGACAGAGACGGAGACAGAGACAGAGACAGAGACAGAGACAGAGACAGAGACAGAGACAGAGACAGAGACAGAGACAGAGACAGAGACAGAGACGGAGACAGAGACAGATACGGGGACAGAGACAGAGACAGAGACAGAGACGGAGACAGAGGCAGAGACAGAGCCAGGGACAGAGACGAAGACGGAGACAGAGGAAGAGACAGCGACAGAGAGAGACAGAGACAGAGACGGAGGCAGTGACAGAGACAGAGACAGAGACAGAGACAGAGACAGGTGCAGAGGCAGAGACAGAGACAGAGACAGAGACAGAGACAGAGCCGGAGACAGAGACAGAGACAGAGACAGAGGCAGAGATAGAGACAGAGACAGAGACAGAGACAGAGGGAGAGAGAGCGACAGAGGCAGAGACAGAGACAGAGACGGAGACAAAGACGGAGACAGACGCAGGGACTGAGACAGAGGCAGAGACAGCGACAGAGACAGGGGCAGAGACAGCGACAGAGACAGATATAGAGACAGGGCAGAGACAGAGACAGAGACAGAGACAGAGACAGAGACAGAGACACAGACAGAGACAGAGACAGAGACAGAGACAGAGGCAGAGACAGAGCCAGGGACGGAGATAGAGACAGAGACAGAGGGATAGACAGCGACAGAGACAGAGACAGAGACAGAGACAGAGACAGAGACAGAGACAGAGACAGAGACAGAGACAGCGACAGAGTCAGAGACAGAGACAGAGACAGAGACAGAGACAGAGACAGAGACAGAGACAGAGACAGAGACAGAGACAGAGACAGAGACAGAGGCAGAGACAGAGACGGAGACAGAGACAGAGACAGAGACGGAGACAGAGACAGATACGGGGACAGAGACAGAGACAGAGACAGAGACGGAGACAGAGGCAGAGACAGAGCCAGGGACAGAGACAGAGACGGAGACAGAGGAAGAGACAGCGACAGAGAGAGACAGAGACAGAGACAGAGGCAGAGACAGAGACAGAGACAGAGACAGAGACAGAGACAAAGTCGCAGACAAACGCAGGGACAGAGACAGAGGCAGAGACAGAGACAGAGACAGAGACAGAGGCAGAGATAGAGACAGAGACAGAGACAGAGACAGAGGGAGAGAGAGCGACAGAGGCAGAGACAGAGACAGAGACAGAGACAGAGACGAGGACAAAGACGGAGACAGACGCAGGGACTGAGACAGAGGCAGAGACAGCGACAGAGACAGGGGCAGAGACAGCGACAGAGACAGATATAGAGACAGGGCAGAGACAGATACGGGGACAGAGACAGAGCCAGGGACAGAGACAGAGACGGAGACAGAGGAAGAGACAGCGACAGAGAGAGACAGAGACAGAGACAGAGGCAGAGACAGAGACAGAGACAGAGACAGAGACAGAGACAGAGACAAAGTCGGAGACAAACGCAGGGACAGAGACAGAGGCAGAGACAGAGACAGAGACAGGGGCAGAGACAGCGACAGAGACAGATATAGAGACAGGGCAGAGACAGAGACAGAGACAGAGACAGAGACAGAGACAGAGACAGAGACAGAGACAGAGACAGAGACAGAGACAGAGACGGAGACAGAGGCAGAGACAGAGCCAGGGACAGAGACGGAGACAGAGACAGAGGAAGAGACAGCGACAGAGAGAGGCAGAGACAGAGACAGAGGCTGTGATAGAGACAGAGACAGAGACAGAGACAGAGACAGAGACAGAGACAGAGGCAGAGACAGAGACAGACAGAGGAATAGACAGAGACAGAGACAGAGACAGAGACAGAGCCAGAGACGGAGGGAGAGACAGCGACAGAAACAGAGACAGAGACAGAGACAGAGACAGAGACAGAGACAGAGACAGAGACAGAGACAGAGACAGAGGGAGAGACAGAGACAGAGACAGAGACAGAGACAGAGACAGAGACAGAGACAGAGACAGAGACAGAGACAGAGACAGAGACAGAGACAGAGACAGAGACAGAGACAGAGACAGAGACAGAGACAGAGACAGAGACAGACACAGAGACAGAGACAGAGACAGAGACAGAGACAGAGACAGAGACAGAGACAGAGACAGAGACAGAGACAGAGACAGAGACAGAGACAGAGACAGAGACAGAGACAGAGACAGAGACAGAGACAGAGACAGAGACAGAGACAGAGACGGAGGCAGAGACAGTGACAGAGGCAGAGTCTCAGACAGAGAAAGAGACAGAGGCAGAGACAGAGACAGAGTCAGAGACAGGGACAGAGACGGAGATAGAGACAGAGACAGAGACAGAGACAGAGACGGAGACAGAGGCAGAGAAACAGGCAGGGACAGAGACAGAGACAGAGACAGAAACAGGGACAGAGACAGATACGGGGACAGAGACAGAGGCAGAGACAGAGACAGAGACAGAGACAGAGACAGAGACAGAGACAAAGTCGGAGACAAACGCAGGGACAGAGACAGAGGCAGAGACAGAGACAGAGACAGAGACAGCGACAGAGACAGAGACGGAGACAGAGACAGAGACAGAGACAGAGACAGAGACAGAGACAGAGACAGAGACAGAGACAGAGACAGAGACAGAGACAGAGACAGAGACAGAGACAGAGACGGAGACAGAGACAGAGACAGAGACAGAGACAAAGACAGAGACGGAGACAGAGGCAGGGACGGAGACAGAGACAGAGACAGAGACGGAGACAGAGACAGATACGGGGACAGAGACAGAGACAGAGACAGAGACGGAGACAGAGGCAGAGACAGAGCCAGGGACAGAGACGAAGACGGAGACAGAGGAAGAGACAGCGACAGAGAGAGACAGAGACAGAGACGGAGGCAGTGACAGAGACAGAGACAGAGACAGAGACAGAGACGGAGGCAGTGACAGAGACAGAGACAGAGACAGAGACAGAGACAGGTGCAGAGGCAGAGACAGAGACAGAGACAGAGACAGAGCCGGAGACAGAGACAGAGACAGAGACAGAGGCAGAGATAGAGACAGAGACAGAGACAGAGACAGAGGGAGAGAGAGCGACAGAGGCAGAGACAGAGACAGAGACGGAGACAAAGACGGAGACAGACGCAGGGACTGAGACAGAGGCAGAGACAGCGACAGAGACAGGGGCAGAGACAGCGACAGAGACAGATATAGAGACAGGGCAGAGACAGAGACAGAGACAGAGACAGAGACAGAGACAGAGACACAGACAGAGACAGAGACAGAGACAGAAACAGAGACAGAGACAGATACGGGGACAGAGACAGAGGCAGAGACAGAGACGGAGACAAAGACAGAGACAGAGGCAGAGACACAGACAGAGACAGAGACAGAGACAGATACGGAGACAGAGACAGAGACAGAGGCAGGGACGGAGACAGAGACAGAGACAGAGACAGAGGCAGGGACGGAGACAGAGACAGAGACAGAGACAGAGACGGAGACAGACAGAGGAATAGACAGAGACAGAGACAGAGACAGAGACAGAGCCAGAGACGGAGGGAGAGACAGCGACAGAAACAGAGACAGAGACAGAGACAGAGACAGAGACAGAGACAGAGACAGAGACAGAGACAGAGACAGAGACAGAGACAGAGACAGAGACAGAGACAGAGACAGAGACAGAGACAGAGACAGAGACAGAGACAGAGACAGAGACAGAGACAGAGACAGAGACAGATATAGAGACAGGGCAGAGACAGAGACAGAGACAGAGACAGAGACAGAGACAGAGACACAGACAGAGACAGAGACAGAGACAGAAACAGAGACAGAGACAGATACGGGGACAGAGACAGAGGCAGAGACAGAGACGGAGACAAAGACAGAGACAGAGGCAGAGACACAGACAGAGACAGAGACAGAGACAGATACGGAGACAGAGACGGAGACAGAGACAGAGACAGAAACAGAGACCGAGACAGAGACGGAGACAGAGACGGAGACAGAGACAGAGACAGAGACAGAGACAGAGACAGAGACAGAAACAGAGACAGAGACAGAGACAGAGACAGAGACAGAGACAGAGACAGAGACAGAGACAAAGACAGAGACAGAGACAGAGACAGAGACAGAGACGGAGATAGAGACAGAGACAGAGACAGAGACGGAGACAGAGGCAGAGACACAGGCAGGGACAGAGACAGAGACAGAGACAGAGACAGAGACAGAGACAGAGACAGAGACAGAGACAGAGACAGAGTCAGAGACAGAGACAGAGACAGAGACGGAGACAGAGACAGAGACAGAGACAGAGACAAAGACAGAGACGGAGACAGAGGCAGGGACGGAGACAGAGACAGAGACAGAGACGGAGACAGAGACAGATACGGGGACAGAGACAGAGACAGAGACAGAGACGGAGACAGAGGCAGAGACAGAGCCAGGGACAGAGACGGAGTCGGAGACAGAGGAAGAGACAGCGACAGAGAGAGACAGAGACAGAGACAGAGGCAGTGACAGAGACAGAGACAGAGACAGAGACAGAGACAGATGCAGAGGCAGAGACAGAGACAGAGACAGAGACAGAGACAGAGACAGACACTGAGACAGAGACAGAGACGGAGACGGAGACGGAGATAGAGGCAGAGGCAGAGACAGATACAGAGACGGAGACAGAGGCAGAGACAGAGACAGAGACAGAGACAGAGACAGAGACAAAGACAGAGACAGAGACAGAGGCAGAGACAAACACAGAGGCGGAGGCAGAGACTGAGACAGAGACAGAGACATAGAGACATAGGCACGGAGGCAGAGAAGCAGAGATAGAAACAGAGACAGGGACAGAGACAGAGACAGAGACAGAGACAGAGACAGAGACAGAGACAGAGACAGAGACAGAGATAGAGACAGAGACAGAGACAGAGACAGAGACAGAGACAGAGACAGAGACAGAGACAGAGACAGAGACAGAGACAGAGACGGAGACAGAGGCAGAGACAAACACAGAGCCGGAGGCAGAGACGGAGACAGAGGCAGAGACAGAGCCGTGGACAGAGACGGAGACAGAGACAGAGGAAGAGACAGCGACAGAGACAGAGACAGAGACAGAGACAGAGACAGAGAGAGGGACAGAGACAGAGACAGAGACAGAGACGGAGACAGAGACAGAGACAGAGACAGAGGCAGAGACAGAGCCAGGGACGGAGATAGAGACAGAGACAGAGGGACAGACAGCGACAGAGACAGAGACAGAGACAGAGACAGAGACAGAGACAGAGACAGAGACAGAGACAGAGTCAGACACAGAGACAGAGACAGAGACAGAGACAGAGACAGAGACAGAGACAGAGACAGAGACAGAGACAGAGACAGAGGCAGAGACAGAGACGGAGACAGAGACAGAGACAGAGACGGAGACAGAGACAGATACGGGGACAGAGACAGAGACAGAGACAGAGACGGAGACAGAGGCAGAGACAGAGCCAGGGACAGAGACAGAGACGGAGACAGAGGAAGAGACAGCGACAGAGAGAGACAGAGACAGAGACAGAGGCAGAGACAGAGACAGAGACAGAGACAGAGACAGAGACAAAGTCGCAGACAAACGCAGGGACAGAGACAGAGGCAGAGACAGAGACAGAGACAGAGACAGAGGCAGAGATAGAGACAGAGACAGAGACAGAGACAGAGGGAGAGAGAGCGACAGAGGCAGAGACAGAGACAGAGACAGAGACAGAGACGGGGACAAAGACGGAGACAGACGCAGGGACTGAGACAGAGGCAGAGACAGCGACAGAGACAGGGGCAGAGACAGCGACAGAGACAGATATAGAGACAGGGCAGAGACAGAGACAGAGACAGAGACAGAGACAGAGACAGAGACAGAGACAGAGACAGAGACAGAGACAGAGACAGAGACAGAGACGGAGACAGAGACAGAGACAGAGACAGAGACAGAGGCAGAGACAGAGACAGATGCATAGACAGAGACAGAGACAGAGACAGAGACAGAGACAGCGACAGGGACAGGGAGAGGGACAGGGACAGAGACAGAGGCAGAGACAGAGACAGAGACAGAGACGGAGACAGAGGCAGAGACACAGACAGAGACAAAGACAGAGACAGAAACAGGGACAGAGACAGAGACAGAAACAGAGACAGAGACAGAGACAAAGACAGAGACAGAGACAGAGACGGAGACAGAGACAGAGACACATGCATAGACAGAGACAGAGACAGCGACAGGGACAGGGACAGAGGCAGAGGCAGATACAGACACAGAGACAGAGACAGAAACAGAGACAGAGACAGATACGGGGACAGAGACAGAGGCTGAGACAGAGACAGAGACAGAGACAGAGACAGAGACAGAGACAGAGACAGAGACAGAGACAGAGACAGAGACAGAGACAGAGACAGAGACAGAGACAGAGACAGAGACAGAGACAGAGACAAAGACAGAGACAGAGACAGAGACAAAGACAGAGACGGAGACAGAGGCAGGGACGGAGACAGAGACAGAGACAGAGACGGAGACAGAGACAGATACGGGGACAGAGACAGAGACTGAGACGGAGACAGAGGCAGAGACAGAGCCAGGGACAGAGACGAAGACGAAGACAGAGGAAGAGACGGCGACAGAGAGAGACAGAGACAGAGACAGAGGCAGTGACAGAGACAGAGACAGAGACAGAGACAGAGACAGAGACAGATGCAGAGGCAGAGACAGAGACAGAGACAGAGACAGAGACAGAGCCGGAGACAGAGACAGAGACAGAGACAGAGGCAGAGATAGAGACAGAGACAGAGACAGAGACAGAGGGAGAGAGAGCGACAGAGGCAGAGACAGAGACAGAGACGGAGACAAAGACGGAGACAGACGCAGGGTCTGAGACAGAGGCACAGACAGCGACAGAGACAGGGGCAGAGACAGCGACAGAGACAGATATAGAGGCAGGGCAGAGACAGAGACAGAGACAGAGACAGAGACAGAGACAGAGACAGAGACACAGACAGAGACAGAGACAGAGACAGAAATAGAGACAGAGACAGATACGGGGACAGAGACAGAGGCAGAGACAGAGACGGAGACAAAGACAGAGACAGAGGCAGAGACACAGACAGAGACAGAGACAGAGACAGAGACAGAGGCAGAGACAGAGACAGAGACAGAGACAGAGACAGATACGGGGACAGAGACAGAGGCAGAGACAGAGACAGAGACAGAGACAGAGACAGAAACAGAGACAGAGGCAGAGACTGAGACAGAGACAGAGACAGAGACAGAGACAGAGACAGAGACAGAGGCAGAGACAGAGACAGATGCATAGACAGAGACAGAGACAGAGACAGAGACGGAGACGGAGACGGAGATAGAGGCAGAGGCAGAGACAGAGACAGAGACGGAGACAGAGGCAGAGACAGAGACAGAGACAGAGACAGAGACAGAGACAAAGACAGAGACAGAGACAGAGGCAGAGACAAACACAGAGGCGGAGGCAGAGACTGAGACAGAGACAGAGACATAGAGACATAGGCACGGAGGCAGAGAAGCAGAGATAGAAACAGAGACAGGGACAGAGACAGAGACAGAGACGGAGACAGAGACAGAGACAGAGACAGAGACAGAGACAGAGACAGAGACAGAGACAGAGACAGAGACAGAGACAGAGACAGAGACAGAGACAGAGACAGGGACAGAGACAGAGACAGAGACAGAGACAGAGACAGAGACAGAGACAGAGACAGAGACAGAGACAGAGACAGAGACAGAGACAGAGACAGAGACAGAGACAGAGACGGAGGCAGAGACAGAGTCTCAGACAGAGAAAGAGACAGAGGCAGAGACAGAGACAGAGTCAGAGACAGAGACAGAGACGGAGATAGAGACAGAGACAGAGACAGAGACAGAGACGGAGACAGAGGCAGAGACACAGGCAGGGACAGAGACAGAGACAGAGACAGAAACAGGGACAGAGACAGATACGGGGACAGAGACAGAGGCAGAGACAGAGACAGAGACAGAGACAAAGTCGGAGACAAACGCAGGGACAGAGACAGAGGCAGAGACAGAGACAGAGACAGAGACAGCGACAGAGTCAGAGACAGAGACAGAGACAGAGACAGAGACAGAGACAGAGACAGAGACAGAGACAGAGGCAGAGACAGAGACAGAGACAGAGACAGAGACAGAGACAGAGACAGACACAGAGACAGAGGCAGGGTCTTCGACAGAGAAAGAGACAGAGACGGATACGGAGACAGAGACAGAGACAGAGACAGAGACAGAGACAGAGACAGAGACAGAGACAGAGACACAGACAGAGACAGAGACAGAGACAGAGACAGAGACAGAGACAGAGACAGAGACAGAGACAGAGACAGAGACAGAGACAGAGACAGAGACAGAAACAGAGACAGAGGCAGAGACTGAGACAGAGACAGAGACAGAGACAGAGACAGAGACAGATGCATAGACAGAGACAGAGACAGAGACAGAGACAGAGACAGCGACAGGGACAGGGAGAGGGACAGGGACAGAGACAGAGGCAGAGACAAAGAGAGAGACAGAGACGGAGACAGAGGCAGAGACACAGACAGAGACAAAGTCAGAGACAGAAACAGGGACAGAGACAGAGACAGAGACAGATGCAGAGGCAGAGACAGAGACAGAGACAGAGACAGAGACAGAGACAGAGACAGAGACAGACACAGAGACAGAGGCAGGGTCTTAGACAGAGAAAGAGACAGATACGGATACGGAGACAGAGACAGAGACAGAGACACAGACAGGGACAGAGACAGAGACGGAGACAAAGACCGAGACAGAGGCAGAGACAGAGACAGAGACAGAGACAGAGACAGAGACAGAGACACAAGCATAGACAGAGACAGAGACTGCGACAGAGACAGAAACAGAGACAGAGACAGATACGGGGACGGAGACAGAGGCTGAGACAGAGACAGAGACAGAGACTGAGACAGAGACGGAGACGGAGACTGAGACAGAGACAGAGACAGAGACAGAAACGGAGACAAAGACCGAGACAGAGGCAGAGACACAGACAGAGACAGAGACACAGACAGGGACAGAGACAGAGACGGAGACAAAGACCGAGACAGAGGCAGAGACAGAGACAGAGACAGAGACAGAGACAGAGACAGAGACAGAGACAGAGACAGAGACAGAGACAGAGACAGAGACAGAGACAGAGACAGAGACAGAGACAGAGACAGATGCATAGACAGAGACAGAGACAGAGCCAGAGACAGAGACAGCGACAGGGACAGGGAGAGGGACAGGGACAGAGACAGAGGCAGAGACAGAGACAGAGACAGAGACAGAGACAGAGACAGAGACAGAGACAGAGACAGAGACAGAGACAGAAACAGAGACAGAGACAGATACGGGGACGGAGACAGAGGCTGAGACAGAGACAGAGACAGAGACTGAGACAGAGACGGAGACGGAGACTGAGACAGAGACAGAGACAGAGACAGAGACGGAGACAAAGACCGAGACAGAGGCAGAGACACAGACAGAGACAGAGACACAGACAGGGACAGAGACAGAGACGGAGACAAAGACCGAGACAGAGGCAGAGACAGAGACATAGACAGAGACAGAGACAGAGACAGAGACACAAGCATAGACAGAGACAGAGACAGCGACAGGGACAGGGACAGAGACAGAGGCAGAGGCAGAGACAGAGACAGAGACAGAGACAGAAACAGAGACAGAGACAGATACGGGGACAGAAACAGAGACAGAGACAGATACGGGGACCGAGACAGAGGCAGAGACACAGACAGAGACAGAGACAGAGACAGTGACAGAGGCAGAGACGGAGACGGAGACAGAGACAGAGACAGAGACAGAGACAGAGACAGAGACAGAGACAGAGACAGAGGCAGGGTCTCAGACAGAGAAAGAGACAGAGACAGAGACAGACACAGAGACAGAGACAGAGACAGAGACAGAGACAGAGACAGAGTCAGAGTCAGAGACGGAGACAAATACCGAGACAGACGCAGGGACTGAGACAGAGGCAGAGACAGCGACAGAGACAGAGATAGAGACAGGGCAGAGACAGAGGCAGGGATAGAGACAGAGACAGAGACAGAGACAGAGACAGAGATAGAGACAGAGACAGAGACAGAGGCAGGGACACAGAGACGGAGACACAGAGACAGAAATGCAGAGACAGAGACACAGAGACAGAGACAGAGACGGAGACAGAGGCAGAGACAGACACAGAGACGGAGGCAGAGACAGCGACAGAGAGAGACAGAGACAGAGACAGAGGCAGAGACAGAGACAGAGACAGAGACAGAGACAGAGACAAAGTCGGTGACAAACGCAGGGACAGAGACAGAGGCAGAGACAGAGACAGAGACAGAGACAGAGGCAGAGATAGAGACAGAGACAGAGACAGAGACAGAGGGAGAGAGAGCGACAGAGGCAGAGACAGAGACAGAGAGAGAGACAGAGACGGGGACAAAGACGGAGACAGACGCAGGGACTGAGACAGAGGCAGAGACAGCGACAGAGACAGGGGCAGAGACAACGACAGAGACAGATATAGAGACAGGGCAGAGACAGAGACAGAGACAGAGACAGAGACAGAGACAGAGACAGAGACAGAGACAGAGACAGAGACAGAGACAGAGACAGAGACGGAGACAGAGGCAGAGACAGAGCCAGGGACAGAGACGGAGACAGAGACAGAGACAGAGACAGAGACAGAGACAGAGACAGAGACAGAGACAGAGACAGAGACAGAGACAGAGACAGAGACAGATGCAGAGGCAGAGACAAAGACAGAGACAGAAACAGGGACAGAGACAGAGACAGAGACAGAGACAGAGACAGAGACGGAGGCAGAGACAGTGACAGAGGCAGAGTCTCAGACAGAGAAAGAGACAGAGGCAGAGACAGAGACAGAGTCAGAGACAGAGACAGAGACGGAGATAGAGACAGAGACAGAGTCAGAGACAGAGACGGAGACAGAGGCAGAGACACAGGCAGGGACAGAGACAGAGACAGAGACAGAAACAGAGACAGAGACAGATACGGGGACAGAGACATAGGCAGAGACAGAGACAGAGACAGAGACAGAGACAAAGTCGGAGACAAACGCAGGGACAGAGACAGAGGCAGAGACAGAGACAGAGACAGAGACAGCGACAGAGACAGCGACAGAGACAGAGACAGAGACAGAGACAGAGACAGAGACAGAGACAGAGACAGAGACAGAGACGGAGACAGAGACAGAGACAGAGACAGAGACAAAGACAGAGACGGAGACAGAGGCAGGGACGGAGACAGATACAGAGACAGAGACGGAGACAGAGACAGATACGGGGACAGAGACAGAGACAGAGGCAGAGACGGAGACAGAGGCAGAGACAGAGCCAGGGACAGAGACGGAGACGGAGACAGAGGAAGAGACAGCGACAGAGAGAGACAGAGACAGAGACAGAGGCAGTGACAGAGACAGAGACAGGGACAGAGACAGAGACAGATGCAGAGGCAGAGACAGAGACAGAGACAGAGACAGAGACAGATGCAGAGCCGGAGACAGAGACAGAGACAGAGACAGAGGCAGAGATAGAGACAGAGACAGAGACAGAGACAGAGGGAGAGAGAGCGGCAGAGGCAGAGACAGAGACAGAGACGGAGACAAAGACGGAGACAGACGCAGGGACTGAGACAGAGGCAGAGACAGCGACAGAGACAGGGGCAGAGACAGCGACAGAGACAGATATAGAGACAGGGCAGAGACAGAGACAGAGACAGAGACAGAGGCAGAGACAGAGACAGAGACAGAGACAGAGACAGAGACAGAGACAGAGACAGAGACAGAGACAGAGACAGAGACAGAGACAGAGACAGAGACAGAGACAGAGACAGAGACAGAGACGGAGGCAGAGACGGAGACAGAGGCAGAGACACAGGCAGGGACAGAGACAGAGACAGAGACAGAAACAGGGACAGAGACAGATACGGGGACAGAGAGAGAGGCAGAGACAGAGACAGAGACAGAGACAGAGACGGGGACAAAGACGGAGACAGACGCAGGGACTGAGACAGAGGCAGAGACAGCGACAGAGACAGGCGCAGAGACAGCGACAGAGACAGATATAGAGACAGGGCAGAGACAGAGACAGAGACAGAGACAGAGACAGAGACAGAGACAGAGACAGAGACAGAGACAGAGACAGAGACAGAGGCGGAGACAGAGACAGAGACGGAGGCAGAGACAGTGACAGAGACAGACACAGAGGCAGAGTCTCAGACAGAGAAAGAGACGGAGACAGAGACAGAGACAGAGACAGAGACAGATACGGAGACAGAGACAGAGACAGAGACAGAGACAGCGACAGAGACAGATACGGAGACAGAGACGGAGACAGAGACAGAGACAGAAACAGAGACCGAGACAGAGACGGAGACAGAGACAGAGACAGAGACAGAGACAGAGACAGAGACAGAGACAGAGACAGAGACAGAGACAAAGACAGAGACAGAGACAGAGGCAGGGACGGAGACAGAGACAGAGACAGAGACAGAGACAGAGACAGAGACGGAGACAGAGACAGAGACAGAGACAGAGACAGAGCCAGAGACAGAGACAGAGACAGAGACAGAGACAGATACAGAGACAGAGGCAGAGGCAGAGACAGAGGCAGAGACAGAGATAGAGACGGAGACAAAGACCGAGACAGAGACAGAGACAGAGACACAGACAGAGAGAGAGACAGTGACAGAGACAGAGGCAGAAATAGAGACAGAGACAGAGACAGAGACAGAGGGAGAGAGAGCGACAGAGGCAGAGACAGAGACAGAGACAGAGACAGAGACGGGGCAAAGACGGAGACAGACGCAGGGACTGAGACAGAGGCAGAGACAGCGACAGAGACAGGGGCAGAGACAGCGACAGAGACAGATATAGAGACAGGGCAGAGACAGAGACAGAGACAGAGACAGAGACAGAGACAGAGACAGAGACAGAGACAGAGACAGAGACGGAGACAGAGGCAGAGACAGAGCCAGGGACAGAGACGGAGACAGAGACAGAGGAAGAGACAGCGACAGAGAGAGACAGAGACAGAGACAGAGGCTGTGATAGAGACAGAGACAGAGACAGAGACAGAGACAGAGACAGAGACAGAGACAGAGACAGAGGCAGAGACAGAGACAGAGACAGAGACAGAGACAGAGACAGAGACAAAGACAGACACAGAGACAGAGGCAGGGACAGAGACAGAGACAGAGACAGAGACAGAGACAGAGACAGAGACAGAGACAGAGACAGAGGCGGAGACAGAGACAGAGACGGAGGCAGAGACAGTGACAGAGACAGAGACAGAGGCAGAGTCTCAGACAGAGAAAGAGACGGAGACAGAGACAGCGACAGAGACAGAGACAGATACGGAGACAGAGACAGAGACAGAGACAGAGACAGAGACAGAGACAGAGACAGATACGGAGACAGAGACGGAGACAGAGACAGAGACAGAAACAGAGACGGAGACAGAGACAGAGACGGAGGCAGAGACAGTGACAGAGGCAGAGTCTCAGACAGAGAAAGAGACAGAGGCAGAGACAGAGACAGAGTCAGAGACAGAGACAGAGACGGAGATAGAGACAGAGACAGAGTCAGAGACAGAGACGGAGACAGAGGCAGAGACACAGGCAGGGACAGAGACAGAGACAGAGACAGAAACAGAGACAGAGACAGATACGGGGACAGAGACAGAGGCAGAGACAGAGACAGAGACAGAGACAGAGACAAAGTCGGAGACAAACGCAGGGACAGAGACAGAGGCAGAGACAGAGACAGAGACAGAGACAGCGACAGAGACAGAGACAGAGACAGAGACAGAGACAGAGACAGAGACAGAGACAGAGACAGAGACAGAGACGGAGACGGAGACAGAGACAGAGACAAAGACAGAGACGGAGACAGAGGCAGGGACGGAGACAGATACAGAGACAGAGACGGAGACAGAGACAGATACGGGGACAGAGACAGAGACAGAGGCAGAGACGGAGACAGAGGCAGAGACAGAGCCAGCGACAGAGACGGAGACGGAGACAGAGGAAGAGACAGCGACAGAGAGAGACAGAGACAGAGACAGAGGCAGTGACAGAGACAGAGACAGGGACAGACACAGAGACAGATGCAGAGGCAGAGACAGAGACAGAGACAGAGACAGAGACAGATACAGAGCCGGAGACAGAGACAGAGACAGAGACAGAGGCAGAGATAGAGACAGAGACAGAGACAGAGACAGAGGGAGAGAGAGCGACAGAGGCAGAGACAGAGACAGAGACGGAGACAAAGACGGAGACAGACGCAGGGACTGAGACAGAGGCAGAGACAGCGACAGAGACAGGGGCAGAGACAGCGACAGAGACAGATATAGAGACAGGGCAGAGACAGAGACAGAGACAGAGACAGAGACAGAGACAGAGACAGAGACAGAGACAGAGACAGGGACAGAGACAGAGACAGAGACAGAGACAGAGACAGAGACAGAGACAGAGACGGAGGCAGAGACAGTGACAGAGGCAGAGTCTCAGACAGAGAAGGAGACAGAGGCAGAGACAGAGACAGAGTCAGAGACAGAGGCAGAGACGGCGATAGAGACAGAGACAGAGACAGAGACAGAGACGGAGACAGAGGCAGAGACACAGGCAGGGACAGAGACAGAGACAGAGACAGAAACAGGGACAGAGACAGATACGGGGACAGAGAGAGAGGCAGAGACAGAGACAGAGACAGAGACAGAGACGGGGACAAAGACGGAGACAGACGCAGGGACTGAGACAGAGGCAGAGACAGCGACAGAGACAGGCGCAGAGACAGCGACAGAGACAGATATAGAGACAGGGCAGAGACAGAGACAGAGACAGAGACAGAGACAGAGACAGAGACAGAGACAGAGACAGAGACAGAGGCGGAGACAGAGACAGAGACGGAGGCAGAGACAGTGACAGAGACAGACACAGAGGCAGAGTATCAGACAGAGAAAGAGACGGAGACAGAGACAGAGACAGAGACAGAGACAGATACGGAGACAGAGACAGAGACAGAGACAGAGACAGAGACAGAGACAGATACGGAGACAGAGACAGAGACAGAGACAGAGACAGATACGGAGACAGAGACAGAGACAGAGACAGAGACAGAGACAGAGACAGATACGGAGACAGAGACGGAGACAGAGACAGAGACAGAAACAGAGACCGAGACAGAGACGGAGACAGAGACAGAGACAGAGACAGAGACAGAGACAGAGACAGAGACAGAGACAGAGACAGAGACAGAGACGGAGGCAGAGACAGTGACAGAGGCAGAGTCTCAGACAGAGAAAGAGACAGAGGCAGAGACAGAGACAGAGTCAGAGACAGAGACAGAGACGGAGATAGAGACTGAGACAGAGTCAGCGACAGAGACGGAGACAGAGGCAGAGACACAGGCAGGGACAGAGACAGAGACAGAGACAGAAACAGGGACAGAGACAGATACGGGGACAGAGACAGAGGCAGAGACAGAGACAGAGACAGAGACAGAGACAGAGACAAAGTCGGAGACAAACGCAGGGACAGAGACAGAGACAGAGACAGAGACAGAGACAGAGACAGAGACAGAGACAGAGACAGAGACAGAGACGGAGACAGAGACAGAGACAGAGACAGAGACAAAGACAGAGACGGAGACAGAGGCAGCGACGGAGACAGAGACAGAGACAGAGACGGAGACAGAGACAGATACGGGGACAGAGACAGAGACAGAGACAGAGACGGAAACAGAGGCAGAGACAGAGCCAGGGACAGAGACGGAGACGGAGACAGAGGCAGTGTCTCAGACAGAGAAAGAGACACAGACAGAGACAGAGACAGAGAGAGAGACAGAGACAGAGACAGAGACAGAGACAGAGACAGAGACAGAGACAGAGACAGAGACAGAGGCAGAGACAGAGACAGAGACAGAGACAGAGACAGAGACAGAGACAGAGACAGAGACAGAGACAGAGACAGAGACAGAGACAGAGACAGAGGCGGAGACAGAGACAGAGACGGAGGCAGAGACAGTGACAGAGACAGACACAGAGGCAGAGTCTCAGACAGAGAAAGAGACGGAGACAGAGACAGAGACAGAGACAGAGATAGAGACGGAGACAAAGACCGAGACAGAGACAGAGACAGAGACACAGACAGAGAGAGAGACAGTGACAGAGACAGAGGCAGAGATAGAGACAGAGACAGAGACAGAGACAGAGGGAGAGAGAGCGACAGAGGCAGAGACAGAGACAGAGACAGAGACAGAGACGGGGCAAAGACGGAGACAGACGCAGGGACTGAGACAGAGGCAGAGACAGCGACAGAGACAGGGGCAGAGACAGCGACAGAGACAGATATAGAGACAGGGCAGAGACAGAGACAGAGACAGAGACAGAGACAGAGACAGAGACAGAGACAGAGACAGAGACAGAGACAGAGACAGAGACGGAGACAGAGGCAGAGACAGAGCCAGGGACAGAGACGGAGACAGAGACAGAGGAAGAGACAGCGACAGAGAGAGACAGAGACAGAGACAGAGGCTGTGATAGAGACAGAGACAGAGACAGAGACAGAGACAGAGACAGAGACAGAGACAGAGACAGAGGCAGAGACAGAGACAGAGACAGAGACAGAGACAGAGACAGAGACAAAGACAGACACAGAGACAGAGGCAGGGACAGAGACAGAGACAGAGACAGAGACAGAGACAGAGACAGAGACAGAGACAGAGACAGAGGCGGAGACAGAGACAGAGACGGAGGCAGAGACAGTGACAGAGACAGAGACAGAGGCAGAGTCTCAGACAGAGAAAGAGACGGAGACAGAGACAGCGACAGAGACAGAGACAGATACGGAGACAGAGACAGAGACAGAGACAGAGACAGAGACAGAGACAGAGACAGATACGGAGACAGAGACGGAGACAGAGACAGAGACAGAAACAGAGACGGAGACAGAGACAGAGACGGAGGCAGAGACAGTGACAGAGGCAGAGTCTCAGACAGAGAAAGAGACAGAGGCAGAGACAGAGACAGAGTCAGAGACAGAGACAGAGACGGAGATAGAGACAGAGACAGAGTCAGAGACAGAGACGGAGACAGAGGCAGAGACACAGGCAGGGACAGAGACAGAGACAGAGACAGAAACAGAGACAGAGACAGATACGGGGACAGAGACAGAGGCAGAGACAGAGACAGAGACAGAGACAGAGACAAAGTCGGAGACAAACGCAGGGACAGAGACAGAGGCAGAGACAGAGACAGAGACAGAGACAGCGACAGAGACAGAGACAGAGACAGAGACAGAGACAGAGACAGAGACAGAGACAGAGACAGAGACAGAGACAGAGACAGAGACAGAGACAGAGAGAGAGACGGAGACGGAGACAGAGACAGAGACAAAGACAGAGACGGAGACAGAGGCAGGGACGGAGACAGATACAGAGACAGAGACGGAGACAGAGACAGATACGGGGACAGAGACAGAGACAGAGGCAGAGACGGAGACAGAGGCAGAGACAGAGCCAGCGACAGAGACGGAGACGGAGACAGAGGAAGAGACAGCGACAGAGAGAGACAGAGACAGAGACAGAGGCAGTGACAGAGACAGAGACAGGGACAGACACAGAGACAGATGCAGAGGCAGAGACAGAGACAGAGACAGAGACAGAGACAGATACAGAGCCGGAGACAGAGACAGAGACAGAGACAGAGGCAGAGATAGAGACAGAGACAGAGACAGAGACAGAGGGAGAGAGAGCGACAGAGGCAGAGACAGAGACAGAGACGGAGACAAAGACGGAGACAGACGCAGGGACAGAGACAGAGGCAGAGTCAGAGACAGAGACCGAGACAGACGCAGAGACTGATACAGAGGGAGAGACAGAGACAGAGACAGAGACAGAGACGGAGACAAAGACCGAGACAGAGACAGAGACAGAGACAGAGACAGGGACAGAGACAGAGACAGAGACAGAGACAGAGACAGAGACAGAGACGGAGGCAGAGACAGTGACAGAGGCAGAGTCTCAGACAGAGAAGGAGACAGAGGCAGAGACAGAGACAGAGTCAGAGACAGAGGCAGAGACGGCGATAGAGACAGAGACAGAGACAGAGACAGAGGCAGAGACAGAGACAGATGCATAGACAGAGACAGAGACAGAGACAGAGACAGAGACAGCGACAGGGACAGGGAGAGGGACAGGGACAGAGACAGAGGCAGAGACAGAGACAGAGACAGAGACGGAGACAGAGGCAGAGACACAGACAGAGACAAAGACAGAGACAGAAACAGGGACAGAGACAGAGACAGAAACAGAGACAGAGACAGAGACAAAGACAGAGACAGAGACAGAGACGGAGACAGAGACAGAGACACATGCATAGACAGAGACAGAGACAGCGACAGGGACAGGGACAGAGGCAGAGGCAGATACAGACACAGAGACAGAGACAGAAACAGAGACAGAGACAGATACGGGGACAGAGACAGAGGCTGAGACAGAGACAGAGACAGAGACAGAGACAGAGACAGAGACAGAGACAGAGACAGAGACAGAGACAGAGACAGAGACAGAGACAGAGACAGAGACAGAGACAGAGACAGAGACAGAGACAAAGACAGAGACAGAGACAGAGACAAAGACAGAGACGGAGACAGAGGCAGGGACGGAGACAGAGACAGAGACAGAGACGGAGACAGAGACAGGTACGGGGACAGAGACAGAGACTGAGACGGAGACAGAGGCAGAGACAGAGCCAGGGACAGAGACGAAGACGAAGACAGAGGAAGAGACGGCGACAGAGAGAGACAGAGACAGAGACAGAGGCAGTGACAGAGACAGAGACAGAGACAGAGACAGAGACAGAGACAGATGCAGAGGCAGAGACAGAGACAGAGACAGAGACAGAGACAGAGCCGGAGACAGAGACAGAGACAGAGACAGAGGCAGAGATAGAGACAGAGACAGAGACAGAGACAGAGGGAGAGAGAGCGACAGAGGCAGAGACAGAGACAGAGACGGAGACAAAGACGGAGACAGACGCAGGGTCTGAGACAGAGGCACAGACAGCGACAGAGACAGGGGCAGAGACAGCGACAGAGACAGATATAGAGGCAGGGCAGAGACAGAGACAGAGACAGAGACAGAGACAGAGACAGAGACAGAGACAGAGACACAGACAGAGACAGAGACAGAGACAGAAATAGAGACAGAGACAGATACGGGGACAGAGACAGAGGCAGAGACAGAGACGGAGACAAAGACAGAGACAGAGGCAGAGACACAGACAGAGACAGAGACAGAGACAGAGACAGAGGCAGAGACAGAGACAGAGACAGAGACAGAGACAGATACGGGGACAGAGACAGAGGCAGAGACAGAGACAGAGACAGAGACAGAGACAGAAACAGAGACAGAGGCAGAGACTGAGACAGCGACAGAGACAGAGACAGAGACAGAGACAGAGACAGAGGCAGAGACAGAGACAGATGCATAGACAGAGACAGAGACAGAGACAGAGACGGAGACGGAGACGGAGATAGAGGCAGAGGCAGAGACAGAGACAGAGACGGAGACAGAGGCAGAGACAGAGACAGAGACAGAGACAGAGACAGAGACAAAGACAGAGACAGAGACAGAGGCAGAGACAAACACAGAGGCGGAGGCAGAGACTGAGACAGAGACAGAGACATAGAGACATAGGCACGGAGGCAGAGAAGCAGAGATAGAAACAGAGACAGGGACAGAGACAGAGACAGAGACGGAGACAGAGACAGAGACAGAGACAGAGACAGAGACAGAGACAGAGACAGAGACAGAGACAGAGACAGAGACAGAGACAGAGACAGAGACAGGGACAGAGACAGAGACAGAGACAGAGACAGAGACAGAGACAGAGACAGAGACAGAGACAGAGACAGAGACAGAGACAGAGACAGAGACAGAGACAGAGACAGAGACGGAGGCAGAGACAGAGTCTCAGACAGAGAAAGAGACAGAGGCAGAGACAGAGACAGAGTCAGAGACAGAGACAGAGACGGAGATAGAGACAGAGACAGAGACAGAGACAGAGACGGAGACAGAGGCAGAGACACAGGCAGGGACAGAGACAGAGACAGAGACAGAAACAGGGACAGAGACAGATACGGGGACAGAGACAGAGGCAGAGACAGAGACAGAGACAGAGACAAAGTCGGAGACAAACGCAGGGACAGAGACAGAGGCAGAGACAGAGACAGAGACAGAGACAGCGACAGAGTCAGAGACAGAGACAGAGACAGAGACAGAGACAGAGACAGAGACAGAGACAGAGACAGAGGCAGAGACAGAGACAGAGACAGAGACAGAGACAGAGACAGAGACAGACACAGAGACAGAGGCAGGGTCTTCGACAGAGAAAGAGACAGAGACGGATACGGAGACAGAGACAGAGACAGAGACAGAGACAGAGACAGAGACAGAGACAGAGACAGAGACAGAGACACAGACAGAGACAGAGACAGAGACAGAGACAGAGACAGAGACAGAGACAGAGACAGAGACAGAGACAGAGACAGAGACAGAGACAGAAACAGAGACAGAGGCAGAGACTGAGACAGAGACAGAGACAGAGACAGAGACAGAGACAGATGCATAGACAGAGACAGAGACAGAGACAGAGACAGAGACAGCGACAGGGACAGGGAGAGGGACAGGGACAGAGACAGAGGCAGAGACAAAGAGAGAGACAGAGACGGAGACAGAGGCAGAGACACAGACAGAGACAAAGTCAGAGACAGAAACAGGGACAGAGACAGAGACAGAGACAGATGCAGAGGCAGAGACAGAGACAGAGACAGAGACAGAGACAGAGACAGAGACAGAGACAGACACAGAGACAGAGGCAGGGTCTTAGACAGAGAAAGAGACAGATACGGATACGGAGACAGAGACAGAGACAGAGACACAGACAGGGACAGAGACAGAGACGGAGACAAAGACCGAGACAGAGGCAGAGACAGAGACAGAGACAGAGACAGAGACAGAGACAGAGACACAAGCATAGACAGAGACAGAGACTGCGACAGAGACAGAAACAGAGACAGAGACAGATACGGGGACGGAGACAGAGGCTGAGACAGAGACAGAGACAGAGACTGAGACAGAGACGGAGACGGAGACTGAGACAGAGACAGAGACAGAGACAGAAACGGAGACAAAGACCGAGACAGAGGCAGAGACACAGACAGAGACAGAGACACAGACAGGGACAGAGACAGAGACGGAGACAAAGACCGAGACAGAGGCAGAGACAGAGACAGAGACAGAGACAGAGACAGAGACAGAGACAGAGACAGAGACAGAGACAGAGACAGAGACAGAGACAGAGACAGAGACAGAGACAGAGACAGATGCATAGACAGAGACAGAGACAGAGCCAGAGACAGAGACAGCGACAGGGACAGGGAGAGGGACAGGGACAGAGACAGAGGCAGAGACAGAGACAGAGACAGAGACAGAGACAGAGACAGAGACAGAGACAGAGACAGAGACAGAGACAGAAACAGAGACAGAGACAGATACGGGGACGGAGACAGAGGCTGAGACAGAGACAGAGACAGAGACTGAGACAGAGACGGAGACGGAGACTGAGACAGAGACAGAGACAGAGACAGAGACGGAGACAAAGACCGAGACAGAGGCAGAGACACAGACAGAGACAGAGACACAGACAGGGACAGAGACAGAGACGGAGACAAAGACCGAGACAGAGGCAGAGACAGAGACATAGACAGAGACAGAGACAGAGACAGAGACACAAGCATAGACAGAGACAGAGACAGCGACAGGGACAGGGACAGAGACAGAGGCAGAGGCAGAGACAGAGACAGAGACAGAGACAGAAACAGAGACAGAGACAGATACGGGGACAGAAACAGAGACAGAGACAGATACGGGGACCGAGACAGAGGCAGAGACACAGACAGAGACAGAGACAGAGACAGTGACAGAGGCAGAGACGGAGACGGAGACAGAGACAGAGACAGAGACAGAGACAGAGACAGAGACAGAGACAGAGACAGAGGCAGGGTCTCAGACAGAGAAAGAGACAGAGACAGAGACAGACACAGAGACAGAGACAGAGACAGAGACAGAGACAGAGACAGAGACAGAGTCAGAGTCAGAGACGGAGACAAATACCGAGACAGACGCAGGGACTGAGACAGAGGCAGAGACAGCGACAGAGACAGAGATAGAGACAGGGCAGAGACAGAGGCAGGGATAGAGACAGAGACAGAGACAGAGACAGAGACAGAGATAGAGACAGAGACAGAGACAGAGGCAGGGACACAGAGACGGAGACACAGAGACAGAAATGCAGAGACAGAGACACAGAGACAGAGACAGAGACGGAGACAGAGGCAGAGACAGACACAGAGACGGAGGCAGAGACAGCGACAGAGAGAGACAGAGACAGAGACAGAGGCAGAGACAGAGACAGAGACAGAGACAGAGACAGAGACAAAGTCGGTGACAAACGCAGGGACAGAGACAGAGGCAGAGACAGAGACAGAGACAGAGACAGAGGCAGAGATAGAGACAGAGACAGAGACAGAGACAGAGGGAGAGAGAGCGACAGAGGCAGAGACAGAGACAGAGACAGAGACACAAGCATAGACAGAGACAGAGACTGCGACAGAGACAGAAACAGAGACAGAGACAGATACGGGGACGGAGACAGAGGCTGAGACAGAGACAGAGACAGAGACTGAGACAGAGACAGAGACAGAGACAGAGACAGAGACAGAGGCAGAGACAGAGACAGATGCATAGACAGAGACAGAGACAGAGACAGAGACGGAGACGGAGACGGAGATAGAGGCAGAGGCAGAGACAGAGACAGAGACGGAGACAGAGGCAGAGACAGAGACAGAGACAGAGACAGAGACAGAGACAAAGACAGAGACAGAGACAGAGGCAGAGGCAAACACAGAGGCGGAGGCAGAGACTGAGACAGAGACAGAGACATAGAGACATAGGCACGGAGGCAGAGAAGCAGAGATAGAAACAGAGACAGGGACAGAGACAGAGACAGAGACGGAGACAGAGACAGAGACAGAGACAGAGACAGAGACAGAGACAGAGACAGAGACAGAGACAGAGACAGAGACAGAGACAGAGACAGAGACAGAGACAGGGACAGAGACAGAGACAGAGACAGAGACAGAGACAGAGACAGAGACAGAGACAGAGACAGAGACAGAGACAGAGACAGAGACAGAGACAGAGACAGAGACAGAGACAGAGACGGAGGCAGAGACAGAGTCTCAGACAGAGAAAGAGACAGAGGCAGAGACAGAGACAGAGTCAGAGACAGAGACAGAGACGGAGATAGAGACAGAGACAGAGACAGAGACAGAGACGGAGACAGAGGCAGAGACACAGGCAGGGACAGAGACAGAGACAGAGACAGAAACAGGGACAGAGACAGATACGGGGACAGAGACAGAGGCAGAGACAGAGACAGAGACAGAGACAAAGTCGGAGACAAACGCAGGGACAGAGACAGAGGCAGAGACAGAGACAGAGACAGAGACAGCGACAGAGTCAGAGACAGAGACAGAGACAGAGACAGAGACAGAGACAGAGACAGAGACAGAGACAGAGGCAGAGACAGAGACAGAGACAGAGACAGAGACAGAGACAGAGACAGACACAGAGACAGAGGCAGGGTCTTCGACAGAGAAAGAGACAGAGACGGATACGGAGACAGAGACAGAGACAGAGACAGAGACAGAGACAGAGACAGAGACAGAGACAGAGACAGAGACACAGACAGAGACAGAGACAGAGACAGAGACAGAGACAGAGACAGAGACAGAGACAGAGACAGAGACAGAGACAGAGACAGAGACAGAAACAGAGACAGAGGCAGAGACTGAGACAGAGACAGAGCCAGGGACAGAGACGAAGACGAAGACAGAGGAAGAGACGGCGACAGAGAGAGACAGAGACAGAGACAGAGGCAGTGACAGAGACAGAGACAGAGACAGAGACAGAGACAGAGACAGATGCAGAGGCAGAGACAGAGACAGAGACAGAGACAGAGACAGAGCCGGAGACAGAGACAGAGACAGAGACAGAGGCAGAGATAGAGACAGAGACAGAGACAGAGACAGAGGGAGAGAGAGCGACAGAGGCAGAGACAGAGACAGAGACGGAGACAAAGACGGAGACAGACGCAGGGTCTGAGACAGAGGCACAGACAGCGACAGAGACAGGGGCAGAGACAGCGACAGAGACAGATATAGAGGCAGGGCAGAGACAGAGACAGAGACAGAGACAGAGACAGAGACAGAGACAGAGACAGAGACACAGACAGAGACAGAGACAGAGACAGAAATAGAGACAGAGACAGATACGGGGACAGAGACAGAGGCAGAGACAGAGACGGAGACAAAGACAGAGACAGAGGCAGAGACACAGACAGAGACAGAGACAGAGACAGAGACAGAGGCAGAGACAGAGACAGAGACAGAGACAGAGACAGATACGGGGACAGAGACAGAGGCAGAGACAGAGACAGAGACAGAGACAGAGACAGAAACAGAGACAGAGGCAGAGACTGAGACAGCGACAGAGACAGAGACAGAGACAGAGACAGAGACAGAGGCAGAGACAGAGACAGATGCATAGACAGAGACAGAGACAGAGACAGAGACGGAGACGGAGACGGAGATAGAGGCAGAGGCAGAGACAGAGACAGAGACGGAGACAGAGGCAGAGACAGAGACAGAGACAGAGACAGAGACAGAGACAAAGACAGAGACAGAGACAGAGGCAGAGACAAACACAGAGGCGGAGGCAGAGACTGAGACAGAGACAGAGACATAGAGACATAGGCACGGAGGCAGAGAAGCAGAGATAGAAACAGAGACAGGGACAGAGACAGAGACAGAGACGGAGACAGAGACAGAGACAGAGACAGAGACAGAGACAGAGACAGAGACAGAGACAGAGACAGAGACAGAGACAGAGACAGAGACAGAGACAGGGACAGAGACAGAGACAGAGACAGAGACAGAGACAGAGACAGAGACAGAGACAGAGACAGAGACAGAGACAGAGACAGAGACAGAGACAGAGACAGAGACAGAGACGGAGGCAGAGACAGAGTCTCAGACAGAGAAAGAGACAGAGGCAGAGACAGAGACAGAGTCAGAGACAGAGACAGAGACGGAGATAGAGACAGAGACAGAGACAGAGACAGAGACGGAGACAGAGGCAGAGACACAGGCAGGGACAGAGACAGAGACAGAGACAGAAACAGGGACAGAGACAGATACGGGGACAGAGACAGAGGCAGAGACAGAGACAGAGACAGAGACAAAGTCGGAGACAAACGCAGGGACAGAGACAGAGGCAGAGACAGAGACAGAGACAGAGACAGCGACAGAGTCAGAGACAGAGACAGAGACAGAGACAGAGACAGAGACAGAGACAGAGACAGAGACAGAGGCAGAGACAGAGACAGAGACAGAGACAGAGACAGAGACAGAGACAGACACAGAGACAGAGGCAGGGTCTTCGACAGAGAAAGAGACAGAGACGGATACGGAGACAGAGACAGAGACAGAGACAGAGACAGAGACAGAGACAGAGACAGAGACAGAGACAGAGACAGAGACACAGACAGAGACAGAGACAGAGACAGAGACAGAGACAGAGACAGAGACAGAGACAGAGACAGAGACAGAGACAGAGACAGAGACAGAAACAGAGACAGAGGCAGAGACTGAGACAGAGACAGAGACAGAGACAGAGACAGAGACAGATGCATAGACAGAGACAGAGACAGAGACAGAGACAGAGACAGCGACAGGGACAGGGAGAGGGACAGGGACAGAGACAGAGGCAGAGACAAAGAGAGAGACAGAGACGGAGACAGAGGCAGAGACACAGACAGAGACAAAGTCAGAGACAGAAACAGGGACAGAGACAGAGACAGAGACAGATGCAGAGGCAGAGACAGAGACAGAGACAGAGACAGAGACAGAGACAGAGACAGAGACAGACACAGAGACAGAGGCAGGGTCTTAGACAGAGAAAGAGACAGATACGGATACGGAGACAGAGACAGAGACAGAGACACAGACAGGGACAGAGACAGAGACGGAGACAAAGACCGAGACAGAGGCAGAGACAGAGACAGAGACAGAGACAGAGACAGAGACAGAGACACAAGCATAGACAGAGACAGAGACTGCGACAGAGACAGAAACAGAGACAGAGACAGATACGGGGACGGAGACAGAGGCTGAGACAGAGACAGAGACAGAGACTGAGACAGAGACGGAGACGGAGACTGAGACAGAGACAGAGACAGAGACAGAAACGGAGACAAAGACCGAGACAGAGGCAGAGACACAGACAGAGACAGAGACACAGACAGGGACAGAGACAGAGACGGAGACAAAGACCGAGACAGAGGCAGAGACAGAGACAGAGACAGAGACAGAGACAGAGACAGAGACAGAGACAGAGACAGAGACAGAGACAGAGACAGAGACAGAGACAGAGACAGAGACAGAGACAGAGACAGATGCATAGACAGAGACAGAGACAGAGCCAGAGACAGAGACAGCGACAGGGACAGGGAGAGGGACAGGGACAGAGACAGAGGCAGAGACAGAGACAGAGACAGAGACAGAGACAGAGACAGAGACAGAGACAGAGACAGAGACAGAGACAGAAACAGAGACAGAGACAGATACGGGGACGGAGACAGAGGCTGAGACAGAGACAGAGACAGAGACTGAGACAGAGACGGAGACGGAGACTGAGACAGAGACAGAGACAGAGACAGAGACGGAGACAAAGACCGAGACAGAGGCAGAGACACAGACAGAGACAGAGACACAGACAGGGACAGAGACAGAGACGGAGACAAAGACCGAGACAGAGGCAGAGACAGAGACATAGACAGAGACAGAGACAGAGACAGAGACACAAGCATAGACAGAGACAGAGACAGCGACAGGGACAGGGACAGAGACAGAGGCAGAGGCAGAGACAGAGACAGAGACAGAGACAGAAACAGAGACAGAGACAGATACGGGGACAGAAACAGAGACAGAGACAGATACGGGGACCGAGACAGAGGCAGAGACACAGACAGAGACAGAGACAGAGACAGTGACAGAGGCAGAGACGGAGACGGAGACAGAGACAGAGACAGAGACAGAGACAGAGACAGAGACAGAGACAGAGACAGAGGCAGGGTCTCAGACAGAGAAAGAGACAGAGACAGAGACAGACACAGAGACAGAGACAGAGACAGAGACAGAGACAGAGACAGAGACAGAGTCAGAGTCAGAGACGGAGACAAATACCGAGACAGACGCAGGGACTGAGACAGAGGCAGAGACAGCGACAGAGACAGAGATAGAGACAGGGCAGAGACAGAGGCAGGGATAGAGACAGAGACAGAGACAGAGACAGAGACAGAGATAGAGACAGAGACAGAGACAGAGGCAGGGACACAGAGACGGAGACACAGAGACAGAAATGCAGAGACAGAGACACAGAGACAGAGACAGAGACGGAGACAGAGGCAGAGACAGACACAGAGACGGAGGCAGAGACAGCGACAGAGAGAGACAGAGACAGAGACAGAGGCAGAGACAGAGACAGAGACAGAGACAGAGACAGAGACAAAGTCGGTGACAAACGCAGGGACAGAGACAGAGGCAGAGACAGAGACAGAGACAGAGACAGAGGCAGAGATAGAGACAGAGACAGAGACAGAGACAGAGGGAGAGAGAGCGACAGAGGCAGAGACAGAGACAGAGACAGAGACACAAGCATAGACAGAGACAGAGACTGCGACAGAGACAGAAACAGAGACAGAGACAGATACGGGGACGGAGACAGAGGCTGAGACAGAGACAGAGACAGAGACTGAGACAGAGACAGAGACAGAGACAGAGACAGAGACAGAGGCAGAGACAGAGACAGATGCATAGACAGAGACAGAGACAGAGACAGAGACGGAGACGGAGACGGAGATAGAGGCAGAGGCAGAGACAGAGACAGAGACGGAGACAGAGGCAGAGACAGAGACAGAGACAGAGACAGAGACAGAGACAAAGACAGAGACAGAGACAGAGGCAGAGGCAAACACAGAGGCGGAGGCAGAGACTGAGACAGAGACAGAGACATAGAGACATAGGCACGGAGGCAGAGAAGCAGAGATAGAAACAGAGACAGGGACAGAGACAGAGACAGAGACGGAGACAGAGACAGAGACAGAGACAGAGACAGAGACAGAGACAGAGACAGAGACAGAGACAGAGACAGAGACAGAGACAGAGACAGAGACAGGGACAGAGACAGAGACAGAGACAGAGACAGAGACAGAGACAGAGACAGAGACAGAGACAGAGACAGAGACAGAGACAGAGACAGAGACAGAGACAGAGACAGAGACAGAGACGGAGGCAGAGACAGAGTCTCAGACAGAGAAAGAGACAGAGGCAGAGACAGAGACAGAGTCAGAGACAGAGACAGAGACGGAGATAGAGACAGAGACAGAGACAGAGACAGAGACGGAGACAGAGGCAGAGACACAGGCAGGGACAGAGACAGAGACAGAGACAGAAACAGGGACAGAGACAGATACGGGGACAGAGACAGAGGCAGAGACAGAGACAGAGACAGAGACAAAGTCGGAGACAAACGCAGGGACAGAGACAGAGGCAGAGACAGAGACAGAGACAGAGACAGCGACAGAGTCAGAGACAGAGACAGAGACAGAGACAGAGACAGAGACAGAGACAGAGACAGAGACAGAGGCAGAGACAGAGACAGAGACAGAGACAGAGACAGAGACAGAGACAGACACAGAGACAGAGGCAGGGTCTTCGACAGAGAAAGAGACAGAGACGGATACGGAGACAGAGACAGAGACAGAGACAGAGACAGAGACAGAGACAGAGACAGAGACAGAGACAGAGACACAGACAGAGACAGAGACAGAGACAGAGACAGAGACAGAGACAGAGACAGAGACAGAGACAGAGACAGAGACAGAGACAGAGACAGAAACAGAGACAGAGGCAGAGACTGAGACAGAGACAGAGACAGAGACAGAGACAGAGACAGATGCATAGACAGAGACAGAGACAGAGACAGAGACAGAGACAGCGACAGGGACAGGGAGAGGGACAGGGACAGAGACAGAGGCAGAGACAAAGAGAGAGACAGAGACGGAGACAGAGGCAGAGACACAGACAGAGACAAAGTCAGAGACAGAAACAGGGACAGAGACAGAGACAGAGACAGATGCAGAGGCAGAGACAGAGACAGAGACAGAGACAGAGACAGAGACAGAGACAGAGACAGACACAGAGACAGAGGCAGGGTCTTAGACAGAGAAAGAGACAGATACGGATACGGAGACAGAGACAGAGACAGAGACACAGACAGGGACAGAGACAGAGACGGAGACAAAGACCGAGACAGAGGCAGAGACAGAGACAGAGACAGAGACAGAGACAGAGACAGAGACACAAGCATAGACAGAGACAGAGACTGCGACAGAGACAGAAACAGAGACAGAGACAGATACGGGGACGGAGACAGAGGCTGAGACAGAGACAGAGACAGAGACTGAGACAGAGACGGAGACGGAGACTGAGACAGAGACAGAGACAGAGACAGAAACGGAGACAAAGACCGAGACAGAGGCAGAGACACAGACAGAGACAGAGACACAGACAGGGACAGAGACAGAGACGGAGACAAAGACCGAGACAGAGGCAGAGACAGAGACAGAGACAGAGACAGAGACAGAGACAGAGACAGAGACAGAGACAGAGACAGAGACAGAGACAGAGACAGAGACAGAGACAGAGACAGAGACAGATGCATAGACAGAGACAGAGACAGAGCCAGAGACAGAGACAGCGACAGGGACAGGGAGAGGGACAGGGACAGAGACAGAGGCAGAGACAGAGACAGAGACAGAGACAGAGACAGAGACAGAGACAGAGACAGAGACAGAGACAGAGACAGAAACAGAGACAGAGACAGATACGGGGACGGAGACAGAGGCTGAGACAGAGACAGAGACAGAGACTGAGACAGAGACGGAGACGGAGACTGAGACAGAGACAGAGACAGAGACAGAGACGGAGACAAAGACCGAGACAGAGGCAGAGACACAGACAGAGACAGTGACACAGACAGGGACAGAGACAGAGACGGAGACAAAGACCGAGACAGAGGCAGAGACAGAGACATAGACAGAGACAGAGACAGAGACAGAGACACAAGCATAGACAGAGACAGAGACAGCGACAGGGACAGGGACAGAGACAGAGGCAGAGGCAGAGACAGAGACAGAGACAGAGACAGAAACAGAGACAGAGACAGATACGGGGACAGAAACAGAGACAGAGACAGATACGGGGACCGAGACAGAGGCAGAGACACAGACAGAGACAGAGACAGAGACAGTGACAGAGGCAGAGACGGAGACGGAGACAGAGACAGAGACAGAGACAGAGACAGAGACAGAGACAGAGACAGAGACAGAGGCAGGGTCTCAGACAGAGAAAGAGACAGAGACAGAGACAGACACAGAGACAGAGACAGAGACAGAGACAGAGACAGAGACAGAGTCAGAGTCAGAGACGGAGACAAATACCGAGACAGACGCAGGGACTGAGACAGAGGCAGAGACAGCGACAGAGACAGAGATAGAGACAGGGCAGAGACAGAGGCAGGGATAGAGCCGGGAACAGAGACAGAGACAGAGACAGAGATAGAGACAGAGACAGAGACAGAGGCAGGGACACAGAGACGGAGACACAGAGACAGAAATGCAGAGACAGAGACACAGAGACAGAGACAGAGACGGAGACAGAGGCAGAGACAGACACAGAGACGGAGGCAGAGACAGCGACAGAGAGAGACAGAGACAGAGACAGAGGCAGAGACAGAGACAGAGACAGAGACAGAGACAGAGACAAAGTCGGTGACAAACGCAGGGACAGAGACAGAGGCAGAGACAGAGACAGAGACAGAGACAGAGGCAGAGATAGAGACAGAGACAGAGACAGAGACAGAGGGAGAGAGAGCGACAGAGGCAGAGACAGAGACAGAGAGAGAGACAGAGACGGGGACAAAGACGGAGACAGACGCAGGGACTGAGACAGAGGCAGAGACAGCGACAGAGACAGGGGCAGAGACAGAGACAGAGACAGAGACAGAGACAGAGACAGAAACAGAGACAGAGACAGAGACAGAGACAGAGACAGAGACAGAGACAGAGACAGAGACAGAGACAGAGACAGAGACGGAGGCAGAGACGGAGACAGAGGCAGAGACACAGGCAGGGACAGAGACAGAGACAGAGACAGAAACAGGGACAGAGACAGATACGGGGACAGAGAGAGAGGCAGAGACAGAGACAGAGACAGAGACAGAGACGGGGACAAAGACGGAGACAGACGCAGGGACTGAGACAGAGGCAGAGACAGCGACAGAGACAGGCGCAGAGACAGCGACAGAGACAGATATAGAGACAGGGCAGAGACAGAGACAGAGACAGAGACAGAGACAGAGACAGAGACAGAGACAGAGACAGAGACAGAGACAGAGGCGGAGACAGAGACAGAGACGGAGGCAGAGACAGTGACAGAGACAGACACAGAGGCAGAGTCTCAGACAGAGAAAGAGACGGAGACAGAGACAGAGACAGAGACAGAGACAGATACGGAGACAGAGACAGAGACAGAGACAGAGACAGCGACAGAGACAGATACGGAGACAGAGACGGAGACAGAGACAGAGACAGAAACAGAGACCGAGACAGAGACGGAGACAGAGACAGAGACAGAGACAGAGACAGAGACAGAGACAGAGACAGAGACAGAGACAGAGACAAAGACAGAGACAGAGACAGAGGCAGGGACGGAGACAGAGACAGAGACAGAGACAGAGACAGAGACAGAGACGGAGACAGAGACAGAGACAGAGACAGAGACAGAGCCAGAGACAGAGACAGAGACAGAGACAGAGACAGATACAGAGACAGAGGCAGAGGCAGAGACAGAGGCAGAGACAGAGATAGAGACGGAGACAAAGACCGAGACAGAGACAGAGACAGAGACACAGACAGAGAGAGAGACAGTGACAGAGACAGAGGCAGAAATAGAGACAGAGACAGAGACAGAGACAGAGGGAGAGAGAGCGACAGAGGCAGAGACAGAGACAGAGACAGAGACAGAGACGGGGCAAAGACGGAGACAGACGCAGGGACTGAGACAGAGGCAGAGACAGCGACAGAGACAGGGGCAGAGACAGCGACAGAGACAGATATAGAGACAGGGCAGAGACAGAGACAGAGACAGAGACAGAGACAGAGACAGAGACAGAGACAGAGACAGAGACAGAGACGGAGACAGAGGCAGAGACAGAGCCAGGGACAGAGACGGAGACAGAGACAGAGGAAGAGACAGCGACAGAGAGAGACAGAGACAGAGACAGAGGCTGTGATAGAGACAGAGACAGAGACAGAGACAGAGACAGAGACAGAGACAGAGACAGAGACAGAGGCAGAGACAGAGACAGAGACAGAGACAGAGACAGAGACAGAGACAAAGACAGACACAGAGACAGAGGCAGGGACAGAGACAGAGACAGAGACAGAGACAGAGACAGAGACAGAGACAGAGACAGAGACAGAGGCGGAGACAGAGACAGAGACGGAGGCAGAGACAGTGACAGAGACAGAGACAGAGGCAGAGTCTCAGACAGAGAAAGAGACGGAGACAGAGACAGCGACAGAGACAGAGACAGATACGGAGACAGAGACAGAGACAGAGACAGAGACAGAGACAGAGACAGAGACAGATACGGAGACAGAGACGGAGACAGAGACAGAGACAGAAACAGAGACGGAGACAGAGACAGAGACAGAGACGGAGGCAGAGACAGTGACAGAGGCAGAGTCTCAGACAGAGAAAGAGACAGAGGCAGAGACAGAGACAGAGTCAGAGACAGAGACAGAGACGGAGATAGAGACAGAGACAGAGTCAGAGACAGAGACGGAGACAGAGGCAGAGACACAGGCAGGGACAGAGACAGAGACAGAGACAGAAACAGAGACAGAGACAGATACGGGGACAGAGACAGAGGCAGAGACAGAGACAGAGACAGAGACAGAGACAAAGTCGGAGACAAACGCAGGGACAGAGACAGAGGCAGAGACAGAGACAGAGACAGAGACAGCGACAGAGACAGAGACAGAGACAGAGACAGAGACAGAGACAGAGACAGAGACAGAGACAGAGACAGAGACAGAGACAGAGACAGAGACAGAGACAGAGACGGAGACGGAGACAGAGACAGAGACAAAGACAGAGACGGAGACAGAGGCAGGGACGGAGACAGATACAGAGACAGAGACGGAGACAGAGACAGATACGGGGACAGAGACAGAGACAGAGGCAGAGACGGAGACAGAGGCAGAGACAGAGCCAGCGACAGAGACGGAGACGGAGACAGAGGAAGAGACAGCGACAGAGAGAGACAGAGACAGAGACAGAGGCAGTGACAGAGACAGAGACAGGGACAGACACAGAGACAGATGCAGAGGCAGAGACAGAGACAGAGACAGAGACAGAGACAGATACAGAGCCGGAGACAGAGACAGAGACAGAGACAGAGGCAGAGATAGAGACAGAGACAGAGACAGAGACAGAGGGAGAGAGAGCGACAGAGGCAGAGACAGAGACAGAGACGGAGACAAAGACGGAGACAGACGCAGGGACTGAGACAGAGGCAGAGACAGCGACAGAGACAGGGGCAGAGACAGCGACAGAGACAGATATAGAGACAGGGCAGAGACAGAGACAGAGACAGAGACAGAGACAGAGACAGAGACAGAGACAGAGACAGAGACAGGGACAGAGACAGAGACAGAGACAGAGACAGAGACAGAGACAGAGACAGAGACGGAGGCAGAGACAGTGACAGAGGCAGAGTCTCAGACAGAGAAGGAGACAGAGGCAGAGACAGAGACAGAGTCAGAGACAGAGGCAGAGACGGCGATAGAGACAGAGACAGAGACAGAGACAGAGACGGAGACAGAGGCAGAGACACAGGCAGGGACAGAGACAGAGACAGAGACAGAAACAGGGACAGAGACAGATACGGGGACAGAGAGAGAGGCAGAGACAGAGACAGAGACAGAGACAGAGACGGGGACAAAGACGGAGACAGACGCAGGGACTGAGACAGAGGCAGAGACAGCGACAGAGACAGGCGCAGAGACAGCGACAGAGACAGATATAGAGACAGGGCAGAGACAGAGACAGAGACAGAGACAGAGACAGAGACAGAGACAGAGACAGAGACAGAGACAGAGGCGGAGACAGAGACAGAGACGGAGGCAGAGACAGTGACAGAGACAGACACAGAGGCAGAGTCTCAGACAGAGAAAGAGACGGAGACAGAGACAGAGACAGAGACAGAGACAGATACGGAGACAGAGACAGAGACAGAGACAGAGACAGAGACAGAGACAGATACGGAGACAGAGACAGAGACAGAGACAGAGACAGATACGGAGACAGAGACAGAGACAGAGACAGAGACAGAGACAGAGACAGATACGGAGACAGAGACGGAGACAGAGACAGAGACAGAAACAGAGACCGAGACAGAGACGGAGACAGAGACAGAGACAGAGACAGAGACAGAGACAGAGACAGAGACAGAGACAGAGACAGAGACAGAGACGGAGGCAGAGACAGTGACAGAGGCAGAGTCTCAGACAGAGAAAGAGACAGAGGCAGAGACAGAGACAGAGTCAGAGACAGAGACAGAGACGGAGATAGAGACTGAGACAGAGTCAGAGACAGAGACGGAGACAGAGGCAGAGACACAGGCAGGGACAGAGACAGAGACAGAGACAGAAACAGGGACAGAGACAGATACGGGGACAGAGACAGAGGCAGAGACAGAGACAGAGACAGAGACAGAGACAGAGACAAAGTCGGAGACAAACGCAGGGACAGAGACAGAGACAGAGACAGAGACAGAGACAGAGACAGAGACAGAGACAGAGACAGAGACAGAGACGGAGACAGAGACAGAGACAGAGACAGAGACAAAGACAGAGACGGAGACAGAGGCAGCGACGGAGACAGAGACAGAGACAGAGACGGAGACAGAGACAGATACGGGGACAGAGACAGAGACAGAGACAGAGACGGAAACAGAGGCAGAGACAGAGCCAGGGACAGAGACGGAGACGGAGACAGAGGCAGTGTCTCAGACAGAGAAAGAGACACAGACAGAGACAGAGACAGAGAGAGAGACAGAGACAGAGACAGAGACAGAGACAGAGACAGAGACAGAGACAGAGACAGAGACAGAGGCAGAGACAGAGACAGAGACAGAGACAGAGACAGAGACAGAGACAGAGACAGAGACAGAGACAGAGACAGAGACAGAGACAGAGACAGAGGCGGAGACAGAGACAGAGACGGAGGCAGAGACAGTGACAGAGACAGACACAGAGGCAGAGTCTCAGACAGAGAAAGAGACGGAGACAGAGACAGAGACAGAGACAGAGACAGATACGGAGACAGAGACAGAGACAGAGACAGAGACAGAGACAGAGACAGATACGGAGACAGAGACGGAGACAGAGACAGAGACAGAAACAGAGACCGAGACAGAGACGGAGACAGAGACAGAGACAGAGACAGAGACAGAGACAGAGACAGAGACAGAGACAGAGACAGAGACAGAGACAAAGACAGAGACAGAGACAGAGGCAGGGACGGAGACAGAGACAGAGACAGAGACAGAGACAGAGACAGAGACGGAGACAGAGACAGAGACAGAGACAGAGACAGAGCCAGAGACAGAGACAGAGACAGAGACAGAGACAGATACAGAGACAGAGGCAGAGGCAGAGACAGAGGCAGAGACAGAGATAGAGACGGAGACAAAGACCGAGACAGAGACAGAGACAGAGACACAGACAGAGAGAGAGACAGTGACAGAGACAGAGGCAGAGATAGAGACAGAGACAGAGACAGAGACAGAGGGAGAGAGAGCGACAGAGGCAGAGACAGAGACAGAGACAGAGACAGAGACGGGGCAAAGACGGAGACAGACGCAGGGACTGAGACAGAGGCAGAGACAGCGACAGAGACAGGGGCAGATACAGCGACAGAGACAGATATAGAGACAGGGCAGAGACAGAGACAGAGACAGAGACAGAGACAGAGACAGAGACAGAGACAGAGACAGAGACAGAGACGGAGACAGAGGCAGAGACAGAGCCAGGGACAGAGACGGAGACAGAGACAGAGGAAGAGACAGCGACAGAGAGAGACAGAGACAGAGACAGAGGCTGTGATAGAGACAGAGACAGAGACAGAGACAGAGACAGAGACAGAGACAGAGACAGAGACAGAGGCAGAGACAGAGACAGAGACAGAGACAGAGACAGAGACAGAGACAAAGACAGACACAGAGACAGAGGCAGGGACAGAGACAGAGACAGAGACAGAGACAGAGACAGAGACAGAGACAGAGACAGAGACAGAGGCGGAGACAGAGACAGAGACGGAGGCAGAGACAGTGACAGAGACAGAGACAGAGGCAGAGTCTCAGACAGAGAAAGAGACGGAGACAGAGACAGCGACAGAGACAGAGACAGATACGGAGACAGAGACAGAGACAGAGACAGAGACAGAGACAGAGACAGAGACAGAGACAGATACGGAGACAGAGACGGAGACAGAGACAGAGACAGAAACAGAGACGGAGACAGAGACAGAGACGGAGGCAGAGACAGTGACAGAGGCAGAGTCTCAGACAGAGAAAGAGACAGAGGCAGAGACAGAGACAGAGTCAGAGACAGAGACAGAGACGGAGATAGAGACAGAGACAGAGTCAGAGACAGAGACGGAGACAGAGGCAGAGACACAGGCAGGGACAGAGACAGAGACAGAGACAGAAACAGAGACAGAGACAGATACGGGGACAGAGACAGAGGCAGAGACAGAGACAGAGACAGAGACAGAGACAAAGTCGGAGACAAACGCAGGGACAGAGACAGAGGCAGAGACAGAGACAGAGACAGAGACAGCGACAGAGACAGAGACAGAGACAGAGACAGAGACAGAGACAGAGACAGAGACAGAGACAGAGACAGAGACAGAGACAGAGACAGAGACAGAGACAGAGACGGAGACGGAGACAGAGACAGAGACAAAGACAGAGACGGAGACAGAGGCAGGGACGGAGACAGATACAGAGACAGAGACGGAGACAGAGACAGATACGGGGACAGAGACAGAGACAGAGGCAGAGACGGAGACAGAGGCAGAGACAGAGCCAGCGACAGAGACGGAGACGGAGACAGAGGAAGAGACAGCGACAGAGAGAGACAGAGACAGAGACAGAGGCAGTGACAGAGACAGAGACAGGGACAGACACAGAGACAGATGCAGAGGCAGAGACAGAGACAGAGACAGAGACAGAGACAGATACAGAGCCGGAGACAGAGACAGAGACAGAGACAGAGGCAGAGATAGAGACAGAGACAGAGACAGAGACAGAGGGAGAGAGAGCGACAGAGGCAGAGACAGAGACAGAGACGGAGACAAAGACGGAGACAGACGCAGGGACAGAGACAGAGGCAGAGTCAGAGACAGAGACCGAGACAGACGCAGAGACTGATACAGAGGGAGAGACAGAGACAGAGACAGAGACAGAGACGGAGACAAAGACCGAGACAGAGACAGAGACAGAGACAGAGACAGGGACAGAGACAGAGACAGAGACAGAGACAGAGACAGAGACAGAGACAGAGACGGAGGCAGAGACAGTGACAGAGGCAGAGTCTCAGACAGAGAAGGAGACAGAGGCAGAGACAGAGACAGAGTCAGAGACAGAGGCAGAGACGGCGATAGAGACAGAGACAGAGACAGAGACAGAGACGGAGACAGAGGCAGAGACACAGGCAGGGACAGAGACAGAGACAGAGACAGAAACAGGGACAGAGACAGATACGGGGACAGAGAGAGAGGCAGAGACAGAGACAGAGACAGAGACAGAGACGGGGACAAAGACGGAGACAGACGCAGGGACTGAGACAGAGGCAGAGACAGCGACAGAGACAGGCGCAGAGACAGCGACAGAGACAGATATAGAGACAGGGCAGAGACAGAGACAGAGACAGAGACAGAGACAGAGACAGAGACAGAGACAGAGACAGAGACAGAGGCGGAGACAGAGACAGAGACGGAGGCAGAGACAGTGACAGAGACAGACACAGAGGCAGAGTCTCAGACAGAGAAAGAGACGGAGACAGAGACAGAGACAGAGACAGAGACAGATACGGAGACAGAGACAGAGACAGAGACAGAGACAGAGACAGAGACAGATACGGAGACAGAGACAGAGACAGAGACAGAGACAGATACGGAGACAGAGACAGAGACAGAGACAGAGACAGAGGCAGGGACGGAGACAGAGACAGAGACAGAGACAGAGACGGAGACAGAGACAAAGTCGGAGACAAACGCAGGGACAGAGACAGAGACAGAGACAGAGACAGAGACAGAGACAGAGACAGAGACAGAGACAGAGACAGAGACGGAGACAGAGACAGAGACAGAGACAGAGACAAAGACAGAGACGGAGACAGAGGCAGCGACGGAGACAGAGACAGAGACAGAGACGGAGACAGAGACAGATACGGGGACAGAGACAGAGACAGAGACAGAGACGGAAACAGAGGCAGAGACAGAGCCAGGGACAGAGACGGAGACGGAGACAGAGGCAGTGTCTCAGACAGAGAAAGAGACACAGACAGAGACAGAGACAGAGAGAGAGACAGAGACAGAGACAGAGACAGAGACAGAGACAGAGACAGAGACAGAGACAGAGACAGAGGCAGAGACAGAGACAGAGACAGAGACAGAGACAGAGACAGAGACAGAGACAGAGACAGAGACAGAGACAGAGACCGAGACAGACGCAGAGTCTGAGACAGAGGCAGAGACAGAGACAGAGACAGAGACAGAGGCGGAGACAAAGACCGAGACAGAGACAGAGACACAGACAGAGAGAGAGACAGAGACAGTGACAGAGACAGAGACAGAGGTAGAGTCTCAGACAGAGAAAGAGACGGAGACAGAGACAGAGACAGAGACAGAGACAGAGACAGATACGGAGACAGAGACAGAGACAGAGACAGAGACAGAGACAGAGACAGAGACAGAGACAGAGACAGAGACAGAGACAGAGACAGAGACAGAGACAGAGACAGATACGGAGACAGAGACGGAGACAGAGACAGAGACAGAAACAGAGACCGTGACAGAGACGGAGACAGAGACGGAGACAGAGACAGAGACAGAGGCAGGGACGGAGACAGAGACAGAGACAGAGACAGAGACGGAGAAAGAGACAGAGGAATAGACAGAGACAGAGACAGAGACAGAGACAGAGCCAGAGACAGAGACAGAGACAGACGCAGAGTCTGAGACAGAGGCAGAGACAGAGACAGAGACAGAGAGAGAGGCGGAGACAAATACCGAGACAGAGACAGAGACACAGACAGAGAGAGAGACAGAGACAGTGACAGAGACAGAGACAGAGGTAGAGTCTCAGACAGAGAAAGAGACGGAGACAGAGACAGAGACAGAGACAGAGACAGATACGGAGACAGAGACAGAGACAGAGACAGAGACAGAGACAGAGACAGAGACAGAGACAGAGACAGAGACAGATACGGAGACAGAGACGGAGACAGAGACAGAGACAGAAACAGAGACCGTGACAGAGACGGAGACAGAGACGGAGACAGAGACAGAGACAGAGACAGAGACAGAGACAGAGACAGAGACAGAGACAAAGACAGAGACAGAGACTGAGGCAGGGACGGAGACAGAGACAGAGACAGAGACAGAGACGGAGAAAGAGACAGAGGAATAGACAGAGACAGAGACAGAGACAGAGACAGAGCCAGAGACAGAGACAGAGACAGAGACAGAGACAGAGACAGAGACAGAGACAGAGACGGAGGCAGAGACAGTGACAGAGACAGAGACAGAGGCAGAGTCTCAGACAGAGAAAGAGACAGAGTCAGAGACAGAGACAGAGACGGCGATAGAGACAGAGACAGAGTCAGAGACAGAGACGGAGACAGAGGCAGAGACACAGGCAGGGACAGAGACACAGACAGAAACAGGGACAGAGACAGATACGGGGACAGAGACAGAGGCAGAGACAGAGACAGAGACAGAGACAGAGACAGAGACAAAGTCGGAGACAGACGCAGGGACTGAGACAGAGACAGAGACAGAGACAGAGACAGAGACAGAGACAGAGACAGAGACAGAGACAGAGAAAGAGACAGAGACAGAGACAGAGACAGAGACAGAGACGGAGACAGAGACGGAGACAGAGACAGAGACAGAGACAGAGACAAAGACAGAGACGGAGACAGAGGCAGGGACGGAGACAGAGACAGAGGCAGAGACAGAGACGGAAACAGATACGGGGACAGAGACAGAGACAGAGACAGAGACAGAGACAGAGGCAGTGACAGAGACAGAGACAGAGACAGAGACAGAGACAGAGAGAGAGACAGAGACAGAGACAGAGACAGAGAGAGAGACAGAGACAGAGACAGAGACAGAGACAGAGGCAGAGTCAGAGACAGAGACCGAGACAGACGCAGAGACTGATACAGAGGGAGAGACAGAGACAGAGACAGAGACAGAGACGGAGACAAAGACCGAGACAGAGACAGAGACGCAGACAGAGAGAGAGACAGAGACAGAGGTAGAGACAGAGACAGAGACAGAGACAGAGACAGAGACAGAGACAGAGGCAGAGATAGAGACAGAGACAGAGGGAGAGAGAGCGACGGAGGCAGAGACAGAGACAGAGACGGAGACAAAGACGGAGACAGACGCAGGGACTGAGACAGAGGCAGAGACAGCGACAGACACAAGGGCAGAGACAGCGACAGAGACAGAGGTAGAGACAGGGCAGAGACAGAGACAGAGACAGAGACAGAGACAGAGACAGAGACAGAGACAGAGACAGAGACGGAGACAGAGACAGAGACAGAGACAGAGACAGAGACAGAGACAGAGACAGAGACAGAGACAGAGACAGAGACAGAAACAGAGACCGAGACAGAGACGGAGACAGAGACGGAGACAGAGACAGAGACAGAGACAGAGACAGAGACAGAGACAGAGACAGAGACAGAGACAGAGACAGAGACAGAGACAGAGACAGAGACAGAGACAGAGACAGAGACAGAGACAGAGACAGAGACAAAGACAGAGACAGAGACAGAGGCAGGGACGGAGACAGGGACAGAGACAGAGACAGAGACAGACACGGAGACAGAGACAGAGGAATAGACAGAGACAGAGACAGAGACAGAGACAGAGCCAGAGACGGAGGGAGAGACAGCGACAGAAACAGAGACAGAGACAGAGACAGAGACAGAGACAGAGAGAGAGACAGAGACAGAGACAGAGACAGAGACAGAGACAGAGACGGAGGGAGAGACAGCGACAGAAACAGAGACAGAGACAGAGACAGAGACAGAGACAGAGACAGAGACAGAGACAGAGACAGAGACAGAGACAGAGACAGAGACAGAGACAGAGACAGAGACAGAGACGGAGGCAGAGACAGTGACAGAGGCAGAGTCTCAGACAGAGAAAGAGACAGAGGCAGAGACAGAGACAGAGTCAGAGACAGAGACAGAGACGGAGATAGAGACAGAGACAGAGACAGAGACGGAGACAGAGGCAGAGACACAGGCAGGGACAGAGACAGAGACAGAGACAGAAACAGGGACAGAGACAGATACGGGGACAGAGAGAGAGGCAGAGACAGAGACAGAGACAGAGACAGAGACAGAGACAGAGACAGAGACAAAGTCGGAGACAAACGCAGAGACAGAGACAGAGACAGAGACAGCGACAGAGACAGAGACAGAGACAGAGACAGAGACAGAGACAGAGACAGAGACAGAGACAGAGACAGAGACAGAGACGGAGACAGAGACAGAGACAGAGACAGAGACAAAGACAGAGACGGAGACAGAGGCAGGGACGGAGACAGATACAGAGACAGAGACAGAGACGGAGACAGAGACAGATACGGGGACAGAGACAGAGACAGAGACAGAGACGGAGACAGAGGCAGAGACAGAGCCAGGGACAGAGACGGAGACGGAGACAGAGGAAGAGACCGCGACAGAGAGAGATAGAGACAGAGACAGAGGCAGTGACAGAGACAGAGGCAGAGACAGAGACAGATGCAGAGGCAGAGACAGAGACAGAGACAGAGACAGAGACAGAGACAGAGACAGAGCCGGAGACAGAGACAGAGACAGAGACAGAGGCAGAGATAGAGACAGAGACAGAGACAGAGACAGAGGGAGAGAGAGCGACAGAGGCAGAGACAGAGACAGAGACGGAGACAAAGACGGAGACAGACGCAGGGACTGAGACAGAGGCAGAGACAGCGACAGAGACAGGGGCAGAGACAGCGACAGAGACAGATATAGAGACAGGGCAGAGACAGAGACAGAGACAGAGACAGAGACAGAGACAGAGACAGAGACCGAGACAGACGCAGAGACTGAGACAGGGCAGAGACAGAGACAGAGACAGAGACAGAGACAGAGACAGAGACAGAGACAGAGACAGAGACGGAGACAGAGACAGAGACAGAGACAGAGACTGAGACAGAGACAGAGACAGAGACAGAGACAGAGACAGAAACAGAGACCGAGACAGAGACGGAGACAGAGACGGAGACAGAGACAGAGACAGAGACAGAGACAGAGACAGAGACAGAGACAGAGACAGAGACAGAGACAGAGACAGAGACAGAGACAGAGACAGAGACAGAGGCGGAGACAGAGACAGAGACGGAGGCAGAGACAGTGACAGAGACAGACACAGAGGCAGAGTCTCAGACAGAGAAAGAGACGGAGACAGAGACAGAGACAGAGACAGAGACAGATACGGAGACAGAGACAGAGACAGAGACAGAGACAGAGACAGAGACAGATACGGAGACAGAGACGGAGACAGAGACAGAGACAGAAACAGAGACCGAGACAGAGACGGAGACAGAGACAGAGACAGAGACAGAGACAGAGACAGAGACAGAGACAGAGACAGAGACAGAGACAGAGACGGAGGCAGAGACAGTGACAGAGGCAGAGTCTCAGACAGAGAAAGAGACAGAGGCAGAGACAGAGACAGAGTCAGAGACAGAGACAGAGACGGAGATAGAGACTGAGACAGAGTCAGAGACAGAGACGGAGACAGAGGCAGAGACACAGGCAGGGACAGAGACAGAGACAGAGACAGAAACAGGGACAGAGACAGATACGGGGACAGAGACAGAGGCAGAGACAGAGACAGAGACAGAGACAGAGACAGAGACAAAGTCGGAGACAAACGCAGGGACAGAGACAGAGACAGAGACAGAGACAGAGACAGAGACAGAGACAGAGACAGAGACAGAGACAGAGACAGAGACGGAGACAGAGACAGAGACAGAGACAGAGACAAAGACAGAGACGGAGACAGAGGCAGCGACGGAGACAGAGACAGAGACAGAGACGGAGACAGAGACAGATACGGGGACAGAGACAGAGACAGAGACAGAGACGGAAACAGAGGCAGAGACAGAGCCAGGGACAGAGACGGAGACGGAGACAGAGGCAGTGTCTCAGACAGAGAAAGAGACACAGACAGAGACAGAGACAGAGAGAGAGACAGAGACAGAGACAGAGACAGAGACAGAGACAGAGACAGAGACAGAGACAGAGACAGAGGCAGAGACAGAGACAGAGACAGAGACAGAGACAGAGACAGAGACAGAGACAGAGACAGAGACAGAGACAGAGACAGAGACCGAGACAGACGCAGAGTCTGAGACAGAGGCAGAGACAGAGACAGAGACAGAGACAGAGGCGGAGACAAAGACCGAGACAGAGACAGAGACACAGACAGAGAGAGAGACAGAGACAGTGACAGAGACAGAGACAGAGGTAGAGTCTCAGACAGAGAAAGAGACGGAGACAGAGACAGAGACAGAGACAGAGACAGAGACAGATACGGAGACAGAGACAGAGACAGAGACAGAGACAGAGACAGAGACAGAGACAGAGACAGAGACAGAAACAGAGACCGTGACAGAGACGGAGACAGAGACAGAGACAGAGGCAGGGACGGAGACAGAGACAGAGACAGAGACAGAGACAGAGACGGAGAAAGAGACAGAGGAATAGACAGAGACAGAGACAGAGACAGAGACAGAGCCAGAGACAGAGACAGAGACAGACGCAGAGTCTGAGACAGAGGCAGAGACAGAGACAGAGACAGAGAGAGAGGCGGAGACAAAGACCGAGACAGAGACAGAGACACAGACAGAGAGAGAGACAGAGACAGTGACAGAGACAGAGACAGAGGTAGAGTCTCAGACAGAGAAAGAGACGGAGACAGAGACAGAGACAGAGACAGAGACAGAGACAGAGACAGAGACAGAGACAGAGACAGAGACAGAGACAGAGACAGAGACAGAGACAGATACGGAGACAGAGACGGAGACAGAGACAGAGACAGAAACAGAGACCGTGACAGAGACGGAGACAGAGACGGAGACAGAGACAGAGACAGAGACAGAGACAGAGACAGAGACAGAGACAAAGACAGAGACAGAGACAGAGGCAGGGACGGAGACAGGGACAGAGACAGAGACAGAGACGGAGAAAGAGACAGAGGAATAGACAGAGACAGAGACAGAGACAGAGACAGAGACAGAGACAGAGAAAGAGACAGAGACAGAGACAGAGACAGAGACAGAGACGGAGACAGAGACGGAGACAGAGACAGAGACAGAGACAGAGACAAAGACAGAGACGGAGACAGAGGCAGGGACGGAGACAGAGACAGAGGCAGAGACAGAGACGGAAACAGATACGGGGACAGAGACAGAGACAGAGACAGAGACAGAGACAGAGGCAGTGACAGAGACAGAGACAGAGACAGAGACAGAGACAGAGACAGAGAGAGAGACAGAGACAGAGACAGAGACAGAGAGAGAGACAGAGACAGAGACAGAGACAGAGACAGAGGCAGAGTCAGAGACAGAGACCGAGACAGACGCAGAGACTGATACAGAGGGAGAGACAGAGACAGAGACAGAGACAGAGACGGAGACAAAGACCGAGACAGAGACAGAGACGCAGACAGAGAGAGAGACAGAGACAGAGGTAGAGACAGAGACAGAGACAGAGACAGAGACAGAGACAGAGACAGAGACAGAGACAGAGACAGAGACAGAGACAGAGACAGAGACAGAGACGGAGGCAGAGACAGTGACAGAGGCAGAGTCTCAGACAGAGAAAGAGACAGAGGCAGAGACAGAGACAGAGTCAGAGACAGAGACAGAGACGGAGATAGAGACAGAGACAGAGACAGAGACGGAGACAGAGGCAGAGACACAGGCAGGGACAGAGACAGAGACAGAGACAGAAACAGGGACAGAGACAGATACGGGGACAGAGAGAGAGGCAGAGACAGAGACAGAGACAGAGACAGAGACAGAGACAGAGACAGAGACAAAGTCGGAGACAAACGCAGAGACAGAGACAGAGACAGAGACAGCGACAGAGACAGAGACAGAGACAGAGACAGAGACAGAGACAGAGACAGAGACAGAGACAGAGACAGAGACAGAGACGGAGACAGAGACAGAGACAGAGACAGAGACAAAGACAGAGACGGAGACAGAGGCAGGGACGGAGACAGATACAGAGACAGAGACAGAGACGGAGACAGAGACCGATACGGGGACAGAGACAGAGACAGAGACAGAGACGGAGACAGAGGCAGAGACAGAGCCAGGGACAGAGACGGAGACGGAGACAGAGGAAGAGACCGCGACAGAGAGAGATAGAGACAGAGACAGAGGCAGTGACAGAGACAGAGACAGAGACAGAGACAGATGCAGAGGCAGAGACAGAGACAGAGACAGAGACAGAGACAGAGCCGGAGACAGAGACAGAGACAGAGACAGAGGCAGAGATAGAGACAGAGACAGAGACAGAGACAGAGGGAGAGAGAGCGACAGAGGCAGAGACAGAGACAGAGACGGAGACAAAGACGGAGACAGACGCAGGGACTGAGACAGAGGCAGAGACAGCGACAGAGACAGGGGCAGAGACAGCGACAGAGACAGATATAGAGACAGGGCAGAGACAGAGACAGAGACAGAGACAGAGACAGAGACAGAGACAGAGACCGAGACAGACGCAGAGACTGAGACAGAGGGAGAGACGGAGACAGAGACAGAGACAGAGACGGAGACAAAGACCGAGACAGAGACAGAGACGCAGACAGAGAGAGAGACAGAGACAGAGGTAGAGACAGAGACAGAGACAGAGACAGAGACAGAGACAGAGACAGAGACAGAGACAGAGACAGAGACAGAGACAGAGTCAGAGACAGAGACAGAGACAGAGACAGAGACAGAGACAGAGCCGGAGACAGAGACAGAGACAGAGACAGAGACAGAGGCAGAGATAGAGACAGAGACAGAGACAGAGACAGAGGGAGAGAGAGCGACAGAGGCAGAGACAGAGACAGAGACGGAGACAAAGACGGAGACAGACGCAGGGACTGAGACAGAGGCAGAGACAGCGACAGAGACAGGGGCAGAGACAGCGACAGAGACAGATATAGAGACAGAGGTAGAGTCTCAGACAGAGAAAGAGACGGAGACAGAGACAGAGACAGAGACAGAGACAGATACGGAGACAGAGACAGAGACAGAGACAGAGACAGAGACAGAGACAGAGACAGAGACAGAGACAGATACGGAGACAGAGACGGAGACAGAGACAGAGACAGAAACAGAGACCGAGACAGAGACGGAGACAGAGACGGAGACAGAGACAGAGACAGAGACAGAGACAGAGACAGAGACAAAGACAGAGACAGAGGCAGAGGCAGGGACGGAGACAGAGACAGAGACAGAGACAGAGACAGAGACAGAGACAGAGACAGAGACAGAGACGGAGACAGAGACAGAGACAGAGTCAGAGACAGAGACAGAGACAGAGACAGAGACAGAGGCAAAGACAGAGACAGAGTCAGAGGCAGGGACAGAGACAGAGACAGAGACAGAGACAGAGACAGAGACAGAGACAGAGACAGAGACAGAGGCGGAGACAGAGACAGAGACGGAGGCAGAGACAGTGACAGAGACAGAGACAGAGGCAGAGTCTCAGACAGAGAAAGAGACGGAGACAGAGACAGAGACAGAGACAGAGACAGATACGGAGACAGAGACAGAGACAGAGACAGAGACAGATACGGAGACAGAGACGGAGACAGAGACAGAGACAGAAACAGAGACCGAGACAGAGACGGAGACAGAGACGGAGACAGAGACAGAGACAGAGACAGAGACAGAGACAGAGACAGAGACAGAGACAGAGACAGAGACAGAGACAGAGACAGAGACAGAGACGGAGGGAGAGACAGCGACAGAAACAGAGTCAGAGACAGAGACAGAGACAGAGACAGAGACAGAGACAGAGACAGAGACGGAGGCAGAGACAGTGACAGCGGCAGAGTCTCAGACAGAGAAAGAGACAGAGGCAGAGACAGAGACAGAGTCAGAGACAGAAACAGAGACGGAGATAGAGACAGAGACAGAGGCAGAGACAGAGAGGGAGACAGAGGCAGAGACACAGGCAGGGACAGAGACAGAGACAGAGACAGAAAGAGGGACAGAGACAGATACGGGGACAGGGACAGAGGCAGAGACAGAGACAGAGACAGAGACAGAGACAGAGACAGAGACAAAGTCGGAGACAAACGCAGGGACAGAGACAGAGGCAGAGACAGAGACAGAGACAGAGACAGCGACAGAGTCAGAGACAGAGACAGAGACAGAGACAGAGACAGAGACAGAGACAGAGACAGAGACAGAGACAGAGACAGAGACAGAGACGGAGACAGAGACAGAGACAGAGACAGAGACAAAGACAGAGACGGAGACAGAGGCAGGGACGGAGACAGAGACAGAGACAGAGACGGAGACAGAGACAGATACGGGGACAGAGACAGAGGCAGAGACAGAGACAGAGACAGAGACAGAGACAGAGACAGAGACAGAGGGAGAGAGAGCGACAGAGGCAGAGACAGAGACAGAGACGGAGACAAAGACGGAGACAGACGCAGGGTCTGAGACAGAGGCACAGACAGCGACAGAGACAGGGGCAGAGACAGCGACAGAGACAGATATAGAGGCAGGGCAGAGACAGAGACAGAGACAGAGACAGAGACACAGATAGAGACAGAGACAGAGACAGAAATAGAGACAGAGACAGATACGGGGACAGAGACAGAGGCAGAGACAGAGACGGAGACAAAGACAGAGACAGAGGCAGAGACACAGACAGAGACAGAGACAGAGACAGAGACAGAGGCAGAGACAGAGACAGAGACAGAGACAGAGACAGATACGGGGACAGAGACAGAGGCAGAGACAGAGACAGAGACAGAGACAGAGACAGAAACAGAGACAGAGGCAGAGACTGAGACAGAGACAGAGACAGAGACAGAGACAGAGACAGAGACAGAGGCAGAGACAGAGACAGATGCATAGACAGAGACAGAGACAGAGACAGAGACGGAGACGGAGACGGAGATAGAGGCAGAGGCAGAGACAGAGACAGAGACGGAGACAGAGGCAGAGACAGAGACAGAGACAGAGACAGAGACAGAGACAAAGACAGAGACAGAGACAGAGGCAGAGACAAACACAGAGGCGGAGGCAGAGACTGAGACAGAGACAGAGACATAGAGACATAGGCACGGAGGCAGAGAAGCAGAGATAGAAACAGAGACAGGGACAGAGACAGAGACAGAGACGGAGACAGAGACAGAGACAGAGACAGAGACAGAGACAGAGACAGAGACAGAGACAGAGACAGAGACAGAGACAGAGACAGAGACAGGGACAGAGACAGAGACAGAGACAGAGACAGAGACAGAGACAGAGACAGAGACAGAGACAGAGACAGAGACAGAGACAGAGACAGAGACAGAGACAGAGACAGAGACAGAGACAGAGACAGAGACAGAGACGGAGGCAGAGACAGAGTCTCAGACAGAGAAAGAGACAGAGGCAGAGACAGAGACAGAGTCAGAGACAGAGACAGAGACGGAGATAGAGACAGAGACAGAGACAGTGACAGAGACGGAGACAGAGGCAGAGACACAGGCAGGGACAGAGACAGAGACAGAGACAGAAACAGGGACAGAGACAGATACGGGGACAGAGACAGAGGCAGAGACAGAGACAGAGACAGAGACAGAGACAAAGTCGGAGACAAACGCAGGGACAGAGACAGAGGCAGAGACAGAGACAGAGACAGAGACAGCGACAGAGTCAGAGACAGAGACAGAGACAGAGACAGAGACAGAGACAGAGACAGAGACAGAGACAGAGACAGAGGCAGAGACAGAGACAGAGACAGAGACAGAGACAGAGACAGAGACAGACACAGAGACAGAGGCAGGGTCTTCGACAGAGAAAGAGACAGAGACGGATACGGAGACAGAGACAGAGACAGAGACAGAGACAGAGACAGAGACAGAGACAGAGACAGACACAGAGACAGAGACACAGACAGAGACAGAGACAGAGACAGAGACAGAGACAGAGACAGAGACAGAGACAGAGACAGAGACAGAGACAGAGACAGAGACAGAGACAGAAACAGAGACAGAGGCAGAGACTGAGACAGAGACAGAGACAGACACAGAGACAGAGGCAGGGTCTTAGACAGAGAAAGAGACAGATACGGATACGGAGACAGAGACAGAGACAGAGACACAGACAGGGACAGAGACAGAGACGGAGACAAAAACCGAGACAGAGGCAGAGACAGAGACAGAGACAGAGACAGAGACAGAGACAGAGACACAAGCATAGACAGAGACAGAGACTGCGACAGAGACAGAAACAGAGACAGAGACAGATACGGGGACGGAGACAGAGGCTGAGACAGAGACAGAGACAGAGACTGAGACAGAGACGGAGACGGAGACTGAGACAGAGACAGAGACAGAGACAGAGACAGAAACGGAGACAAAGACCGAGACAGAGGCAGAGACACAGACAGAGACAGAGACACAGACAGGGACAGAGACAGAGACGGAGACAAAGACCGAGACAGAGGCAGAGACAGAGACAGAGACAGAGACAGAGACAGAGACAGAGACAGAGACAGAGACAGAGACAGAGACAGAGACAGAGACAGAGACAGAGACAGATGCATAGACAGAGACAGAGACAGAGCCAGAGACAGAGACAGCGACAGGGACAGGGAGAGGGACAGGGACAGAGACAGAGGCAGAGACAGAGACAGAGACAGAGACAGAGACAGAGACAGAGACAGAGACAGAGACAGAGACAGAAACAGAGACAGAGACAGATACGGGGACGGAGACAGAGGCTGAGACAGAGACAGAGACAGAGACAGAGACAGATACGGGGACAGAGACAGAGGCAGAGACAGAGACAGAGACAGAGACAGAGACAGAAACAGAGACAGAGGCAGAGACTGAGACAGAGACAGAGACAGAGACAGAGACAGAGACAGAGACAGAGGCAGAGACAGAGACAGATGCATAGACAGAGACAGAGACAGAGACAGAGACGGAGACGGAGACGGAGATAGAGGCAGAGGCAGAGACAGAGACAGAGACGGAGACAGAGGCAGAGACAGAGACAGAGACAGAGACAGAGACAGAGACAAAGACAGAGACAGAGACAGAGGCAGAGACAAACACAGAGGCGGAGGCAGAGACTGAGACAGAGACAGAGACATAGAGACATAGGCACGGAGGCAGAGAAGCAGAGATAGAAACAGAGACAGGGACAGAGACAGAGACAGAGACGGAGACAGAGACAGAGACAGAGACAGAGACAGAGACAGAGACAGAGACAGAGACAGAGACAGAGACAGAGACAGAGACAGGGACAGAGACAGAGACAGAGACAGAGACAGAGACAGAGACAGAGACAGAGACAGAGACAGAGACAGAGACAGAGACAGAGACAGAGACAGAGACAGAGACAGAGACAGAGACAGAGACAGAGACAGAGACGGAGGCAGAGACAGAGTCTCAGACAGAGAAAGAGACAGAGGCAGAGACAGAGACAGAGTCAGAGACAGAGACAGAGACGGAGATAGAGACAGAGACAGAGACAGTGACAGAGACGGAGACAGAGGCAGAGACACAGGCAGGGACAGAGACAGAGACAGAGACAGAAACAGGGACAGAGACAGATACGGGGACAGAGACAGAGGCAGAGACAGAGACAGAGACAGAGACAGAGACAAAGTCGGAGACAAACGCAGGGACAGAGACAGAGGCAGAGACAGAGACAGAGACAGAGACAGCGACAGAGTCAGAGACAGAGACAGAGACAGAGACAGAGACAGAGACAGAGACAGAGACAGAGACAGAGACAGAGGCAGAGACAGAGACAGAGACAGAGACAGAGACAGAGACAGAGACAGACACAGAGACAGAGGCAGGGTCTTCGACAGAGAAAGAGACAGAGACGGATACGGAGACAGAGACAGAGACAGAGACAGAGACAGAGACAGAGACAGAGACAGAGACAGACACAGAGACAGAGACACAGACAGAGACAGAGACAGAGACAGAGACAGAGACAGAGACAGAGACAGAGACAGAGACAGAGACAGAGACAGAGACAGAGACAGAGACAGAAACAGAGACAGAGGCAGAGACTGAGACAGAGACAGAGACAGACACAGAGACAGAGGCAGGGTCTTAGACAGAGAAAGAGACAGATACGGATACGGAGACAGAGACAGAGACAGAGACACAGACAGGGACAGAGACAGAGACGGAGACAAAAACCGAGACAGAGGCAGAGACAGAGACAGAGACAGAGACAGAGACAGAGACAGAGACACAAGCATAGACAGAGACAGAGACTGCGACAGAGACAGAAACAGAGACAGAGACAGATACGGGGACGGAGACAGAGGCTGAGACAGAGACAGAGACAGAGACTGAGACAGAGACGGAGACGGAGACTGAGACAGAGACAGAGACAGAGACAGAGACAGAAACGGAGACAAAGACCGAGACAGAGGCAGAGACACAGACAGAGACAGAGACACAGACAGGGACAGAGACAGAGACGGAGACAAAGACCGAGACAGAGGCAGAGACAGAGACAGAGACAGAGACAGAGACAGAGACAGAGACAGAGACAGAGACAGAGACAGAGACAGAGACAGAGACAGAGACAGAGACAGATGCATAGACAGAGACAGAGACAGAGCCAGAGACAGAGACAGCGACAGGGACAGGGAGAGGGACAGGGACAGAGACAGAGGCAGAGACAGAGACAGAGACAGAGACAGAGACAGAGACAGAGACAGAGACAGAGACAGAAACAGAGACAGAGACAGATACGGGGACGGAGACAGAGGCTGAGACAGAGACAGAGACAGAGACTGAGACAGAGACGGAGACGGAGACTGAGACAGAGACAGAGACAGAGACAGAGACGGAGACAAAGACCGAGACAGAGACAGAGACAGAGACGTAGACAAAGACGGAGACAAAGACGGAGACTAAGACGGATACAAAGACGGAGGCAAAGACGGAGACAAAGACGGAGACAAAGATGGTTACACAGACGGATACAAATACGGAGACAAAGACAGGCACAAAGACGGAGACAAAGACGAAGGCAAAGACGGAGACAGAGTGTAATATAGAGACAGAGACAGAGACACAGACAGAGACAGAGACAGTGACAGAGACACAGGTGCATGAGACAAAGACCGAGACAAAGGGGCAGGAGACATGGACGGAGACAAAGACGATGACAAAGACGTAGCCAAAGACGTAGACAAAGACGGAGACAAAGACGGAGACAAAGAGGGAGACAAAGACAGAGACAAAGACGGAGACAGAGACAGAGACAGAGACAGAGACAGAGACTGAGACAGAGACAGAGACAGTGACAGAGACAGAGACAGGGACAGGGACAGAGACAGAGACAGAGACTGAGACAGAGACAGAGATGGAGCCAGAGACAGAGACAGAGACAGAGACGGAGACGGAGCAGAGACAGAGACAGAGACAGCGACAGAGACAGCGACAGAGACAGAGACAGAGATGGAGACAGAGATAGAGACAGAGACAGAGACGGAGACAGAGATGGAGACAGAGACAGAGACAGAGACAGAGACAGAGACGGAGACGGAGACAGAGACGGGGACAGAGACAGAGACAGAGACAGAGACAGAGACAGAGACAGAGACAGAGACAGAGACAGAGACAGAGACAGAGACAGAGACAGAGACAGAGACAGAGACAGAGACAGAGACAGAGACAGAGACAGAGACAGAGACAGAGACAGAGACAGAGACAGAGACAGAGACAGAGACAGAGACAGAGACAGAGACAGAGACAGAGGCAGAGACAGATGCAGAGACTGAGACTGAGACAGAGACAGAGATGGAGCCAGGGACAGAGACAGAGACAAAGACGGAGACAGATGCATAGACAGAGACAGAGACAGAGCCAGAGACAGAGACAGCGACAGGGACAGGGAGAGGGACAGGGACAGAGACAGAGGCAGAGACAGAGACAGAGACAGAGACAGAGACAGAGACAGAGACAGAGACAGATACGGGGACGGAGACAGAGGCTGAGACAGAGACAGAGACAGAGACTGAGACAGAGACGGAGACGGAGACGGAGACTGAGACAGAGACAGAGACAGAGACAGAGACGGAGACAAAGACCGAGACAGAGACAGAGACAGAGACGTAGACAAAGACGGAGACAAAGACGGAGACTAAGACGGATACAAAGACGGAGGCAAAGACGGAGACAAAGACGGAGACAAAGATGGTTACACAGACGGATACAAATACGGAGACAAAGACAGGCACAAAGACGGAGACAAAGACGAAGGCAAAGACGGAGACAGAGTGTAATATAGAGACAGAGACAGAGACACAGACAGAGACAGAGACAGTGACAGAGACACAGGTGCATGAGACAAAGACCGAGACAAAGGGGCAGGAGACATGGACGGAGACAAAGACGATGACAAAGACGTAGCCAAAGACGTAGACAAAGACGGAGACAAAGACGGAGACAAAGAGGGAGACAAAGACAGAGACAAAGACGGAGACAGAGACAGAGACAGAGACAGAGACAGAGACTGAGACAGAGACAGAGACAGTGACAGAGACAGAGACAGGGACAGGGACAGAGACAGAGACAGAGACTGAGACAGAGACAGAGATGGAGCCAGAGACAGAGACAGAGACAGAGACGGAGACGGAGCAGAGACAGAGACAGAGACAGCGACAGAGACAGCGACAGAGACAGAGACAGAGATGGAGACAGAGACAGAGACAGAGACAGAGACGGAGACAGAGATGGAGACAGAGACAGAGACAGAGACAGAGACAGAGACGGAGACGGAGACAGAGACGGGGACAGAGACAGAGACAGAGACAGAGACAGAGACAGAGACAGAGACAGAGACAGAGACAGAGACAGAGACAGAGACAGAGACAGAGACAGAGACAGAGACAGAGACAGAGACAGAGACAGAGACAGAGACAGAGACAGAGACAGAGACAGAGACAGAGACAGAGACAGAGACAGAGACAGAGACAGAGACAGAGGCAGAGACAGATGCAGAGACTGAGACTGAGACAGAGACAGAGATGGAGCCAGGGACAGAGACAGAGACAAAGACGGAGACGGAGACTGAGACAGGGACAGAGACAGAGGCAGAGACAGAGACAGAGACAGCGACAGAGACAGAGACAGAGACGGAGACAGAGACGGGGACAGAGACAGAGACAGAGACAGAGACAGAGACAGAGACAGAGACAGAGACAGAGACAGAGACAGAGACAGAGACAGAGACAGAGACAGAGACAGAGACAGAGACAGAGACAGAGACAGAGACAGAGACAGAGACAGAGACAGAGACAGAGAAAGAGACAGAGACGGAGACAGAGACAGAGACAGAGACAGAGACAGAGACAGAGACAGAGACAGAGACAGAGACAGAGACAGAGACAGAGACAGAGACAGAGACAGAGACAGAGACACAGACAGAGACAGAGACAGAGACAGAGACAGAGACAGAGACAGAGACAGAGACAGAGACAGAGACAGAGACAGGTACTGAGACAGAGACAGAGATAGAGACAGAGACAGAGACAGAGACAGAGCCAGATACGGAGACGGAGCAGAGACATGGACAGAGACATGGACAGAGACAGAGGCAGAGACAGAGACAGAGACAGAGACGGAGACAGAGACAGGGACAGAGACAGAGACAGAGACACAGGTGCATGAGACAAAGACCGAGACTGAGGGGCAGGAGACATGGACGGAGACAGATACAGAGATGGAGACAGAGACAGAGACAGAGACAGAGACAGAGACAGAGACAGAAACAGAGGCAGAGACAGAGACAGAGACAGAGACAGAGATGGAGACAGAGACAGAGACAGAGACAGAGACAGAGACAGAGACAGAGACAGAGGCAGAGACAGAGACAGAGACAGAGACAGAGACAGAGACAGAGACAGAGACAGAGACAGAGACAGAGACAGAGACAGAGACGTAGACAAAGACGGAGGCAAAGACGGAGACAAAGACGGAGACAAATATGGAGACACAGACGGAGACAAATACAGAGACAAAGGCGGTGACAAATATGGAGACAAAGACAGGCACAAAGACGGAGACAAAGACAGAGACAAAGACGGAGACTAAGACGGATACAAAGACGGAGGCAAAGACGGAGACAAAGACGGAGACAAAGATGGTTACACAGACGGATACAAATACGGAGACAAAGACAGGCACAAAGACGGAGACAAAGACGAAGGCAAAGACGGAGACAGAGTGTAATATAGATACAGAGACAGAGACAGAGACAGAGACAAAGACGGAGACGGAGACAGAGACAGGGACAGAGACAGAGACAGAGACAGAGACAGAGACAGAGACAGAGACAGAGACAGAGACAGAGACAGAGACAGAGACGGAGACGGAGACAGAGACGGGGACAGAGATGGAGACAGAGACAGAGACAGGGACAGAGACAGAGACGGAGACGGAGACAGAGACGGGGACAGAGACAGAGACAGAGACAGAGACAGAGATGGAGACAGAGACAGAGACAGAGACAGAGACTGAGACAGAGACAGAGACTGAGACTGAGACAGAGACAGAGATGGAGCCAGAGACAGAGACAGAGACAGAGACAAAGACGGCGACGGAGACAGAGACAGGGACAGAGACAGAGACGGAGACAGAGACAGAGACAGAGACAGAGACAGAGACAGAGACAGAGACAGAGACAGAGACAGAGACAGAGACAGAGACAGAGACGTAGACAAAGACGGAGACAAAGACGGAGACTAAGACGGATACAAAGACGGAGGCAAAGACGGAGACAAAGACGGAGACAAAGATGGTTACACAGACGGATACAAATACGGAGACAAAGACAGGCACAAAGACGGAGACAAAGACGAAGGCAAAGACGGAGACAGAGTGTAATATAGATACAGAGACAGAGACAGAGACAGAGACAAAGACGGAGACGGAGACAGAGACAGGGACAGAGACAGAGACAGAGACAGAGACAGAGACAGAGACAGAGACAGAGACAGAGACAGAGACAGAGACAGAGACAGAGACAGAGACAGAGACAGAGACAGAGACGGAGACGGAGACAGAGACGGGGACAGAGATGGAGACAGAGACAGAGACAGGGACAGAGACAGAGACGGAGACGGAGACAGAGACGGGGACAGAGACAGAGACAGAGACAGAGACAGAGATGGAGACAGAGACAGAGACAGAGACAGAGACTGAGACAGAGACAGAGACTGAGACTGAGACAGAGACAGAGATGGAGCCAGAGACAGAGACAGAGACAGAGACAAAGACGGCGACGGAGACAGAGACAGGGACAGAGACAGAGACGGAGACAGAGACAGAGACAGCCACAGAGACAGAGACAGAGACAGAGACAGAGACAGAGACAGAGACAGAGACGTAGACAAAGACGGAGGCAAAGACGGAGACAAAGACGGAGACAAATATGGAGACACAGACGGAGACAAATACAGAGACAAAGGCGGTGACAAATATGGAGACAAAGACAGGCACAAAGACGGAGACAAAGACGAAGGCAAGGACGGAGACAGAGTGTAATATAGAGACAGAGACAGAGACACAGACAGAGACAGAGACAGTGACAGAGACACAGGTGCATGAGACAAAGACCGAGACAAAGGGGCAGGAGACATGGACGGAGACAAAGACGATGACAAAGACGTAGCCAAAGACGTAGACAAAGACGGAGACAAAGACGGAGACAAAGAGGGAGACAAAGACAGAGACAAAGACGGAGACAGAGACAGAGACAGAGACAGAGACAGAGACAGAGACTGAGACAGAGACAGAGACAGTGACAGAGACAGAGACAGGGACAGGGACAGAGACAGAGACAGAGACTGAGACAGAGACAGAGATGGAGCCAGAGACAGAGACAGAGACAGAGACGGAGACGGAGCAGAGACAGAGACAGAGACAGCGACAGAGACAGAGATGGAGACAGAGACAGAGACAGAGACAGAGACGGAGACAGAGATGGAGACAGAGACAGAGACAGAGACAGAGACAGAAACAGAGACAGAGACGGAGACGGAGACAGAGACGGGGACAGGGACAGAGACAGAGACAGAGACAGAGACAGAGACAGAGACAGAGACAGAGACAGAGACAGAGACAGAGACAGAGACAGAGACAGAGACAGAGACAGAGACAGAGACAGAGAAAGAGACAGAGACGGAGACAGAGACAGAGACAGAGACAGAGACAGAGACAGAGACAGAGACAGAGACAGAGACAGAGACAGAGACAGAGACAGAGACAGAGACAGAGACAGAGACACAGACAGAGACAGAGACAGAGACAGAGACAGAGACAGAGACAGAGACAGAGACAGAGACAGAGACAGGTACTGAGACAGAGACAGAGATAGAGACAGAGACAGAGACAGAGACAGAGCCAGAGACAGAGACAGAGACAGAGACAGAGGCAGAGACAGATGCAGAGACTGAGACTGAGACAGAGACAGAGATGGAGCCAGAGACTGAGACAGAGACAAAGACGGAGACGGAGACTGAGACAGGGACAGAGACAGAGGCAGAGACAGAGACAGAGACAGCGGCAGAGACAGAGACAGAGATGGAGACAGAGACAGAGACAGAGACAGAGACAGAGACAGAGACAGAGACAGAGATGGAGACAGAGACAGAGACAGAGACAGAGACAGAGACGGAGACGGAGACAGAGACAGGGACAGAGACAGAGACAGAAACAAAGACGGAGACAGCCACAGAGACAGAGACAGAGATGGAGACAGAGACAGAGACAGAGACAGAGACAGAGACAGAGATGGAGACGGAGACAGAGACAGAGACAGAGACAGAGACGGAGACGGAGACAGAGACGGGGACAGAGACAGAGACAGAGACAGGCACCGTACAGAGCCCGATACAGAGGCAGAGACAGAGACATAGACACAGACAGAGACAGAGGCGCATGAGACAAAGACCGAGACTGAGGGGCAGGAGACATGGACGGAGACAGATACAGAGATGGAGACAGAGACAGAGACAGAGACAGAGACAGAGACAGAGACAGAGACAGAGACGGAGACGGAGACAGAGACGGGGACAGAGACAGAGGCAGAGACAGAGACAGAGACAGGCACAGAGACAGAGACGGAAACGGAGACAGAGACAGGGACAGAGACAGAGACAGAGGCAGAGACAGAGACAGAGACAGCGACAGAGACAGAGACAGAGATGGAGACAGAGACAGAGACAGAGACAGAGACGGAGACAGAGATGGAGACAGAGACAGAGGCAGAGACAGAGACAGAGATGGAGACGGAGACAGAGACGGGGACAGAGACAGAGACAGAGACAGAGACAGAGACAGAGACAGAGACAGAGACAGAGACAGAGACAGAGACAGAGACAGAGACAGAGACAGAGACAGGGACAGAGACCGAGACAGAGACAGAGACAGAGACAGAGACAGAGACAGAGACAGAGACAGAGACAGAGACAGAGACAGAGACAGAGACAGAGGCAGAGACAGATGCAGAGACTGAGACTGAGACAGAGACAGAGATGGAGCCAGGGACAGAGACAGAGACAAAGACGGAGACGGAGACTGAGACAGGGACAGAGACAGAGGCAGAGACAGAGACAGAGACAGAGACAGAGACTGAGACAGGTACTGAGACAGAGACAGAGATAGAAACAGAGACAGAGACAGAGACAGAGACAGAGACAGAGACAGAGACAGAGACAGAGACAGAGACAGAGACAGAGACAGAGACAGAGACAGAAACAGAGACAGAGACAGAGACACAGACAGAGACAGGGACAGAGAGAGACGCGCATGAGACAAAGACCGAGACAGAGGGGCAGGAGACATGGACGGACACAAAGACGGAGACAAAGACGTAGACAAAGACGGAGGCAAAGACGGAGGCAAAGACGGAGACTAAGACGGAGACAAATATGGAGACACAGACGGAGACAAATACAGAGACAAAGGCGGTGACAAATGTGGAGACGAAGACAGGCACAAAGACGGAGACAAAGACAGAGACAAAGACGGAGACTAAGACGAAGACAAAGACGGAGGCAAAGACGGAGACAAAGACGGAGACAAAGATGGTTACACAGACGGATACAAATACGGAGACAAAGACATGCACAAAGACGGAGACAAAGACGAAGACAAAGACGGAGACAGAGTGTAATATAGAGACAGAGACAGAGACACAGACAGAGACATAGACAGAGACAGAGACACAGGTGCATGAGACAAAGACCGAGACAAAGGGGCAGGAGACATGGACGGAGACAAAGACGATGACAAAGACGTAGCCAAAGACGTAGACAAAGACGGAGACAAAGACGGAGACAAAGATGGAGACAAAGGCAGAGACAAAGACGGAGACAGAGACAGAGACAGAGACAGAGACAGAGACAGAGACTGAGACAGAGACAGAGACAGAGACAGAGACAGAGACAGAGACAGGGACAGGGACAGAGACAGAGACAGAGACTGAGACAGAGACAGAGATGGAGCCAGAGACAGAGACAGAGACAGAGACAGAGACAGAGACAGAGACAGAGACGTAGACAAAGACGGAGGCAAAGACGGAGACAAAGACGGAGACAAATATGGAGACACAGACGGAGACAAATACAGAGACAAAGATGGTTACACAGACGGATACAAATACGGAGACAAAGACAGGCACAAAGACGGAGACAAAGACGAAGGCAAAGACGGAGACAGAGTGTAATATAGACACAGAGACAGAGACACGGACAGAGACAGAGACAGAGACAGAGACACAGGTGCATGAGACAAAGACCGAGACAAAGGGGCAGGAGACATGGACGGAGACAAAGACGATGACAAAGACGTAGCCAAAGACGTAGACAAAGACGGAGACAAAGACGGAGACAAAGATGGAGACAAAGGCAGAGACAAAGACGGAGACAGAGACAGAGACAGAGACAGAGACAGAGACAGAGACTGAGACAGAGACAGAGACAGAGACAGAGACAGGGACAGGGACAGAGACAGAGACAGAGACTGAGACAGAGACAGAGATGGAGCCAGAGACAGAGACAGAGACAGAGACGGAGACGGAGACAGAGACGGGGACAGAGACAGAGGCAGAGACAGAGACAGAGACAGGAACAGAGACAGAGACAGAGACAGAGACAGAGACGGAGACGGAGACAGAGACAGGGACAGAGACAGAGGCAGAGACAGAGACAGAGACAGCGACAGAGACAGAGACAGAGATGGAGACAGAGACAGAGACAGAGACAGAGACGGAGACAGAGATGGAGACAGAGACAGAGACAGAGACAGAGACAGAGACAGAGACAGAGACGGAGACGGAGACAGAGACAGAGACAGAGACAGAGACAGGGACTGAGACAGAGACAGAGATAGAGACAGAGATGGAGACAGAGACAGAGACAGAGACAGAGACAGAGACAGAGATGGAGACGGAGACAGAGACAGAGACAGAGACAGAGACGGAGACGGAGACAGAGACGGGGACAGAGACAGAGACAGAGACAGGCACCGTACAGAGCCCGATACAGAGGCAGAGACAGAGACATAGACACAGACAGAGACAGAGGCGCATGAGACAAAGACCGAGACTGAGGGGCAGGAGACATGGACGGAGACAGATACAGAGATGGAGACAGAGACAGAGACAGAGACAGAGACAGAGACAGAGACAGAGACAGAGACAGAGACGGAGACGGAGACAGAGACGGGGACAGAGACAGAGGCAGAGACAGAGACAGAGACAGGCACAGAGACAGAGACAGAGACAGAGACGGAGACGGAGACTGAGCCAGGGGCAGAGACAGAGGCAGAGACAGAGACAGAGACAGCGACAGAGACAGAGACAGAGATGGAGACAGAGACAGAGACAGAGACAGAGACAGAGACAGAGACAGAGATGGAGACAGAGACAGAGACAGAGACAGAGACAGAAACGGAGACGGAGCAGAGACATGGACAGAGACATGGACAGAGACAGAGACAGAGGCAGAGACAGAGACAGAGACAGAGACAGAGACAGAGATGGAGACAGAGACAGAGACAGAGACAGAGACAGAGGCAGAGACAGATGCAGAGACTGAGACTGAGACAGAGACAGAGATGGAGCCAGAGACTGAGACAGAGACAAAGACGGAGAAGGAGACTGAGACAGGGACAGAGACAGAGGCAGAGACAGAGACAGAGACAGCGGCAGAGACAGAGACAGAGATGGAGACAGAGACAGAGGCAGAGACAGAGACAGAGACAGAGATGGAGACAGAGACAGAGACAGAGACAGAGACAGAGACGGAGACGGAGACAGAGACAGGGACAGAGACAGAGACAGAGACAAAGACGGAGACAGCCACAGAGACAGAGACAGAGATGGAGACAGAGACAGAAACAGAGACAGAGACAGAGACAGAGATGGAGACGGAGACAGAGACAGAGACAGAGACAGAGACGGAGACGGAGACAGAGACGGGGACAGAGACAGAGACAGAGACAGGCACCGTACAGAGCCCGATACAGAGGCAGAGACAGAGACATAGACACAGACAGAGACAGAGGCGCATGAGACAAAGACCGAGACTGAGGGGCAGGAGACATGGACGGAGACAGATACAGAGATGGAGACAGAGACAGAGACAGAGACAGAGACAGAGACAGAGACAGAGACAGAGACGGAGACGGAGACAGAGACGGGGACAGAGACAGAGGCAGAGACAGAGACAGAGACAGGCACAGAGACAGAGACAGAGACAGAGACGGAGACGGAGACAGAGACAGGGACAGAGACAGAGGCAGAGACAGAGACAGAGACAGCGACAGAGACAGAGACAGAGATGGAGACAGAGACAGAGACAGAGACAGAGACGGAGACAGAGATGGAGACAGAGACAGAGACAGAGACAGGGACTGAGACAGAGACAGAGATAGAGACAGAGACAGAGGCAGAGACAGATGCAGAGACTGAGACTGAGACAGAGACAGAGATGGAGCCAGGGACAGAGACAGAGACAGAGACAGAGACAGAGACAGAGACAGAGACAGAGACAGAGACAGAGACAGGGTCAGAGACCGAGACAGAGACAGAGACGGAGACAGAGACAGAGACAGAGACAGAGACAGCGACAGAGACAGAGACAGAGATGGAGACAGAGACAGAGACAGAGACAGAGATGGAGACAGAGACAGAGACAGAGACAGAGACTGAGACAGAGACAGAGACTGAGACTGAGACAGAGACAGGGACAGAGACAGAGACAGAGACAGAGACAGAGACAGAGACAGAGACAGGGGCAGAGACAGAGGCAGAGACAGAGACAGAGACAGCGACAGAGACAGAGACAGAGATGGAGACAGAGACAGAGACAGAGACAGAGACAGAGACAGAGACAGAGATGGAGACAGAGACAGAGACAGAGACAGAGACAGAGACGGAGACGGAGCAGAGACATGGACAGAGACATGGACAGAGACAGAGACAGAGGCAGAGACAGAGACAGAGACAGAGACAGAGACAGAGACAGAGATGGAGACAGAGACAGAGACAGAGACAGAGACGGAGACAGAGATGGAGACAGAGACAGAGACAGAGACAGAGACAGAGACGGAGACGGAGACAGAGACGGGGACAGAGACAGAGACAGAGACAGAGACAGAGACAGAGACAGAGACAGAGACAGAGACAGAGACAGAGACAGAGACAGAGACAGAGACAGAGACAGAGACAGAGACAGAGACAGAGACAGAGACAGGGACAGAGACCGAGACAGAGACAGAGACGGAGACAGAGACAGAGACAGAGACAGAGACAGCGACAGAGACAGAGGCAGAGATGGAGACAGAGACAGAGACAGAGACAGAGACAGAGACAGAGACAGAGATGGAGACAGAGACAGAGACAGAGACAGAGACAGAGACAGAGACAGAGACAGAGACAGAGACAGAGGCAGAGACAGATGCAGAGACTGAGACTGAGACAGAGACAGAGATGGAGCCAGAGACTGAGACAGAGACAAAGACGGAGACGGAGACTGAGACAGGGACAGAGACAGAGGCAGAGACAGAGACAGAGACAGCGGCAGAGACAGAGACAGAGATGGAGACAGACACAGAGGCAGAGACAGAGACAGAGACAGAGATGGAGACAGAGACAGAGACAGAGACAGAGACAGAGACGGAGACGGAGACAGAGACAGGGACAGAGACAGAGACAGAGACAAAGACGGAGACAGCCACAGAGACAGAGACAGAGATGGAGACAGAGACAGAGACAGAGACAGAGACAGAGACAGAGATGGAGACGGAGACAGAGACAGAGACAGAGACAGAGACGGAGACGGAGACAGAGACGGGGACAGAGACAGAGACAGAGACAGGCACCGTACAGAGCCCGATACAGAGGCAGAGACAGAGACATAGACACAGACAGAGACAGAGGCGCATGAGACAAAGACCGAGACTGAGGGGCAGGAGACATGGACGGAGACAGATACAGAGATGGAGACAGAGACAGAGACAGAGACAGAGACAGAGACAGAGACAGAGACAGAGACGGAGACGGAGACAGAGACGGGGACAGAGACAGAGGCAGAGACAGAGACAGAGACAGGCACAGAGACAGAGACAGAGACAGAGACGGAGACGGAGACAGAGACAGGGACAGAGACAGAGGCAGAGACAGAGACAGAGATGGAGACAGAGACAGAGACAGAGACAGAGACGGAGACAGAGATGGAGACAGAGACAGAGACAGAGACAGGGACTGAGACAGAGACAGAGATAGAGACAGAGACAGAGGCAGAGACAGATGCAGAGACTGAGACTGAGACAGAGACAGAGATGGAGCCAGGGACAGAGACAGAGACAGAGACAGAGACAGAGACAGAGACAGAGACAGAGACAGAGACAGAGACAGAGACAGAGACAGAGACAGAGACAGGGTCAGAGACCGAGACAGAGACAGAGACGGAGACAGAGACAGAGACAGAGACAGAGACAGCGACAGAGACAGAGACAGAGATGGAGACAGAGACAGAGACAGAGACAGAGACAGAGACAGAGACAGAGATGGAGACGGAGACAGAGACAGAGACAGAGACAGAGACGGAGGCAGAGACAGTGACAGAGGCAGAGTCTCAGACAGAGAAAGAGACAGAGGCAGAGACAGAGACAGAGATGGAGACAGAGACAGAGACAGAGACAGAGACGGAGACAGAGATGGAGACAGAGACAGAGACAGAGACAGGGACTGAGACAGAGACAGAGACAAAGACAGAGACAGAGACAGAGGCAGGGACGGAGACAGGGACAGAGACAGAGACAGAGACAGAGACGGAGACAGAGACAGAGGAATAGACAGAGACAGAGACAGAGACAGAGACAGAGCCAGAGACGGAGGGAGAGACAGCGACAGAAACAGAGACAGAGACAGAGACAGAGACAGAGACAGAGACAGAGACAGAGACAGAGACAGAGACAGAGACAGAGACAGAGACAGAGACAGAGACAGAGACAGAGACAGAGACAGAGACGGAGGCAGAGACAGTGACAGAGGCAGAGTCTCAGACAGAGAAAGAGACAGAGGCAGAGACAGAGACAGAGTCAGAGACAGAGACAGAGACGGAGATAGAGACAGAGACAGAGACAGAGACGGAGACAGAGGCAGAGACACAGGCAGGGACAGAGACAGAGACAGAGACAGAAACAGGGACAGAGACAGATACGGGGACAGAGAGAGAGGCAGAGACAGAGACAGAGACAGAGACAGAGACAGAGACAGAGACAGAGACAAAGTCGGAGACAAACGCAGAGACAGAGACAGAGACAGAGACAGCGACAGAGACAGAGACAGAGACAGAGACAGAGACAGAGACAGAGACAGAGACAGAGACAGAGACAGAGACAGAGACAGAGACGGAGACAGAGACAGAGACAGAGACAGAGACAAAGACAGAGACGGAGACAGAGGCAGGGACGGAGACAGATACAGAGACAGAGACAGAGACGGAGACAGAGACAGATACGGGGACAGAGACAGAGACAGAGACAGAGACGGAGACAGAGGCAGAGACAGAGCCAGGGACAGAGACGGAGACGGAGACAGAGGAAGAGACCGCGACAGAGAGAGATAGAGACAGAGACAGAGGCAGTGACAGAGACAGAGACAGAGACAGAGACAGATGCAGAGGCAGAGACAGAGACAGAGACAGAGACAGAGACAGAGACAGAGCCGGAGACAGAGACAGAGACAGAGACAGAGGCAGAGATAGAGACAGAGACAGAGACAGAGACAGAGGGAGAGAGAGCGACAGAGGCAGAGACAGAGACAGAGACGGAGACAAAGACGGAGACAGACGCAGGGACTGAGACAGAGGCAGAGACAGCGACAGAGACAGGGGCAGAGACAGCGACAGAGACAGATATAGAGACAGGGCAGAGACAAAGACAGAGACAGAGACAGAGACAGAGACAGAGACAGAGACCGAGACAGACGCAGAGACTGAGACAGGGCAGAGACAGAGACAGAGACAGAGACAGAGACAGAGACAGAGACAGAGACAGAGACAGAGACGGAGACAGAGACAGAGACAGAGACAGAGACAGAGACAGAGACAGAGACAGAGACAGAGACAGAGACAGAAACAGAGACCGAGACAGAGACGGAGACAGAGACGGAGACAGAGACAGAGACAGAGACAGAGACAGAGACAGAGACAGAGACAGAGACAGAGACAGAGACAGAGACAGAGACAGAGACAGAGACAGAGACAGAGGCGGAGACAGAGACAGAGACGGAGGCAGAGACAGTGACAGAGACAGACACAGAGGCAGAGTCTCAGACAGAGAAAGAGACGGAGACAGAGACAGAGACAGAGACAGAGACAGATACGGAGACAGAGACAGAGACAGAGACAGAGACAGAGACAGAGACAGATACGGAGACAGAGACGGAGACAGAGACAGAGACAGAAACAGAGACCGAGACAGAGACGGAGACAGAGACAGAGACAGAGACAGAGACAGAGACAGAGACAGAGACAGAGACAGAGACAGAGACAGAGACGGAGGCAGAGACAGTGACAGAGGCAGAGTCTCAGACAGAGAAAGAGACAGAGGCAGAGACAGAGACAGAGTCAGAGACAGAGACAGAGACGGAGATAGAGACTGAGACAGAGTCAGAGACAGAGACGGAGACAGAGGCAGAGACACAGGCAGGGACAGAGACAGAGACAGAGACAGAAACAGGGACAGAGACAGATACGGGGACAGAGACAGAGGCAGAGACAGAGACAGAGACAGAGACAGAGACAGAGACAAAGTCGGAGACAAACGCAGGGACAGAGACAGAGACAGAGACAGAGACAGAGACAGAGACAGAGACAGAGACAGAGACAGAGACGGAAACAGAGACAGAGACAGAGACAGAGACAAAGACAGAGACGGAGACAGAGGCAGCGACGGAGACAGAGACAGAGACAGAGACGGAGACAGAGACAGATACGGGGACAGAGACAGAGACAGAGACAGAGACGGAAACAGAGGCAGAGACAGAGCCAGGGACAGAGACGGAGACGGAGACAGAGGCAGTGTCTCAGACAGAGAAAGAGACACAGACAGAGACAGAGACAGAGAGAGAGACAGAGACAGAGACAGAGACAGAGACAGAGACAGAGACAGAGACAGAGACAGAGACAGAGGCAGAGACAGAGACAGAGACAGAGACAGAGACAGAGACAGAGACAGAGACAGAGACAGAGACAGAGACAGAGACCGAGACAGACGCAGAGTCTGAGACAGAGGCAGAGACAGAGACAGAGACAGAGACAGAGGCGGAGACAAAGACCGAGACAGAGACAGAGACACAGACAGAGAGAGAGACAGAGACAGTGACAGAGACAGAGACAGAGGTAGAGTCTCAGACAGAGAAAGAGACGGAGACAGAGACAGAGACAGAGACAGAGACAGAGACAGATACGGAGACAGAGACAGAGACAGAGACAGAGACAGAGACAGAGACAGAGACAGAGACAGAGACAGAGACAGAGACAGAGACAGAGACAGAGACAGATACGGAGACAGAGACGGAGACAGAGACAGAGACAGAAACAGAGACCGTGACAGAGACGGAGACAGAGACGGAGACAGAGACAGAGACAGAGGCAGGGACGGAGACAGAGACAGAGACAGAGACAGAGACGGAGAAAGAGACAGAGGAATAGACAGAGACAGAGACAGAGACAGAGACAGAGCCAGAGACAGAGACAGAGACAGACGCAGAGTCTGAGACAGAGGCAGAGACAGAGATAGAGACAGAGAGAGAGGCGGAGACAAAGACCGAGACAGAGACAGAGACACAGACAGAGAGAGAGACAGAGACAGTGACAGAGACAGAGACAGAGGTAGAGTCTCAGACAGAGAAAGAGACGGAGACAGAGACAGAGACAGAGACAGAGACAGATACGGAGACAGAGACAGAGACAGAGACAGAGACAGAGACAGAGACAGATACGGAGACAGAGACGGAGACAGAGACAGAGACAGAAACAGAGACCGTGACAGAGACGGAGACAGAGACGGAGACAGAGACAGAGACAGAGACAGAGACAGAGACAGAGACAGAGACAGAGCCAGAGACAGAGACAGAGACAGAGACAGAGACAGAGACAGAGACAGAGACAGAGACGGAGGCAGAGACAGTGACAGAGACAGAGACAGAGGCAGAGTCTCAGACAGAGAAAGAGACAGAGTCAGAGACAGAGACAGATACGGGGACAGAGACAGAGGCAGAGACAGAGACAGAGACAGAGACAGAGACAGAGACAAAGTCGGAGACAGACGCAGGGACTGAGACAGAGACAGAGACAGAGACAGAGACAGAGACAGAGACAGAGACAGAGACAGAGACAGAGAAAGAGACAGAGACAGAGACAGAGACAGAGACAGAGACGGAGACAGAGACGGAGACAGAGACAGAGACAGAGACAGAGACAAAGACAGAGACGGAGACAGAGGCAGGGACGGAGACAGAGACAGAGGCAGAGACAGAGACGGAAACAGATACGGGGACAGAGACAGAGACAGAGACAGAGACAGAGACAGAGGCAGTGACAGAGACAGAGACAGAGACAGAGACAGAGACAGAGAGAGAGACAGAGACAGAGACAGAGACAGAGAGAGAGACAGAGACAGAGACAGAGACAGAGACAGAGGCAGAGTCAGAGACAGAGACCGAGACAGACGCAGAGACTGATACAGAGGGAGAGACAGAGACAGAGACAGAGACAGAGACGGAGACAAAGACCGAGACAGAGACAGAGACGCAGACAGAGAGAGAGACAGAGACAGAGGTAGAGACAGAGACAGAGACAGAGACAGAGACAGAGACAGAGACAGAGACAGAGACAGAGACAGAGACAGAGACAGAGACAGAGACAGAGACGGAGGCAGAGACAGTGACAGAGGCAGAGTCTCAGACAGAGAAAGAGACAGAGGCAGAGACAGAGACAGAGTCAGAGACAGAGACAGAGACGGAGATAGAGACAGAGACAGAGACAGAGACGGAGACAGAGGCAGAGACACAGGCAGGGACAGAGACAGAGACAGAGACAGAAACAGGGACAGAGACAGATACGGGGACAGAGAGAGAGGCAGAGACAGAGACAGAGACAGAGACAGAGACAGAGACAGAGACAGAGACAAAGTCGGAGACAAACGCAGAGACAGAGACAGAGACAGAGACAGCGACAGAGACAGAGACAGAGACAGAGACAGAGACAGAGACAGAGACAGAGACAGAGACAGAGACAGAGACAGAGACGGAGACAGAGACAGAGACAGAGACAGAGACAAAGACAGAGACGGAGACAGAGGCAGGGACGGAGACAGATACAGAGACAGAGACAGAGACGGAGACAGAGACCGATACGGGGACAGAGACAGAGACAGAGACAGAGACGGAGACAGAGGCAGAGACAGAGCCAGGGACAGAGACGGAGACGGAGACAGAGGAAGAGACCGCGACAGAGAGAGATAGAGACAGAGACAGAGCCAGTGACAGAGACAGAGACAGAGACAGAGACAGATGCAGAGGCAGAGACAGAGACAGAGACAGAGACAGAGACAGAGCCGGAGACAGAGACAGAGACAGAGACAGAGGCAGAGATAGAGACAGAGACAGAGACAGAGACAGAGGGAGAGAGAGCGACAGAGGCAGAGACAGAGACAGAGACGGAGACAAAGACGGAGACAGACGCAGGGACTGAGACAGAGGCAGAGACAGCGACAGAGACAGGGGCAGAGACAGCGACAGAGACAGATATAGAGACAGGGCAGAGACAGAGACAGAGACAGAGACAGAGACAGAGACAGAGACAGAGACCGAGACAGACGCAGAGACTGAGACAGAGGGAGAGACGGAGACAGAGACAGAGACAGAGACGGAGACAAAGACCGAGACAGAGACAGAGACGCAGACAGAGAGAGAGACAGAGACAGAGGTAGAGACAGAGACAGAGACAGAGACAGAGACAGAGACAGAGACAGAGACAGAGACAGAGACAGAGACAGAGTCAGAGACAGAGACAGAGACAGAGACAGAGACAGAGACAGAGCCGGAGACAGAGACAGAGACAGAGACAGAGACAGAGGCAGAGATAGAGACAGAGACAGAGACAGAGACAGAGGGAGAGAGAGCGACAGAGGCAGAGACAGAGACAGAGACGGAGACAAAGACGGAGACAGACGCAGGGACTGAGACAGAGGCAGAGACAGCGACAGAGACAGGGGCAGAGACAGCGACAGAGACAGATATAGAGACAGAGGTAGAGTCTCAGACAGAGAAAGAGACGGAGACAGAGACAGAGACAGAGACAGAGACAGATACGGAGACAGAGACAGAGACAGAGACAGAGACAGAGACAGAGACAGAGACAGAGACAGAGACAGATACGGAGACAGAGACGGAGACAGAGACAGAGACAGAAACAGAGACCGAGACAGAGACGGAGACAGAGACGGAGACAGAGACAGAGACAGAGACAGAGACAGAGACAGAGACAGAGACAAAGACAGAGACAGAGACAGAGGCAGGGACGGAGACAGAGACAGAGACAGAGACAGAGACAGAGACAGAGACAGAGACAGAGACAGAGACAGAGACAGAGACAGAGACAGAGACAGAGACAGAGACAGAGACAGAGTCAGAGACAGAGACAGAGACAGAGACAGAGACAGAGGCAAAGACAGAGACAGAGTCAGAGGCAGGGACAGAGACAGAGACAGAGACAGAGACAGAGACAGAGACAGAGACAGAGACAGAGACAGAGACAGAGGCGGAGACAGAGACAGAGACGGAGGCAGAGACAGTGACAGAGACAGAGACAGAGGCAGAGTCTCAGACAGAGAAAGAGACGGAGACAGAGACAGAGACAGAGACAGAGACAGATACGGAGACAGAGACAGAGACAGAGACAGAGACAGATACGGAGACAGAGACGGAGACAGAGACAGAGACAGAAACAGAGACCGAGACAGAGACGGAGACAGAGACGGAGACAGAGACAGAGACAGAGACAGAGACAGAGACAGAGACAGAGACAGAGACAGAGACAGAGACAGAGACAGAGACAGAGACAAAGACAGAGACAGAGACAGAGCCAGGGACGGAGACAGGGACAGAGACAGAGACAGAGACAGAGAAGGAGACAGAGACAGAGGAATAGACAGAGACAGAGACAGAGACAGAGACAGAGCCAGAGACGGAGGGAGAGACAGCGACAGAAACAGAGACAGAGACAGAGACAGAGACAGAGACAGAGACAGAGACAGAGACAGAGACAGAGACAGAGACAGAGACGGAGGGAGAGACAGCGACAGAAACAGAGTCAGAGACAGAGACAGAGACAGAGACAGAGACAGAGACAGAGACAGAGACAGAGACAGAGACAGAGACAGAGACAGAGACAGAGACAGAGACAGAGAGAGAGGCAGAGACAGTGACAGAGGCAGAGTCTCAGACAGAGAAAGAGACAGAGGCAGAGACAGAGACAGAGTCAGAGACAGAGACAGAGACGGAGATAGAGACAGAGACAGAGACAGAGACAGAGACGGAGACAGAGGCAGAGACACAGGCAGGGACAGAGACAGAGACAGAGACAGAAACAGGGACAGAGACAGATACGGGGACAGAGAGAGAGGCAGAGACAGAGACAGAGACAGAGACAGAGACAGAGACAGAGACAGAGACAGAGACAAAGTCGGAAACAAACGCAGAGACAGAGACAGAGACAGAGACAGCGACAGAGACAGAGACAGAGACAGAGACAGAGACAGAGACAGAGACAGAGACAGAGACAGAGACAGAGACAGAGACAGAGACAGAGACAGAGACAGAGACAGAGACGGAGACAGAGACAGAGACAGAGACAGAGACAAAGACAGAGACGGAGACAGAGGCAGGGACGGAGACAGATACAGAGACAGAGACGGAGACAGAGACAGATACGGGGACAGAGACAGAGACAGAGACAGAGACGGAGACAGAGGCAGAGACAGAGCCAGGGACAGAGACGGAGACGGAGACAGAGGAAGAGACCGCGACAGAGAGAGATAGAGACAGAGACAGAGGCAGTGACAGAGACAGAGACAGAGACAGAGACAGAGACAGAGACAGAGACAGAGACAGAGACCGAGACAGACGCAGAGACTGAGACAGAGGGAGAGACAGAGACAGAGACAGAGACAGAGACGGAGACAAAGACCGAGACAGGGACAGAGACGCAGACAGAGAGAGAGACAGAGACAGAGGTAGAGACAGAGACAGAGACAGAGACAGAGACAGAGACAGAGACAGAGGCAGAGATAGAGACAGAGACAGAGGGAGAGAGAGCGACGGAGGCAGAGACAGAGACAGAGACAGAGACAGAGACGGAGACAAAGACGGAGACAGACGCAGGGACTGAGACAGAGGCAGAGACAGCGACAGACACAAGGGCAGAGACAGCGACAGAGACAGAGGTAGAGACAGGGCAGAGACAGAGACAGAGACAGAGACAGAGACAGAGACGGAGACAGAGGCAGAGACACAGACAGAGACAAAGACAGAGACAGAAACAGGGACAGAGACAGAGACAGAAACAGAGACAGAGACAGAGACAAAGACAGAGACAGAGACAGAGACGGAGACAGAGACAGAGACACATGCATAGACAGAGACAGAGACAGCGACAGGGACAGGGACAGAGGCAGAGGCAGATACAGACACAGAGACAGAGACAGAAACAGAGACAGAGACAGATACGGGGACAGAGACAGAGGCTGAGACAGAGACAGAGACAGAGACAGAGACAGAGACAGAGACAGAGACAGAGACAGAGACAGAGACAGAGACGGAGACAGAGACAGAGACAGAGACAGAGACAAAGACAGAGACAGAGACAGAGACAAAGACAGAGACGGAGACAGAGGCAGGGACGGAGACAGAGACAGAGACAGAGACGGAGACAGAGACAGATACGGGGACAGAGACAGAGACAGAGACGGAGACAGAGGCAGAGACAGAGCCAGGGACAGAGACGAAGACGGAGACAGAGGAAGAGACAGCGACAGAGAGAGACAGAGACAGAGACAGAGGCAGTGACAGAGACAGAGAAAGAGACAGAGACAGAGACAGATGCAGAGGCAGAGACAGAGACAGAGACAGAGACAGAGACAGAGCCGGAGACAGAGACAGAGACAGAGACAGAGGCAGAGATAGAGACAGAGACAGAGACAGAGACAGAGGGAGAGAGAGCGACAGAGGCAGAGACAGAGACAGAGACGGAGACAAAGACGGAGACAGACGCAGGGTCTGAGACAGAGGCAGAGACAGCGACAGAGACAGGGATAGAGACAGCGACAGAGACAGATATAGAGGCAGGGCAGAGACAGAGACAGAGACAGAGACAGAGACAGAGACAGAGACAGAGACACAGACAGAGACAGAGACAGAGACAGAAACAGAGACAGAGACAGATACGGGGACAGAGACAGAGGCAGAGACAGAGACGGAGACAGAGGCAGAGACAGAGCCAGGGACAGAGACGAAGACGGAGACAGAGGAAGAGACAGCGACAGAGAGAGACAGAGACAGAGACGGAGGCAGTGACAGAGACAGAGACAGAGACAGAGACAGAGACAGATGCAGAGGCAGAGACAGAGACAGAGACAGAGACAGAGACAGAGCCGGAGACAGAGACAGAGACAGAGGCAGAGACAGAGACAGAGACAGAGACAGAGACAGATACGGGGACAGAGACAGAGGCAGAGACAGAGACAGAGACAGAGACAGAGACAGAGACAGAGACAGAAACAGAGACAGAGGCAGAGACTGAGACAGAGACAGAGACAGAGACAGAGACAGAGACAGAGGCAGAGACAGAGACAGATGCATAGACAGAGACAGAGACAGAGACAGAGACAGAGACAGCGACAGGGACAGGGAGAGGGACAGGGACAGAGACAGAGGCAGAGACAGAGACAGAGACAGAGACGGAGACAGAGGCAGAGACACAGACAGAGACAAAGACAGAGAAAGAAACAGGGCCAGAGACAGAGACAGAAACAGAGACAGAGACAGAGGCAAAGACAGAGACAGAGACAGAGACAGAGACAAAGTCGGAGACAAACGTAGGGACAGAGACAGAGGCAGAGACAGAGACAGAGACAGAGACAGCGACAGAGTCAGAGACAGAGACAGAGACAGAGACAGAGACAGAGACAGAGACAGAGACAGAGACAGAGACAGAGACGGAGACAGAGACAGAGACAGAGACAGAGACAAAGACAGAGACGGAGACAGAGGCAGGGACGGAGACAGAGACAGAGACAGAGACGGAGACAGAGACAGATACGGGGACAGAGACAGAGACAGAGACAGAGACGGAGACAGAGGCAGAGACAGAGCCAGGGACAGAGACGAAGACGGAGACAGAGGAAGAGACAGCGACAGAGAGAGACAGAGACAGAGACGGAGGCAGTGACAGAGACAGAGACAGAGACAGAGACAGAGACAGAGACAGATGCAGAGGCAGAGACAGAGACAGAGACAGAGACAGAGACAGAGCCGGAGACAGAGACAGAGACAGAGACAGAGGCAGAGATAGAGACAGAGACAGAGACAGAGACAGAGGGAGAGAGAGCGACAGAGGCAGAGACAGAGACAGAGACGGAGACAAAGACGGAGACAGACGCAGGGACTGAGACAGAGGCAGAGACAGCGACAGAGGCAGGGGCAGAGACAGCGACAGAGACAGATATAGAGACAGGGCAGAGACAGAGACAGAGACAGAGACAGAGACAGAGACAGAGACACAGACAGAGACAGAGACAGAGACAGAAACAGAGACAGAGACAGATACGGGGACAGAGACAGAGGCAGAGACAGAGACGGAGACAAAGACAGAGACAGAGGCAGAGACACAGACAGAGACAGAGACAGAGACAGAGACAGAGGCAGAGACAGAGACAGAGACAGAGACAGAGACAGAGACAGATACGGGGACAGAGACAGAGGCAGAGACAGAGACAGAGACAGAGACAGAGACAGAGACAGAGACAGAGACAGAGACAGAAACAGAGACAGAGGCAGAGACTGAGACAGAGACAGAGACAGAGACAGAGACAGAGACAGAGACAGAGGCAGAGACAGAGACAGATGCATAGACAGAGACAGAGACAGAGACAGAGACAGAGACAGAGACAGCGACAGGGACAGGGAGAGGGACAGGGACAGAGACAGAGGCAGAGACAGAGACAGAGACAGAGACGGAGACAGAGGCAGAGACACAGACAGAGACAAAGACAGAGACAGAAACAGGGACAGAGACAGAGACAGAAACAGAGACAGAGACAGAGACAAAGACAGAGACAGAGACAGAGACGGAGACAGAGACAGAGACACATGCATAGACAGAGACAGAGACAGCGACAGGGACAGGGACAGAGGCAGAGGCAGATACAGACACAGAGACAGAGACAGAAACAGAGACAGAGACAGATACGGGGACAGAGACAGAGACGGAGGGAGAGACAGCGACAGAAACAGAGTCAGAGACAGAGACAGAGACAGAGACAGAGACAGAGACAGAGACAGAGACAGAGACAGAGACAGAGACAGAGACAGAGACAGAGACAGAGACAGAGAGAGAGGCAGAGACAGTGACAGAGGCAGAGTCTCAGACAGAGAAAGAGACAGAGGCAGAGACAGAGACAGAGTCAGAGACAGAGACAGAGACGGAGATAGAGACAGAGACAGAGACAGAGACAGAGACGGAGACAGAGGCAGAGACACAGGCAGGGACAGAGACAGAGACAGAGACAGAAACAGGGACAGAGACAGATACGGGGACAGAGAGAGAGGCAGAGACAGAGACAGAGACAGAGACAGAGACAGAGACAGAGACAGAGACAAAGACAGAGACGGAGACAGAGGCAGGGACGGAGACAGATACAGAGACAGAGACGGAGACAGAGACAGATACGGGGACAGAGACAGAGACAGAGACAGAGACGGAGACAGAGGCAGAGACAGAGCCAGGGACAGAGACGGAGACGGAGACAGAGGAAGAGACCGCGACAGAGAGAGATAGAGACAGAGACAGAGGCAGTGACAGAGACAGAGACAGAGACAGAGACAGAGACAGAGACAGAGACAGAGACAGAGACCGAGACAGACGCAGAGACTGAGACAGAGGGAGAGACAGAGACAGAGACAGAGACAGAGACGGAGACAAAGACCGAGACAGGGACAGAGACGCAGACAGAGAGAGAGACAGAGACAGAGGTAGAGACAGAGACAGAGACAGAGACAGAGACAGAGACAGAGACAGAGGCAGAGATAGAGACAGAGACAGAGGGAGAGAGAGCGACGGAGGCAGAGACAGAGACAGAGACAGAGACAGAGACGGAGACAAAGACGGAGACAGACGCAGGGACTGAGACAGAGGCAGAGACAGCGACAGACACAAGGGCAGAGACAGCGACAGAGACAGAGGTAGAGACAGGGCAGAGACAGAGACAGAGACAGAGACAGAGACAGAGACGGAGACAGAGGCAGAGACACAGACAGAGACAAAGACAGAGACAGAAACAGGGACAGAGACAGAGACAGAAACAGAGACAGAGACAGAGACAAAGACAGAGACAGAGACAGAGACGGAGACAGAGACAGAGACACATGCATAGACAGAGACAGAGACAGCGACAGGGACAGGGACAGAGGCAGAGGCAGATACAGACACAGAGACAGAGACAGAAACAGAGACAGAGACAGATACGGGGACAGAGACAGAGGCTGAGACAGAGACAGAGACAGAGACAGAGACAGAGACAGAGACAGAGACAGAGACAGAGACAGAGACAGAGACGGAGACAGAGACAGAGACAGAGACAGAGACAAAGACAGAGACAGAGACAGAGACAAAGACAGAGACGGAGACAGAGGCAGGGACGGAGACAGAGACAGAGACAGAGACGGAGACAGAGACAGATACGGGGACAGAGACAGAGACAGAGACGGAGACAGAGGCAGAGACAGAGCCAGGGACAGAGACGAAGACGGAGACAGAGGAAGAGACAGCGACAGAGAGAGACAGAGACAGAGACAGAGGCAGTGACAGAGACAGAGAAAGAGACAGAGACAGAGACAGATGCAGAGGCAGAGACAGAGACAGAGACAGAGACAGAGACAGAGCCGGAGACAGAGACAGAGACAGAGACAGAGGCAGAGATAGAGACAGAGACAGAGACAGAGACAGAGGGAGAGAGAGCGACAGAGGCAGAGACAGAGACAGAGACGGAGACAAAGACGGAGACAGACGCAGGGTCTGAGACAGAGGCAGAGACAGCGACAGAGACAGGGATAGAGACAGCGACAGAGACAGATATAGAGGCAGGGCAGAGACAGAGACAGAGACAGAGACAGAGACAGAGACAGAGACACAGACAGAGACAGAGACAGAGACAGAAACAGAGACAGAGACAGATACGGGGACAGAGACAGAGGCAGAGACAGAGACGGAGACAGAGGCAGAGACAGAGCCAGGGACAGAGACGAAGACGGAGACAGAGGAAGAGACAGCGACAGAGAGAGACAGAGACAGAGACGGAGGCAGTGACAGAGACAGAGACAGAGACAGAGACAGAGACAGATGCAGAGGCAGAGACAGAGACAGAGACAGAGACAGAGACAGAGCCGGAGACAGAGACAGAGACAGAGGCAGAGACAGAGACAGAGACAGAGACAGAGACAGATACGGGGACAGAGACAGAGGCAGAGACAGAGACAGAGACAGAGACAGAGACAGAGACAGAGACAGAAACAGAGACAGAGGCAGAGACTGAGACAGAGACAGAGACAGAGACAGAGACAGAGACAGAGGCAGAGACAGAGACAGATGCATAGACAGAGACAGAGACAGAGACAGAGACAGAGACAGCGACAGGGACAGGGAGAGGGACAGGGACAGAGACAGAGGCAGAGACAGAGACAGAGACAGAGACGGAGACAGAGGCAGAGACACAGACAGAGACAAAGACAGAGAAAGAAACAGGGCCAGAGACAGAGACAGAAACAGAGACAGAGACAGAGGCAAAGACAGAGACAGAGACAGAGACAGAGACAAAGTCGGAGACAAACGTAGGGACAGAGACAGAGGCAGAGACAGAGACAGAGACAGAGACAGCGACAGAGTCAGAGACAGAGACAGAGACAGAGACAGAGACAGAGACAGAGACAGAGACAGAGACAGAGACAGAGACGGAGACAGAGACAGAGACAGAGACAGAGACAAAGACAGAGACGGAGACAGAGGCAGGGACGGAGACAGAGACAGAGACAGAGACGGAGACAGAGACAGATACGGGGACAGAGACAGAGACAGAGACAGAGACGGAGACAGAGGCAGAGACAGAGCCAGGGACAGAGACGAAGACGGAGACAGAGGAAGAGACAGCGACAGAGAGAGACAGAGACAGAGACGGAGGCAGTGACAGAGACAGAGACAGAGACAGAGACAGAGACAGATGCAGAGGCAGAGACAGAGACAGAGACAGAGACAGAGACAGAGCCGGAGACAGAGACAGAGACAGAGACAGAGGCAGAGATAGAGACAGAGACAGAGACAGAGACAGAGGGAGAGAGAGCGACAGAGGCAGAGACAGAGACAGAGACGGAGACAAAGACGGAGACAGACGCAGGGACTGAGACAGAGGCAGAGACAGCGACAGAGGCAGGGGCAGAGACAGCGACAGAGACAGATATAGAGACAGGGCAGAGACAGAGACAGAGACAGAGACAGAGACAGAGACAGAGACACAGACAGAGACAGAGACAGAGACAGAAACAGAGACAGAGACAGATACGGGGACAGAGACAGAGGCAGAGACAGAGACGGAGACAAAGACAGAGACAGAGGCAGAGACACAGACAGAGACAGAGACAGAGACAGAGACAGAGGCAGAGACAGAGACAGAGACAGAGACAGAGACAGAGACAGATACGGGGACAGAGACAGAGGCAGAGACAGAGACAGAGACAGAGACAGAGACAGAGACAGAGACAGAGACAGAGACAGAAACAGAGACAGAGGCAGAGACTGAGACAGAGACAGAGACAGAGACAGAGACAGAGACAGAGACAGAGGCAGAGACAGAGACAGATGCATAGACAGAGACAGAGACAGAGACAGAGACAGAGACAGCGACAGGGACAGGGAGAGGGACAGGGACAGAGACAGAGGCAGAGACAGAGACAGAGACAGAGACGGAGACAGAGGCAGAGACACAGACAGAGACAAAGACAGAGACAGAAACAGGGACAGAGACAGAGACAGAAACAGAGACAGAGACAGAGACAAAGACAGAGACAGAGACAGAGACGGAGACAGAGACAGAGACACATGCATAGACAGAGACAGAGACAGCGACAGGGACAGGGACAGAGGCAGAGGCAGATACAGACACAGAGACAGAGACAGAAACAGAGACAGAGACAGATACGGGGACAGAGACAGAGGCTGAGACAGAGACAGAGACAGAGACAGAGACAGAGACAGAGACAGAGACAGAGACAGAGACAGAGACAGAGACAGAGACAGAGACAGAGACAGAGACAAAGACAGAGACAGAGACAGAGACAAAGACAGAGACGGAGACAGAGGCAGGGACGGAGACAGAGACGGAGACAGAGACAGATACGGGGACAGAGACAGAGACTGAGACGGAGACAGAGGCAGAGACAGATCCAGGGACAGAGACGAAGACGGAGACAGAGGAAGAGACGGCGACAGAGAGAGACAGAGACAGAGACAGAGGCAGTGACAGAGACAGAGACAGAGACAGAGACAGAGACAGAGACAGATGCAGAGGCAGAGAGAGAGACAGAGACAGAGACAGAGACAGAGCCGGAGACAGAGACAGAGACAGAGACAGAGGCAGAGATAGAGACAGAGACAGAGACAGAGACAGAGGGAGAGAGAGCGACAGAGGCAGAGACAGAGACAGAGACGGAGACAAAGACGGAGACAGACGCAGGGTCTGAGACAGAGGCACAGACAGCGACAGAGACAGGGGCAGAGACAGCGACAGAGACAGATATAGAGGCAGGGCAGAGACAGAGACAGAGACAGAGACAGAGACAGAGACAGAGACAGAGACACAGATAGAGACAGAGACAGAGACAGAAATAGAGACAGAGACAGATACGGGGACAGAGACAGAGGCAGAGACAGAGACGGAGACAAAGACAGAGACAGAGGCAGAGACACAGACAGAGACAGAGACAGAGACAGAGACAGAGGCAGAGACAGAGACAGAGACAGAGACAGAGACAGATACGGGGACAGAGACAGAGGCAGAGACAGAGACAGAGACAGAGACAGAGACAGAAACAGAGACAGAGGCAGAGACTGAGACAGAGACAGAGACAGAGACAGAGACAGAGACAAAGTCGGAGACAAACGCAGGGACAGAGACAGAGGCAGAGACAGAGACAGAGACAGAGACAGCGACAGAGTCAGAGACAGAGACAGAGACAGAGACAGAGACAGCGACAGAGACAGAGACAGAGACAGAGACAGAGACAGAGACAGAGACAGAGACAGAGACAGAGACGGAGACAGAGACAGAGACAGAGACAGAGACAAAGACAGAGACAGAGACAGAGACAAAGACAGAGACGGAGACAGAGGCAGGGACGGAGACAGAGACAGAGACAGAGACGGAGACAGAGACAGATACGGGGACAGAGACAGAGACAGAGACGGAGACAGAGGCAGAGACAGAGCCAGGGACAGAGACGAAGACGGAGACAGAGGAAGAGACAGCGACAGAGAGAGACAGAGACAGAGACAGAGGCAGTGACAGAAACAGAGAAAGAGACAGAGACAGAGACAGATGCAGAGGCAGAGACAGAGACAGAGACAGAGACAGAGACAGAGCCGGAGACAGAGACAGAGACAGAGACAGAGGCAGAGATAGAGACAGAGACAGAGACAGAGACAGAGGGAGAGAGAGCGACAGAGGCAGAGACAGAGACAGAGACGGAGACAAAGACGGAGACAGACGCAGGGTCTCAGACAGAGGCAGAGACAGCGACAGAGACAGGGATAGAGACAACGACAGAGACAGATATAGAGGCAGGGCAGAGACAGAGACAGAGACAGAGACAGAGACAGAGACAGAGACACAGACAGAGACAGAGACAGAGACAGAAACAGAGACAGAGACAGATACGGGGACAGAGACAGAGGCAGAGACAGAGACGGAGACAGAGGCAGAGACAGAGCCAGGGACAGAGACGAAGACGGAGACAGAGGAAGAGACAGCGACAGAGAGAGACAGAGACAGAGACGGAGGCAGTGACAGAGACAGAGACAGAGACAGAGACAGAGACAGATGCAGAGGCAGAGACAGAGACAGAGACAGAGACAGAGACAGAGCCGGAGACAGAGACAGAGACAGAGGCAGAGACAGAGACAGAGACAGAGACAGAGACAGATACGGGGACAGAGACAGAGGCAGAGACAGAGACAGAGACAGAGACAGAGACAGAGACAGAGACAGAAACAGAGACAGAGGCAGAGACTGAGACAGAGACAGAGACAGAGACAGAGACAGAGACAGAGGCAGAGACAGAGACAGATGCATAGACAGAGACAGAGACAGAGACAGAGACAGAGACAGCGACAGGGACAGGGAGAGGGACAGGGACAGAGACAGAGGCAGAGACAGAGACAGAGACAGAGACGGAGACAGAGGCAGAGACACAGACAGAGACAAAGACAGAGACAGAAACAGGGCCAGAGACAGAGACAGAAACAGAGACAGAGACAGAGGCAAAGACAGAGACAGAGACAGAGACAGAGACAAAGTCGGAGACAAACGCAGGGACAGAGACAGAGGCAGAGACAGAGACAGAGACAGAGACAGCGACAGAGTCAGAGACAGAGACAGAGACAGAGACAGAGACAGAGACAGAGACAGAGACAGAGACAGAGACAGAGACGGAGACAGAGACAGAGACAGAGACAGAGACAAAGACAGAGACGGAGACAGAGGCAGGGACGGAGACAGAGACAGAGACAGAGACGGAGACAGAGACAGATACGGGGACAGAGACAGAGACAGAGACAGAGACGGAGACAGAGGCAGAGACAGAGCCAGGGACAGAGGGAGAGAGAGCGACAGAGGCAGAGACAGAGACAGAGACGGAGACAAAGACGGAGACAGACGCAGGGACTGAGACAGAGGCAGAGACAGCGACAGAGGCAGGGGCAGAGACAGCGACAGAGACAGATATAGAGACAGGGCAGAGACAGAGACAGAGACAGAGACAGAGACAGAGACAGAGACACAGACAGAGACAGAGACAGAGACAGAAACAGAGACAGAGACAGATACGGGGACAGAGACAGAGGCAGAGACAGAGACAGAGACAGAAACAGAGACAGAGGCAGAGACTGAGACAGAGACAGAGACAGAGACAGAGACAGAGACAGAGACAGAGGCAGAGACAGAGACAGATGCATAGACAGAGACAGAGACAGAGACAGAGACAGAGACAGCGACAGGGACAGGGAGAGGGACAGGGACAGAGACAGAGGCAGAGACAGAGACAGAGACAGAGACGGAGACAGAGGCAGAGACACAGACAGAGACAAAGACAGAGACAGAAACAGGGACAGAGACAGAGACAGAAACAGAGACAGAGACAGAGACAAAGACAGAGACAGAGACAGAGACGGAGACAGAGACAGAGACACATGCATAGACAGAGACAGAGACAGCGACAGGGACAGGGACAGAGGCAGAGGCAGATACAGACACAGAGACAGAGACAGAAACAGAGACAGAGACAGATACGGGGACAGAGACAGAGGCTGAGACAGAGACAGAGACAGAGACAGAGACAGAGACAGAGACAGAGACAGAGACAGAGACAGAGACAGAGACAGAGACAGAGACAAAGACAGAGACAGAGACAGAGACAAAGACAGAGACGGAGACAGAGGCAGGGACGGAGACAGAGACAGAGACAGAGACGGAGACAGAGACAGATACGGGGACAGAGACAGAGACTGAGACGGAGACAGAGGCAGAGACAGATCCAGGGACAGAGACGAAGACGGAGACAGAGGAAGAGACGGCGACAGAGAGAGACAGAGACAGAGACAGAGGCAGTGACAGAGACAGAGACAGAGACAGAGACAGAGACAGAGACAGATGCAGAGGCAGAGACAGAGACAGAGACAGAGACAGAGACAGAGCCGGAGACAGAGACAGAGACAGAGACAGAGGCAAAGATAGAGACAGAGCCAGAGACAGAGACAGAGGGAGAGAGAGCGACAGAGGCAGAGACAGAGACAGAGACGGAGACAAAGACGGAGACAGACGCAGGGTCTGAGACAGAGGCACAGACAGCGACAGAGACAGGGGCAGAGACAGCGACAGAGACAGATATAGAGGCAGGGCAGAGACAGAGACAGAGACAGAGACAGAGACAGAGACAGAGACAGAGACACAGATAGAGACAGAGACAGAGACAGAAATAGAGACAGAGACAGATACGGGGACAGAGACAGAGGCAGAGACAGAGACGGAGACAAAGACAGAGACAGAGGCAGAGACACAGACAGAGACAGAGACAGAGACAGAGACAGAGGCAGAGACAGAGACAGAGACAGAGACAGAGACAGATACGGGGACAGAGACAGAGGCAGAGACAGAGACAGAGACAGAGACAGAGACAGAAACAGAGACAGAGGCAGAGACTGAGACAGAGACAGAGACAGAGACAGAGACAGAGACAGAGGCAGAGACAGAGACAGATGCATAGACAGAGACAGAGACAGAGACAGAGACGGAGACGGAGACGGAGATAGAGGCAGAGGCAGAGACAGAGACAGAGACGGAGACAGAGGCAGAGACAGAGACAGAGACAGAGACAGAGACAGAGACAAAGACAGAGACAGAGACAGAGGCAGAGACAAACACAGAGGCGGAGGCAGAGACTGAGACAGAGACAGAGACATAGAGACATAGGCACGGAGGCAGAGAAGCAGAGATAGAAACAGAGACAGGGACAGAGACAGAGACAGAGACGGAGACAGAGACAGAGACAGAGACAGAGACAGAGACAGAGACAGAGACAGAGACAGAGACAGAGACAGGGACAGAGACAGAGACAGAGACAGAGACAGAGACAGAGACAGAGACAGAGACAGAGACAGAGACAGAGACAGAGACAGAGACAGAGACAGAGACAGAGACAGAGACAGAGACAGAGACAGAGACAGAGACAGAGACGGAGGCAGAGACAGAGTCTCAGACAGAGAAAGAGACAGAGGCAGAGACAGAGACAGAGTAAGAGACAGAGACAGAGACGGAGATAGAGACAGAGACAGAGACAGAGACAGAGACGGAGACAGAGGCAGAGACACAGGCAGGGACAGAGACAGAGACAGAGACAGAAACAGGGACAGAGACAGATACGGGGACAGAGACAGAGGCAGAGACAGAGACAGAGACAGAGACAGAGACAAAGTCGGAGACAAACGCAGGGACAGAGACAGAGGCAGAGACAGAGACAGAGACAGAGACAGAGACAGCGACAGAGTCAGAGACAGAGACAGAGACAGAGACAGAGACAGAGACAGAGACAGAGACAGAGACAGAGACAGAGGCAGAGACAGAGACAGAGACAGAGACAGAGACAGAGACAGAGACAGACACAGAGACAGAGGCAGGGTCTTCGACAGAGAAAGAGACAGAGACGGATACGGAGACAGAGACAGAGACAGAGACAGAGACAGAGACAGAGACAGAGACAGAGACAGAGACAGAGACAGAGACAGAGACACAGACAGAGACAGAGACAGAGACAGAGACAGAGACAGAGACAGAGACAGAGACAGAGACAGAGACAGAGACAGAGACAGAGACAGAGACAGAAACAGAGACAGAGGCAGAGACTGAGACAGAGACAGAGACAGAGACAGATGCATAGACAGAGACAGAGACAGAGACAGAGACAGAGACAGCGACAGGGACAGGGAGAGGGACAGGGACAGAGACAGAGGCAGAGACAAAGAGAGAGACAGAGACGGAGACAGAGGCAGAGACACAGACAGAGACAAAGTCAGAGACAGAAACAGGGACAGAGACAGAGACAGAGACAGATGCAGAGGCAGAGACAGAGACAGAGACAGAGACAGAGACAGAGACAGAGACAGAGATAGACACAGAGACAGAGGCAGGGTCTTAGACAGAGAAAGAGACAGATACGGATACGGAGACAGAGACAGAGACAGAGACACAGACAGGGACAGAGACAGAGACGGAGACAAAAACCGAGACAGAGGCAGAGACAGAGACAGAGACAGAGACAGAGACAGAGACAGAGACACAAGCATAGACAGAGACAGAGACTGCGACAGAGACAGAAACAGAGACAGAGACAGATACGGGGACGGAGACAGAGGCTGAGACAGAGACAGAGACAGAGACTGAGACAGAGACGGAGACGGAGACTGAGACAGAGACAGAGACAGAGACAGAGACAGAAACGGAGACAAAGACCGAGACAGAGGCAGAGACACAGACAGAGACAGAGACACAGACAGGGACAGAGACAGAGACGGAGACAAAGACCGAGACAGAGGCAGAGACAGAGACAGAGACAGAGACAGAGACAGAGACAGAGACAGAGACAGAGACAGAGACAGAGACAGAGACAGAGACAGATGCATAGACAGAGACAGAGACAGAGCCAGAGACAGAGACAGCGACAGGGACAGGGAGAGGGACAGGGACAGAGACAGAGGCAGAGACAGAGACAGAGACAGAGACAGAGACAGAGACAGAGACAGAGACAGAGACAGAGACAGAAACAGAGACAGAGACAGATACGGGGACGGAGACAGAGGCTGAGACAGAGACAGAGACAGAGACTGAGACAGAGACGGAGACGGAGACTGAGACAGAGACAGAGACAGAGACAGAGACGGAGACAAAGACCGAGACAGAGACAGAGACAGAGACGTAGACAAAGACGGAGACAAAGACGGAGACTAAGACGGATACAAAGACGGAGGCAAAGACGGAGACAAAGACGGAGACAAAGATGGTTACACAGACGGATACAAATACGGAGACAAAGACAGGCACAAAGACGGAGACAAAGACGAAGGCAAAGACGGAGACAGAGTGTAATATAGAGACAGAGACAGAGACACAGACAGAGACAGAGACAGTGACAGAGACACAGGTGCATGAGACAAAGACCGAGACAAAGGGGCAGGAGACATGGACGGAGACAAAGACGATGACAAAGACGTAGCCAAAGACGTAGACAAAGACGGAGACAAAGACGGAGACAAAGAGGGAGACAAAGACAGAGACAAAGACGGAGACAGAGACAGAGACAGAGACAGAGACAGAGACTGAGACAGAGACAGAGACAGTGACAGAGACAGAGACAGGGACAGGGACAGAGACAGAGACAGAGACTGAGACAGAGACAGAGATGGAGCCAGAGACAGAGACAGAGACAGAGACGGAGACGGAGCAGAGACAGAGACAGAGACAGCGACAGAGACAGCGACAGAGACAGAGACAGAGATGGAGACAGAGACAGAGACAGAGACAGAGACGGAGACAGAGATGGAGACAGAGACAGAGACAGAGACAGAGACAGAGACGGAGACGGAGACAGAGACGGGGACAGAGACAGAGACAGAGACAGAGACAGAGACAGAGACAGAGACAGAGACAGAGACAGAGACAGAGACAGAGACAGAGACAGAGACAGAGACAGAGACAGAGACAGAGACAGAGACAGAGACAGAGACAGAGACAGAGACAGAGACAGAGACAGAGACAGAGACAGAGACAGAGACAGAGACAGAGACAGAGGCAGAGACAGATGCAGAGACTGAGACTGAGACAGAGACAGAGATGGAGCCAGGGACAGAGACAGAGACAAAGACGGAGACAGATGCATAGACAGAGACAGAGACAGAGCCAGAGACAGAGACAGCGACAGGGACAGGGAGAGGGACAGGGACAGAGACAGAGGCAGAGACAGAGACAGAGACAGAGACAGAGACAGAAACAGAGACAGAGACAGATACGGGGACAGAGACAGAGGCAGAGACAGAGACGGAGACAAAGACAGAGACAGAGGCAGAGACACAGACAGAGACAGAGACAGAGACAGAGACAGAGGCAGAGACAGAGACAGAGACAGAGACAGAGACAGAGACAGATACGGGGACAGAGACAGAGGCAGAGACAGAGACAGAGACAGAGACAGAGACAGAGACAGAGACAGAGACAGAGACAGAAACAGAGACAGAGGCAGAGACTGAGACAGAGACAGAGACAGAGACAGAGACAGAGACAGAGACAGAGGCAGAGACAGAGACAGATGCATAGACAGAGACAGAGACAGAGACAGAGACAGAGACAGCGACAGGGACAGGGAGAGGGACAGGGACAGAGACAGAGGCAGAGACAGAGACAGAGACAGAGACGGAGACAGAGGCAGAGACACAGACAGAGACAAAGACAGAGACAGAAACAGGGACAGAGACAGAGACAGAAACAGAGACAGAGACAGAGACAAAGACAGAGACAGAGACAGAGACGGAGACAGAGACAGAGACACATGCATAGACAGAGACAGAGACAGCGACAGGGACAGGGACAGAGGCAGAGGCAGATACAGACACAGAGACAGAGACAGAAACAGAGACAGAGACAGATACGGGGACAGAGACAGAGGCTGAGACAGAGACAGAGACAGAGACAGAGACAGAGACAGAGACAGAGACAGAGACAGAGACAGAGACAGAGACAGAGACAGAGACAGAGACAAAGACAGAGACAGAGACAGAGACAAAGACAGAGACGGAGACAGAGGCAGGGACGGAGACAGAGACAGAGACAGAGACGGAGACAGAGACAGATACGGGGACAGAGACAGAGACTGAGACGGAGACAGAGGCAGAGACAGATCCAGGGACAGAGACGAAGACGGAGACAGAGGAAGAGACGGCGACAGAGAGAGACAGAGACAGAGACAGAGGCAGTGACAGAGACAGAGACAGAGACAGAGACAGAGACAGAGACAGATGCAGAGGCAGAGAGAGAGACAGAGGCAGAGACAGAGACAGAGCCGGAGACAGAGACAGAGACAGAGACAGAGGCAGAGATAGAGACAGAGACAGAGACAGAGACAGAGGGAGAGAGAGCGACAGAGGCAGAGACAGAGACAGAGACGGAGACAAAGACGGAGACAGACGCAGGGTCTGAGACAGAGGCACAGACAGCGACAGAGACAGGGGCAGAGACAGCGACAGAGACAGATATAGAGGCAGGGCAGAGACAGAGACAGAGACAGAGACAGAGACAGAGACAGAGACAGAGACACAGATAGAGACAGAGACAGAGACAGAAATAGAGACAGAGACAGATACGGGGACAGAGACAGAGGCAGAGACAGAGACGGAGACAAAGACAGAGACAGAGGCAGAGACACAGACAGAGACAGAGACAGAGACAGAGACAGAGGCAGAGACAGAGACAGAGACAGAGACAGAGACAGATACGGGAACAGAGACAGAGGCAGAGACAGAGACAGAGACAGAGACAGAGACAGAAACAGAGACAGAGGCAGAGACTGAGACAGAGACAGAGACAGAGACAGAGACAGAGACAAAGTCGGAGACAAACGCAGGGACAGAGACAGAGGCAGAGACAGAGACAGAGACAGAGACAGCGACAGAGTCAGAGACAGAGACAGAGACAGAGACAGAGACAGCGACAGAGACAGAGACAGAGACAGAGACAGAGACAGAGACAGAGACAGAGACAGAGACAGAGACGGAGACAGAGACAGAGACAGAGACAGAGACAAAGACAGAGACAGAGACAGAGACAAAGACAGAGACGGAGACAGAGGCAGGGACGGAGACAGAGACAGAGACAGAGACGGAGACAGAGACAGATACGGGGACAGAGACAGAGACAGAGACGGAGACAGAGGCAGAGACAGAGCCAGGGACAGAGACGAAGACGGAGACAGAGGAAGAGACAGCGACAGAGAGAGACAGAGACAGAGACAGAGGCAGTGACAGAAACAGAGAAAGAGACAGAGACAGAGACAGATGCAGAGGCAGAGACAGAGACAGAGACAGAGACAGAGACAGAGCCGGAGACAGAGACAGAGACAGAGACAGAGGCAGAGATAGAGACAGAGACAGAGACAGAGACAGAGGGAGAGAGAGCGACAGAGGCAGAGACAGAGACAGAGACGGAGACAAAGACGGAGACAGACGCAGGGTCTGAGACAGAGGCAGAGACAGCGACAGAGACAGGGATAGAGACAACGACAGAGACAGATATAGAGGCAGGGCAGAGACAGAGACAGAGACAGAGACAGAGACAGAGACAGAGACACAGACAGAGACAGAGACAGAGACAGAAACAGAGACAGAGACAGATACGGGGACAGAGACAGAGGCAGAGACAGAGACGGAGACAGAGGCAGAGACAGAGCCAGGGACAGAGACGAAGACGGAGACAGAGGAAGAGACAGCGACAGAGAGAGACAGAGACAGAGACGGAGGCAGTGACAGAGACAGAGACAGAGACAGAGACAGAGACAGATGCAGAGGCAGAGACAGAGACAGAGACAGAGACAGAGACAGAGCCGGAGACAGAGACAGAGACAGAGGCAGAGACAGAGACAGAGACAGAGACAGAGACAGATACGGGGACAGAGACAGAGGCAGAGACAGAGACAGAGACAGAGACAGAGACAGAGACAGAGACAGAAACAGAGACAGAGGCAGAGACTGAGACAGAGACAGAGACAGAGACAGAGACAGAGACAGAGGCAGAGACAGAGACAGATGCATAGACAGAGACAGAGACAGAGACAGAGACAGAGACAGCGACAGGGACAGGGAGAGGGACAGGGACAGAGACAGAGGCAGAGACAGAGACAGAGACAGAGACGGAGACAGAGGCAGAGACACAGACAGAGACAAAGACAGAGACAGAAACAGGGCCAGAGACAGAGACAGAAACAGAGACAGAGACAGAGGCAAAGACAGAGACAGAGACAGAGACAGAGACAAAGTCGGAGACAAACGCAGGGACAGAGACAGAGGCAGAGACAGAGACAGAGACAGAGACAGCGACAGAGTCAGAGACAGAGACAGAGACAGAGACAGAGACAGAGACAGAGACAGAGACAGAGACAGAGACGGAGACAGAGACAGAGACAGAGACAGAGACAAAGACAGAGACGGAGACAGAGGCAGGGACGGAGACAGAGACAGAGACAGAGACGGAGACAGAGACAGATACGGGGACAGAGACAGAGACAGAGACAGAGACGGAGACAGAGGCAGAGACAGAGCCAGGGACAGAGGGAGAGAGAGCGACAGAGGCAGAGACAGAGACAGAGACGGAGACAAAGACGGAGACAGACGCAGGGACTGAGACAGAGGCAGAGACAGCGACAGAGGCAGGGGCAGAGACAGCGACAGAGACAGATATAGAGACAGGGCAGAGACAGAGACAGAGACAGAGACAGAGACAGAGACAGAGACACAGACAGAGACAGAGACAGAGACAGAAACAGAGACAGAGACAGATACGGGGACAGAGACAGAGGCAGAGACAGAGACAGAGACAGAAACAGAGACAGAGGCAGAGACTGAGACAGAGACAGAGACAGAGACAGAGACAGAGACAGAGACAGAGGCAGAGACAGAGACAGATGCATAGACAGAGACAGAGACAGAGACAGAGACAGAGACAGCGACAGGGACAGGGAGAGGGACAGGGACAGAGACAGAGGCAGAGACAGAGACAGAGACAGAGACGGAGACAGAGGCAGAGACACAGACAGAGACAAAGACAGAGACAGAAACAGGGACAGAGACAGAGACAGAAACAGAGACAGAGACAGAGACAAAGACAGAGACAGAGACAGAGACGGAGACAGAGACAGAGACACATGCATAGACAGAGACAGAGACAGCGACAGGGACAGGGACAGAGGCAGAGGCAGATACAGACACAGAGACAGAGACAGAAACAGAGACAGAGACAGATACGGGGACAGAGACAGAGGCTGAGACAGAGACAGAGACAGAGACAGAGACAGAGACAGAGACAGAGACAGAGACAGAGACAGAGACAGAGACAGAGACAGAGACAGAGACAAAGACAGAGACAGAGACAGAGACAAAGACAGAGACGGAGACAGAGGCAGGGACGGAGACAGAGACAGAGACAGAGACGGAGACAGAGACAGATACGGGGACAGAGACAGAGACTGAGACGGAGACAGAGGCAGAGACAGATCCAGGGACAGAGACGAAGACGGAGACAGAGGAAGAGACGGCGACAGAGAGAGACAGAGACAGAGACAGAGGCAGTGACAGAGACAGAGACAGAGACAGAGACAGAGACAGAGACAGATGCAGAGGCAGAGACAGAGACAGAGACAGAGACAGAGACAGAGCCGGAGACAGAGACAGAGACAGAGACAGAGGCAAAGATAGAGACAGAGCCAGAGACAGAGACAGAGGGAGAGAGAGCGACAGAGGCAGAGACAGAGACAGAGACGGAGACAAAGACGGAGACAGACGCAGGGTCTGAGACAGAGGCACAGACAGCGACAGAGACAGGGGCAGAGACAGCGACAGAGACAGATATAGAGGCAGGGCAGAGACAGAGACAGAGACAGAGACAGAGACAGAGACAGAGACAGAGACACAGATAGAGACAGAGACAGAGACAGAAATAGAGACAGAGACAGATACGGGGACAGAGACAGAGGCAGAGACAGAGACGGAGACAAAGACAGAGACAGAGGCAGAGACACAGACAGAGACAGAGACAGAGACAGAGACAGAGGCAGAGACAGAGACAGAGACAGAGACAGAGACAGATACGGGGACAGAGACAGAGGCAGAGACAGAGACAGAGACAGAGACAGAGACAGAAACAGAGACAGAGGCAGAGACTGAGACAGAGACAGAGACAGAGACAGAGACAGAGACAGAGACAGAGGCAGAGACAGAGACAGATGCATAGACAGAGACAGAGACAGAGACAGAGACGGAGACGGAGACGGAGATAGAGGCAGAGGCAGAGACAGAGACAGAGACGGAGACAGAGGCAGAGACAGAGACAGAGACAGAGACAGAGACAGAGACAAAGACAGAGACAGAGACAGAGGCAGAGACAAACACAGAGGCGGAGGCAGAGACTGAGACAGAGACAGAGACATAGAGACATAGGCACGGAGGCAGAGAAGCAGAGATAGAAACAGAGACAGGGACAGAGACAGAGACAGAGACGGAGACAGAGACAGAGACAGAGACAGAGACAGAGACAGAGACAGAGACAGAGACAGAGACAGAGACAGAGACAGAGACAGGGACAGAGACAGAGACAGAGACAGAGACAGAGACAGAGACAGAGACAGAGACAGAGACAGAGACAGAGACAGAGACAGAGACAGAGACAGAGACAGAGACAGAGACAGAGACAGAGACAGAGACGGAGGCAGAGACAGAGTCTCAGACAGAGAAAGAGACAGAGGCAGAGACAGAGACAGAGTAAGAGACAGAGACAGAGACGGAGATAGAGACAGAGACAGAGACAGAGACAGAGACGGAGACAGAGGCAGAGACACAGGCAGGGACAGAGACAGAGACAGAGACAGAAACAGGGACAGAGACAGATACGGGGACAGAGACAGAGGCAGAGACAGAGACAGAGACAGAGACAGAGACAAAGTCGGAGACAAACGCAGGGACAGAGACAGAGGCAGAGACAGAGACAGAGACAGAGACAGAGACAGCGACAGAGTCAGAGACAGAGACAGAGACAGAGACAGAGACAGAGACAGAGACAGAGACAGAGACAGAGACAGAGGCAGAGACAGAGACAGAGACAGAGACAGAGACAGAGACAGAGACAGACACAGAGACAGAGGCAGGGTCTTCGACAGAGAAAGAGACAGAGACGGATACGGAGACAGAGACAGAGACAGAGACAGAGACAGAGACAGAGACAGAGACAGAGACAGAGACAGAGACAGAGACAGAGACACAGACAGAGACAGAGACAGAGACAGAGACAGAGACAGAGACAGAGACAGAGACAGAGACAGAGACAGAGACAGAGACAGAGACAGAGACAGAAACAGAGACAGAGGCAGAGACTGAGACAGAGACAGAGACAGAGACAGATGCATAGACAGAGACAGAGACAGAGACAGAGACAGAGACAGCGACAGGGACAGGGAGAGGGACAGGGACAGAGACAGAGGCAGAGACAAAGAGAGAGACAGAGACGGAGACAGAGGCAGAGACACAGACAGAGACAAAGTCAGAGACAGAAACAGGGACAGAGACAGAGACAGAGACAGATGCAGAGGCAGAGACAGAGACAGAGACAGAGACAGAGACAGAGACAGAGACAGAGACAGACACAGAGACAGAGGCAGGGTCTTAGACAGAGAAAGAGACAGATACGGATACGGAGACAGAGACAGAGACAGAGACACAGACAGGGACAGAGACAGAGACGGAGACAAAAACCGAGACAGAGGCAGAGACAGAGACAGAGACAGAGACAGAGACAGAGACAGAGACACAAGCATAGACAGAGACAGAGACTGCGACAGAGACAGAAACAGAGACAGAGACAGATACGGGGACGGAGACAGAGGCTGAGACAGAGACAGAGACAGAGACTGAGACAGAGACGGAGACGGAGACTGAGACAGAGACAGAGACAGAGACAGAGACAGAAACGGAGACAAAGACCGAGACAGAGGCAGAGACACAGACAGAGACAGAGACACAGACAGGGACAGAGACAGAGACGGAGACAAAGACCGAGACAGAGGCAGAGACAGAGACAGAGACAGAGACAGAGACAGAGACAGAGACAGAGACAGAGACAGAGACAGAGACAGAGACAGAGACAGAGACAGATGCATAGACAGAGACAGAGACAGAGCCAGAGACAGAGACAGCGACAGGGACAGGGAGAGGGACAGGGACAGAGACAGAGGCAGAGACAGAGACAGAGACAGAGACAGAGACAGAGACAGAGACAGAGACAGAGACAGAGACAGAAACAGAGACAGAGACAGATACGGGGACGGAGACAGAGGCTGAGACAGAGACAGAGACAGAGACTGAGACAGAGACGGAGACGGAGACTGAGACAGAGACAGAGACAGAGACAGAGACGGAGACAAAGACCGAGACAGAGACAGAGACAGAGACGTAGACAAAGACGGAGACAAAGACGGAGACTAAGACGGATACAAAGACGGAGGCAAAGACGGAGACAAAGACGGAGACAAAGATGGTTACACAGACGGATACAAATACGGAGACAAAGACAGGCACAAAGACGGAGACAAAGACGAAGGCAAAGACGGAGACAGAGTGTAATATAGAGACAGAGACAGAGACACAGACAGAGACAGAGACAGTGACAGAGACACAGGTGCATGAGACAAAGACCGAGACAAAGGGGCAGGAGACATGGACGGAGACAAAGACGATGACAAAGACGTAGCCAAAGACGTAGACAAAGACGGAGACAAAGACGGAGACAAAGAGGGAGACAAAGACAGAGACAAAGACGGAGACAGAGACAGAGACAGAGACAGAGACAGAGACTGAGACAGAGACAGAGACAGTGACAGAGACAGAGACAGGGACAGGGACAGAGACAGAGACAGAGACTGAGACAGAGACAGAGATGGAGCCAGAGACAGAGACAGAGACAGAGACGGAGACGGAGCAGAGACAGAGACAGAGACAGCGACAGAGACAGCGACAGAGACAGAGACAGAGATGGAGACAGAGACAGAGACAGAGACAGAGACGGAGACAGAGATGGAGACAGAGACAGAGACAGAGACAGAGACAGAGACGGAGACGGAGACAGAGACGGGGACAGAGACAGAGACAGAGACAGAGACAGAGACAGAGACAGAGACAGAGACAGAGACAGAGACAGAGACAGAGACAGAGACAGAGACAGAGACAGAGACAGAGACAGAGACAGAGACAGAGACAGAGACAGAGACAGAGACAGAGACAGAGACAGAGACAGAGACAGAGACAGAGACAGAGACAGAGGCAGAGACAGATGCAGAGACTGAGACTGAGACAGAGACAGAGATGGAGCCAGGGACAGAGACAGAGACAAAGACGGAGACAGATGCATAGACAGAGACAGAGACAGAGCCAGAGACAGAGACAGCGACAGGGACAGGGAGAGGGACAGGGACAGAGACAGAGGCAGAGACAGAGACAGAGACAGAGACAGAGACAGAGACAGAGACAGAGACAGAGACAGAGACAGAGACAGAAACAGAGACAGAGACAGATACGGGGACGGAGACAGAGGCTGAGACAGAGACAGAGACAGAGACTGAGACAGAGACGGAGACGGAGACTGAGACAGAGACAGAGACAGAGACAGAGACGGAGACAAAGACCGAGACAGAGACAGAGACAGAGACGTAGACAAAGACGGAGACAAAGACGGAGACTAAGACGGATACAAAGACGGAGGCAAAGACGGAGACAAAGACGGAGACAAAGATGGTTACACAGACGGATACAAATACGGAGACAAAGACAGGCACAAAGACGGAGACAAAGACGAAGGCAAAGACGGAGACAGAGTGTAATATAGAGACAGAGACAGAGACACAGACAGAGACAGAGACAGTGACAGAGACACAGGTGCATGAGACAAAGACCGAGACAAAGGGGCAGGAGACATGGACGGAGACAAAGACGATGACAAAGACGTAGCCAAAGACGTAGACAAAGACGGAGACAAAGACGGAGACAAAGAGGGAGACAAAGACAGAGACAAAGACGGAGACAGAGACAGAGACAGAGACAGAGACAGAGACTGAGACAGAGACAGAGACAGTGACAGAGACAGAGACAGGGACAGGGACAGAGACAGAGACAGAGACTGAGACAGAGACAGAGATGGAGCCAGAGACAGAGACAGAGACAGAGACGGAGACGGAGCAGAGACAGAGACAGAGACAGCGACAGAGACAGCGACAGAGACAGAGACAGAGATGGAGACAGAGACAGAGACAGAGACAGAGACGGAGACAGAGATGGAGACAGAGACAGAGACAGAGACAGAGACAGAGACGGAGACGGAGACAGAGACGGGGACAGAGACAGAGACAGAGACAGAGACAGAGACAGAGACAGAGACAGAGACAGAGACAGAGACAGAGACAGAGACAGAGACAGAGACAGAGACAGAGACAGAGACAGAGACAGAGACAGAGACAGAGACAGAGACAGAGACAGAGACAGAGACAGAGACAGAGACAGAGACAGAGACAGAGACAGAGACAGAGACAGAGGCAGAGACAGATGCAGAGACTGAGACTGAGACAGAGACAGAGATGGAGCCAGGGACAGAGACAGAGACAAAGACGGAGACGGAGACTGAGACAGGGACAGAGACAGAGGCAGAGACAGAGACAGAGACAGCGACAGAGACAGAGACAGAGACGGAGACAGAGACGGGGACAGAGACAGAGACAGAGACAGAGACAGAGACAGAGACAGAGACAGAGACAGAGACAGAGACAGAGACAGAGACAGAGACAGAGACAGAGACAGAGACAGAGACAGAGACAGAGACAGAGACAGAGACAGAGACAGAGACAGAGACAGAGACAGAGACAGAGAAAGAGACAGAGACGGAGACAGAGACAGAGACAGAGACAGAGACAGAGACAGAGACAGAGACAGAGACAGAGACAGAGACAGAGACAGAGACAGAGACAGAGACAGAGACAGAGACACAGACAGAGACAGAGACAGAGACAGAGACAGAGACAGAGACAGAGACAGAGACAGAGACAGAGACAGAGACAGGTACTGAGACAGAGACAGAGATAGAGACAGAGACAGAGACAGAGACAGAGCCAGATACGGAGACGGAGCAGAGACATGGACAGAGACAGAGGCAGAGACAGAGACAGAGACAGAGACGGAGACAGAGACAGGGACAGAGACAGAGACAGAGACACAGGTGCATGAGACAAAGACCGAGACTGAGGGGCAGGAGACATGGACGGAGACAGATACAGAGATGGAGACAGAGACAGAGACAGAGACAGAGACAGAGACAGAGACAGAAACAGAGGCAGAGACAGAGACAGAGACAGAGACAGAGATGGAGACAGAGACAGAGACAGAGACAGAGACAGAGACAGAGACAGAGACAGAGGCAGAGACAGAGACAGAGACAGAGACAGAGACAGAGACAGAGACAGAGACAGAGACAGAGACAGAGACAGAGACAGAGACGTAGACAAAGACGGAGGCAAAGACGGAGACAAAGACGGAGACAAATATGGAGACACAGACGGAGACAAATACAGAGACAAAGGCGGTGACAAATATGGAGACAAAGACAGGCACAAAGACGGAGACAAAGACAGAGACAAAGACGGAGACTAAGACGGATACAAAGACGGAGGCAAAGACGGAGACAAAGACGGAGACAAAGATGGTTACACAGACGGATACAAATACGGAGACAAAGACAGGCACAAAGACGGAGACAAAGACGAAGGCAAAGACGGAGACAGAGTGTAATATAGATACAGAGACAGAGACAGAGACAGAGACAAAGACGGAGACGGAGACAGAGACAGGGACAGAGACAGAGACAGAGACAGAGACAGAGACAGAGACAGAGACAGAGACAGAGACAGAGACAGAGACAGAGACAGAGACAGAGACAGAGACGGAGACGGAGACAGAGACGGGGACAGAGATGGAGACAGAGACAGAGACAGGGACAGAGACAGAGACGGAGACGGAGACAGAGACGGGGACAGAGACAGAGACAGAGACAGAGACAGAGATGGAGACAGAGACAGAGACAGAGACAGAGACTGAGACAGAGACAGAGACTGAGACTGAGACAGAGACAGAGATGGAGCCAGAGACAGAGACAGAGACAGAGACAAAGACGGCGACGGAGACAGAGACAGGGACAGAGACAGAGACGGAGACAGAGACAGAGACAGAGACAGAGACAGAGACAGAGACAGAGACAGAGACAGAGACAGAGACAGCGACAGAGACGTAGACAAAGACGGAGACAAAGACGGAGACTAAGACGGATAAAAAAGACGGAGGCAAAGACGGAGACAAAGACGGAGACAAAGATGGTTACACAGACGGATACAAATACGGAGACAAAGACAGGCACAAAGACGGAGACAAAGACGAAGGCAAAGACGGAGACAGAGTGTAATATAGATACAGAGACAGAGACAGAGACAGAGACAAAGACGGAGACGGAGACAGAGACAGGGACAGAGACAGAGACAGAGACAGAGACAGAGACAGAGACAGAGACAGAGACAGAGACAGAGACAGAGACAGAAACAGAGACAGAGACAGAGACAGAGACAGAGACAGAGACGGAGACGGAGACAGAGACGGGGACAGAGATGGAGACAGAGACAGAGACAGGGACAGAGACAGAGACGGAGACGGAGACAGAGACGGGGACAGAGACAGAGACAGAGACAGAGACAGAGATGGAGACAGAGACAGAGACAGAGACAGAGACAGAGACTGAGACTGAGACAGAGACAGAGATGGAGCCAGAGACAGAGACAGAGACAGAGACAAAGACGGCGACGGAGACAGAGACAGGGACAGAGACAGAGACGGAGACAGAGACAGAGACAGCCACAGAGACAGAGACAGAGACAGAGACAGAGACAGAGACAGAGACAGAGACAGAGACAGAGACGTAGACAAAGACGGAGGCAAAGACGGAGACAAAGACGGAGACAAATATGGAGACACAGACGGAGACAAATACAGAGACAAAGGCGGTGACAAATATGGAGACAAAGACAGGCACAAAGACGGAGACAAAGACGAAGGCAAGGACGGAGACAGAGTGTAATATAGAGACAGAGACAGAGACACAGACAGAGACAGAGACAGTGACAGAGACACAGGTGCATGAGACAAAGACCGAGACAAAGGGGCAGGAGACATGGACGGAGACAAAGACGATGACAAAGACGTAGCCAAAGACGTAGACAAAGACGGAGACAAAGACGGAGACAAAGAAGGAGACAAAGACAGAGACAAAGACGGAGACAGAGACAGAGACAGAGACAGAGACAGAGACAGAGACAGAGACTGAGACAGAGACAGAGACAGTGACAGAGACAGAGACAGGGACAGGGACAGAGACAGAGACAGAGACTGAGACAGAGACAGAGATGGAGCCAGAGACAGAGACAGAGACAGAGACGGAGACGGAGCAGAGACAGAGACAGAGACAGCGACAGAGACAGCGACAGAGACAGAGACAGAGATGGAGACAGAGACAGAGACAGAGACAGAGACGGAGACAGAGATGGAGACAGAGACAGAGACAGAGACAGAGACAGAGACGGAGACGGAGACAGAGACGGGGACAGAGACAGAGACAGAGACAGAGACAGAGACAGAGACAGAGACAGAGACAGAGACAGAGACAGAGACAGAGACAGAGACAGAGACAGAGACAGAGACAGAGACAGAGACAGAGACAGAGACAGAGACAGAGACAGAGACAGAGGCAGAGACAGATGCAGAGACTGAGACTGAGACAGAGACAGAGATGGAGCCAGGGACAGAGACAGAGACAAAGACGGAGACGGAGACTGAGACAGGGACAGAGACAGAGGCAGAGTCAGAGACAGAGACAGCGACAGAGACAGAGACAGAGATGGAGACAGAGACAGAGACAGAGACAGAGACAGAGACAGAGACAGAGACAGAGATGGAGACAGAGACAGAGACTGAGACAGAGACAGAGACGGAGACGGAGCAGAGACATGGACAGAGACATGGACAGAGACAGAGACAGAGGCAGAGACAGAGGCAGAGACAGAGACAGAGACAGAGACAGAGACAGAGACAGAGACACAGGTGCATGAGACAAAGTCCGAGACAAAGGGGCAGGAGACATGGACGGAGACAAAGACGATGACAAAGACGTAGCCAAAGACGTAGACAAAGACGGAGACAAAGACGGAGACAAAGATGGAGACAAAGGCAGAGACAAAGACGGAGACAGAGGCAGAGACAGAGACAGAGACAGAGACAGAGACTGAGACAGAGACAGAGACAGAGACAGAGACAGAGACAGAGACAGGGACAGGGACAGAGACAGAGACAGAGACTGAGACAGAGACAGAGATGGAGCCAGAGACAGAGACAGAGACAGAGACGGAGACGGAGACAGAGACGGGGACAGAGACAGAGGCAGAGACAGAGACAGAGACAGGAACAGAGACAGAGACAGAGACAGAGACAGAGACGGAGACGGAGACAGAGACAGGGACAGAGACAGAGGCAGAGACAGAGACAGAGACAGCGACAGAGACAGAGACAGAGATGGAGACAGAGACAGAGACAGAGACAGAGACGGAGACAGAGATGGAGACAGAGACAGAGACAGAGACAGAGACAGAAACAGAGACAGAGACGGAGACGGAGACAGAGACGGGGACAGGGACAGAGACAGAGACAGAGACAGAGACAGAGACAGAGACAGAGACAGAGACAGAGACAGAGACAGAGACAGAGACAGAGACAGAGACAGAGACAGAGACAGAGACAGAGACAGAGAAAGAGACAGAGACGGAGACAGAGACAGAGACAGAGACAGAGACAGAGACAGAGACAGAGACAGAGACAGAGACAGAGACAGAGACAGAGACAGAGACAGAGACAGAGACAGAGACACAGACAGAGACAGAGACAGAGACAGAGACAGAGACAGAGACAGAGACAGAGACAGAGACAGAGACAGAGACAGGTACTGAGACAGAGACAGAGATAGAGACAGAGACAGAGACAGAGACAGAGCCAGAGACAGAGACAGAGACAGAGACAGAGACAGAGACAGAGACAGAGACAGAGACAGAGACAGAGAAAGAGACAGAGACGGAGACAGAGACAGAGACAGAGACAGAGACAGAGACAGAGACAGAGACAGAGACAGAGACAGAGACAGAGACAGAGACAGAGACAGATGCAGAGACTGAGACTGAGACAGAGACAGAGATGGAGCCAGAGACTGAGACAGAGACAGAGACGGAGACGGAGACAGAGACGGGGACAGAGACAGAGACAGAGACAGGCACCGTACAGAGCCCGATACAGAGGCAGAGACAGAGACATAGACACAGACAGAGACAGAGGCGCATGAGACAAAGACCGAGACTGAGGGGCAGGAGACATGGACGGAGACAGATACAGAGATGGAGACAGAGACAGAGACAGAGACAGAGACAGAGACAGAGACAGAGACAGAGACGGAGACGGAGACAGAGACGGGGACAGAGACAGAGGCAGAGACAGAGACAGAGACAGGCACAGAGACAGAGACAGAGACAGAGACGGAGACGGAGACAGAGACAGGGACAGAGACAGAGACAGAGGCAGAGACAGAGACAGAGACAGCGACAGAGACAGAGACAGAGATGGAGACAGAGACAGAGACAGAGACAGAGACGGAGACAGAGATGGAGACAGAGACAGAGGCAGAGACAGAGACAGAGATGGAGACGGAGACAGAGACGGGGACAGAGACAGAGACAGAGACAGAGACAGAGACAGAGACAGAGACAGAGACAGAGACAGAGACAGAGACAGGGACAGAGTCCGAGACAGAGACAGAGACAGAGACAGAGACAGAGACAGAGACAGAGACAGAGACAGAGACAGAGACAGAGACAGAGGCAGAGACAGATGCAGAGACTGAGACTGAGACAGAGACAGAGATGGAGCCAGGGACAGAGACAGAGACAAAGACGGAGACGGAGACTGAGACAGGGACAGAGACAGAGGCAGAGACAGAGACAGAGACAGAGACAGAGACTGAGACAGGTACTGAGACAGAGACAGAGATAGAAACAGAGACAGAGACAGAGACAGAGACAGAGACAGAGACAGAGACAGAGACAGAGACAGAGACAGAGACAGAGACAGAGACAGAGACAGAAACAGAGACAGAGACAGAGACACAGACAGAGACAGGGACAGAGAGAGACGCGCATGAGACAAAGACCGAGACAGAGGGGCAGGAGACATGGACGGACACAAAGACGGAGACAAAGACGTAGACAAAGACGGAGGCAAAGACGGAGGCAAAGACGGAGACTAAGACGGAGACAAATATGGAGACACAGACGGAGACAAATACAGAGACAAAGGCGGTGACAAATGTGGAGACGAAGACAGGCACAAAGACGGAGACAAAGACAGAGACAAAGACGGAGACTAAGACGAAGACAAAGACGGAGGCAAAGACGGAGACAAAGACGGAGACAAAGATGGTTACACAGACGGATACAAATACGGAGACAAAGACAGGCACAAAGACGGAGACAAAGACGAAGACAAAGACGGAGACAGAGTGTAATATAGAGACAGAGACAGAGACACAGACAGAGACATAGACAGAGACAGAGACACAGGTGCATGAGACAAAGACCGAGACAAAGGGGCAGGAGACATGGACGGAGACAAAGACGATGACAAAGACGTAGCCAAAGACGTAGACAAAGACGGAGACAAAGACGGAGACAAAGATGGAGACAAAGGCAGAGACAAAGACGGAGACAGAGACAGAGACAGAGACAGAGACAGAGACAGAGACTGAGACAGAGACAGAGACAGAGACAGAGACAGAGACAGAGACAGGGACAGGGACAGAGACAGAGACAGAGACTGAGACAGAGACAGAGATGGAGCCAGAGACAGAGACAGAGACAGAGACAGAGACAGAGACAGAGACAGAGACGTAGACAAAGACGGAGGCAAAGACGGAGACAAAGACGGAGACAAATATGGAGACACAGACGGAGACAAATACAGAGACAAAGATGGTTACACAGACGGATACAAATACGGAGACAAAGACAGGCACAAAGACGGAGACAAAGACGAAGGCAAAGACGGAGACAGAGTGTAATATAGACACAGAGACAGAGACACGGACAGAGACAGAGACAGAGACAGAGACACAGGTGCATGAGACAAAGACCGAGACAAAGGGGCAGGAGACATGGACGGAGACAAAGACGATGACAAAGACGTAGCCAAAGACGTAGACAAAGACGGAGACAAAGACGGAGACAAAGATGGAGACAAAGGCAGAGACAAAGACGGAGACAGAGACAGAGACAGAGACAGAGACTGAGACAGAGACAGAGACAGAGACAGAGACAGGGACAGGGACAGAGACAGAGACAGAGACTGAGACAGAGACAGAGATGGAGCCAGAGACAGAGACAGAGACAGAGACGGAGACGGAGACAGAGACGGGGACAGAGACAGAGGCAGAGACAGAGACAGAGACAGGAACAGAGACAGAGACAGAGACAGAGACAGAGACGGAGACGGAGACAGAGACAGGGACAGAGACAGAGGCAGAGACAGAGACAGAGACAGCGACAGAGACAGAGACAGAGATGGAGACAGAGACAGAGACAGAGACAGAGACGGAGACAGAGATGGAGACAGAGACAGAGACAGAGACAGAGACAGAGACAGAGACAGAGACGGAGACGGAGACAGAGACAGAGACAGAGACAGAGACAGGGACTGAGACAGAGACAGAGATAGAGACAGAGATGGAGACAGAGACAGAGACAGAGACAGAGACAGAGACAGAGATGGAGACGGAGACAGAGACAGAGACAGAGACAGAGACGGAGACGGAGACAGAGACGGGGACAGAGACAGAGACAGAGACAGGCACCGTACAGAGCCCGATACAGAGGCAGAGACAGAGACATAGACACAGACAGAGACAGAGGCGCATGAGACAAAGACCGAGACTGAGGGGCAGGAGACATGGACGGAGACAGATACAGAGATGGAGACAGAGACAGAGACAGAGACAGAGACAGAGACAGAGACAGAGACAGAGACAGAGACGGAGACGGAGACAGAGACGGGGACAGAGACAGAGGCAGAGACAGAGACAGAGACAGGCACAGAGACAGAGACAGAGACAGAGACGGAGACGGAGACTGAGCCAGGGGCAGAGACAGAGGCAGAGACAGAGACAGAGACAGCGACAGAGACAGAGACAGAGATGGAGACAGAGACAGAGACAGAGACAGAGACAGAGACAGAGACAGAGACAGAGATGGAGACAGAGACAGAGACAGAGACAGAGACAGAGACGGAGACGGAGCAGAGACATGGACAGAGACATGGACAGAGACAGAGACAGAGGCAGAGACAGAGACAGAGACAGAGACAGAGACAGAGATGGAGACAGAGACAGAGACAGAGACAGAGACAGAGGCAGAGACAGATGCAGAGACTGAGACTGAGACAGAGACAGAGATGGAGCCAGAGACTGAGACAGAGACAAAGACGGAGAAGGAGACTGAGACAGGGACAGAGACAGAGGCAGAGACAGAGACAGAGACAGCGGCAGAGACAGAGACAGAGATGGAGACAGAGACAGAGGCAGAGACAGAGACAGAGACAGAGATGGAGACAGAGACAGAGACAGAGACAGAGACAGAGACGGAGACGGAGACAGAGACAGGGACAGAGACAGAGACAGAGACAAAGACGGAGACAGCCACAGAGACAGAGACAGAGATGGAGACAGAGACAGAAACAGAGACAGAGACAGAGACAGAGATGGAGACGGAGACAGAGACAGAGACAGAGACAGAGACGGAGACGGAGACAGAGACGGGGACAGAGACAGAGACAGAGACAGGCACCGTACAGAGCCCGATACAGAGGCAGAGACAGAGACATAGACACAGACAGAGACAGAGGCGCATGAGACAAAGACCGAGACTGAGGGGCAGGAGACATGGACGGAGACAGATACAGAGATGGAGACAGAGACAGAGACAGAGACAGAGACAGAGACAGAGACAGAGACAGAGACGGAGACGGAGACAGAGACGGGGACAGAGACAGAGGCAGAGACAGAGACAGAGACAGGCACAGAGACAGAGACAGAGACAGAGACAGAGACGGAGACGGAGACAGAGACAGGGACAGAGACAGAGGCAGAGACAGAGACAGAGACAGCGACAGAGACAGAGACAGAGATGGAGACAGAGACAGAGACAGAGACAGAGACGGAGACAGAGATGGAGACAGAGACAGAGACAGAGACAGGGACTGAGACAGAGACAGAGATAGAGACAGAGACAGAGGCAGAGACAGATGCAGAGACTGAGACTGAGACAGAGACAGAGATGGAGCCAGGGACAGAGACAGAGACAGAGACAGAGACAGAGACAGAGACAGAGACAGAGACAGAGACAGAGACAGGGTCAGAGACCGAGACAGAGACAGAGACGGAGACAGAGACAGAGACAGAGACAGAGACAGCGACAGAGACAGAGACAGAGATGGAGACAGAGACAGAGACAGAGACAGAGATGGAGACAGAGACAGAGACAGAGACAGAGACTGAGACAGAGACAGAGACTGAGACTGAGACAGAGACAGGGACAGAGACAGAGACAGAGACAGAGACAGAGACAGAGACAGAGACAGGGGCAGAGACAGAGGCAGAGACAGAGACAGAGACAGCGACAGAGACAGAGACAGAGATGGAGACAGAGACAGAGACAGAGACAGAGACAGAGACAGAGACAGAGATGGAGACAGAGACAGAGACAGAGACAGAGACAGAGACGGAGACGGAGCAGAGACATGGACAGAGACATGGACAGAGACAGAGACAGAGGCAGAGACAGAGACAGAGACAGAGACAGAGACAGAGACAGAGATGGAGACAGAGACAGAGACAGAGACAGAGACGGAGACAGAGATGGAGACAGAGACAGAGACAGAGACAGAGACAGAGACGGAGACGGAGACAGAGACGGGGACAGAGACAGAGACAGAGACAGAGACAGAGACAGAGACAGAGACAGAGACAGAGACAGAGACAGAGACAGAGACAGAGACAGAGACAGAGACAGAGACAGGGACAGAGACCGAGACAGAGACAGAGACGGAGACAGAGACAGAGACAGAGACAGAGACAGCGACAGAGACAGAGACAGAGATGGAGACAGAGACAGAGACAGAGACAGAGACAGAGACAGAGACAGAGATGGAGACAGAGACAGAGACAGAGACAGAGACAGAGACAGAGACAGAGACAGAGACAGAGACAGAGGCAGAGACAGATGCAGAGACTGAGACTGAGACAGAGACAGAGATGGAGCCAGAGACTGAGACAGAGACAAAGACGGAGACGGAGACTGAGACAGGGACAGAGACAGAGGCAGAGACAGAGACAGAGACAGCGGCAGAGACAGAGACAGAGATGGAGACAGAGACAGAGGCAGAGACAGAGACAGAGACAGAGATGGAGACAGAGACAGAGACAGAGACAGAGACAGAGACGGAGACGGAGACAGAGACAGGGACAGAGACAGAGACAGAGACAAAGACGGAGACAGCCACAGAGACAGAGACAGAGATGGAGACAGAGACAGAGACAGAGACAGAGACAGAGACAGAGATGGAGACGGAGACAGAGACAGAGACAGAGACAGAGACGGAGACGGAGACAGAGACGGGGACAGAGACAGAGACAGAGACAGGCACCGTACAGAGCCCGATACAGAGGCAGAGACAGAGACATAGACACAGACAGAGACAGAGGCGCATGAGACAAAGACCGAGACTGAGGGGCAGGAGACATGGACGGAGACAGATACAGAGATGGAGACAGAGATGGAGACAGAGACAGAGACAGAGACAGAGACAGAGACAGAGATGGAGACGGAGACAGAGACAGAGACAGAGACAGAGACGGAGACGGAGACAGAGACGGGGACAGAGACAGAGACAGAGACAGGCACCGTACAGAGCCCGATACAGAGGCAGAGACAGAGACATAGACACAGACAGAGACAGAGGCGCATGAGACAAAGACCGAGACTGAGGGGCAGGAGACATGGACGGAGACAGATACAGAGATGGAGACAGAGACAGAGACAGAGACAGAGACGGAGACGGAGACAGAGACGGGGACAGAGACAGAGACAGAGACAGGCACCGTACAGAGCCCGATACAGAGGCAGAGACAGAGACATAGACACAGACAGAGACAGAGGCGCATGAGACAAAGACCGAGACTGAGGGGCAGGAGACATGGACGGAGACAGATACAGAGATGGAGACAGAGACAGAGACAGAGACAGAGACAGAGACAGAGACAGAGACAGAGACAGAGACGGAGACGGAGACAGAGACGGGGACAGAGACAGAGGCAGAGACAGAGACAGAGACAGGCACAGAGACAGAGACAGAGACAGAGACGGAGACGGAGACTGAGCCAGGGGCAGAGACAGAGGCAGAGACAGAGACAGAGACAGCGACAGAGACAGAGACAGAGATGGAGACAGAGACAGAGACAGAGACAGAGACAGAGACAGAGACAGAGACAGAGATGGAGACAGAGACAGAGACAGAGACAGAGACAGAGACGGAGACGGAGCAGAGACATGGACAGAGACATGGACAGAGACAGAGACAGAGGCAGAGACAGAGACAGAGACAGAGACAGAGACAGAGATGGAGACAGAGACAGAGACAGAGACAGAGACAGAGGCAGAGACAGATGCAGAGACTGAGACTGAGACAGAGACAGAGATGGAGCCAGAGACTGAGACAGAGACAAAGACGGAGAAGGAGACTGAGACAGGGACAGAGACAGAGGCAGAGACAGAGACAGAGACAGCGGCAGAGACAGAGACAGAGATGGAGACAGAGACAGAGGCAGAGACAGAGACAGAGACAGAGATGGAGACAGAGACAGAGACAGAGACAGAGACAGAGACGGAGACGGAGACAGAGACAGGGACAGAGACAGAGACAGAGACAAAGACGGAGACAGCCACAGAGACAGAGACAGAGATGGAGACAGAGACAGAAACAGAGACAGAGACAGAGACAGAGATGGAGACGGAGACAGAGACAGAGACAGAGACAGAGACGGAGACGGAGACAGAGACGGGGACAGAGACAGAGACAGAGACAGGCACCGTACAGAGCCCGATACAGAGGCAGAGACAGAGACATAGACACAGACAGAGACAGAGGCGCATGAGACAAAGACCGAGACTGAGGGGCAGGAGATATGGACGGAGACAGATACAGAGATGGAGACAGAGACAGAGACAGAGACAGAGACAGAGACAGAGACAGAGACAGAGACGGAGACGGAGACAGAGACGGGGACAGAGACAGAGGCAGAGACAGAGACAGAGACAGGCACAGAGACAGAGACAGAGACAGAGACGGAGACGGAGACAGAGACAGGGACAGAGACAGAGGCAGAGACAGAGACAGAGACAGCGACAGAGACAGAGACAGAGATGGAGACAGAGACAGAGACAGAGACAGAGACGGAGACAGAGATGGAGACAGAGACAGAGACAGAGACAGGGACTGAGACAGAGACAGAGATAGAGACAGAGACAGAGGCAGAGACAGATGCAGAGACTGAGACTGAGACAGAGACAGAGATGGAGCCAGGGACAGAGACAGAGACAGAGACAGAGACAGAGACAGAGACAGAGACAGAGACAGAGACAGAGACAGGGTCAGAGACCGAGACAGAGACAGAGACGGAGACAGAGACAGAGACAGAGACAGAGACAGCGACAGAGACAGAGACAGAGATGGAGACAGAGACAGAGACAGAGACAGAGATGGAGACAGAGACAGAGACAGAGACAGAGACTGAGACAGAGACAGAGACTGAGACTGAGACAGAGACAGGGACAGAGACAGAGACAGAGACAGAGACAGAGACAGAGACAGAGACAGGGGCAGAGACAGAGGCAGAGACAGAGACAGAGACAGCGACAGAGACAGAGACAGAGATGGAGACAGAGACAGAGACAGAGACAGAGACAGAGACAGAGACAGAGATGGAGACAGAGACAGAGACAGAGACAGAGACAGAGACGGAGACGGAGCAGAGACATGGACAGAGACATGGACAGAGACAGAGACAGAGGCAGAGACAGAGACAGAGACAGAGACAGAGACAGAGACAGAGATGGAGACAGAGACAGAGACAGAGACAGAGACGGAGACAGAGATGGAGACAGAGACAGAGACAGAGACAGAGACAGAGACGGAGACGGAGACAGAGACGGGGACAGAGACAGAGACAGAGACAGAGACAGAGACAGAGACAGAGACAGAGACAGAGACAGAGACAGAGACAGAGACAGAGACAGAGACAGAGACAGAGACAGGGACAGAGACCGAGACAGAGACAGAGACGGAGACAGAGACAGAGACAGAGACAGAGACAGCGACAGAGACAGAGACAGAGATGGAGACAGAGACAGAGACAGAGACAGAGACAGAGACAGAGACAGAGATGGAGACAGAGACAGAGACAGAGACAGAGACAGAGACAGAGACAGAGACAGAGACAGAGACAGAGGCAGAGACAGATGCAGAGACTGAGACTGAGACAGAGACAGAGATGGAGCCAGAGACTGAGACAGAGACAAAGACGGAGACGGAGACTGAGACAGGGACAGAGACAGAGGCAGAGACAGAGACAGAGACAGCGGCAGAGACAGAGACAGAGATGGAGACAGAGACAGAGGCAGAGACAGAGACAGAGACAGAGATGGAGACAGAGACAGAGACAGAGACAGAGACAGAGACGGAGACGGAGACAGAGACAGGGACAGAGACAGAGACAGAGACAAAGACGGAGACAGCCACAGAGACAGAGACAGAGATGGAGACAGAGACAGAGACAGAGACAGAGACAGAGACAGAGATGGAGACGGAGACAGAGACAGAGACAGAGACAGAGACGGAGACGGAGACAGAGACGGGGACAGAGACAGAGACAGAGACAGGCACCGTACAGAGCCCGATACAGAGGCAGAGACAGAGACATAGACACAGACAGAGACAGAGGCGCATGAGACAAAGACCGAGACTGAGGGGCAGGAGACATGGACGGAGACAGATACAGAGATGGAGACAGAGACAGAGACAGAGACAGAGACAGAGACAGAGACAGAGACAGAGACGGAGACGGAGACAGAGACGGGGACAGAGACAGAGGCAGAGACAGAGACAGAGACAGGCACAGAGACAGAGACAGAGACAGAGACGGAGACGGAGACAGAGACAGGGACAGAGACAGAGGCAGAGACAGAGACAGAGATGGAGACAGAGACAGAGACAGAGACAGAGACGGAGACAGAGATGGAGACAGAGACAGAGACAGAGACAGGGACTGAGACAGAGACAGAGATAGAGACAGAGACAGAGGCAGAGACAGATGCAGAGACTGAGACTGAGACAGAGACAGAGATGGAGCCAGGGACAGAGACAGAGACAGAGACAGAGACAGAGACAGAGACACAGACAGAGACAGAGACAGAGACAGAGACAGAGACAGGGTCAGAGACCGAGACAGAGACAGAGACGGAGACAGAGACAGAGACAGAGACAGAGACAGCGACAGAGACAGAGACAGAGATGGAGACAGAGACAGAGACAGAGACAGAGACAGAGACAGAGACAGAGATGGAGACAGAGACAGAGACAGAGACAGAGACAGAGCCAGAGACAGAGACAGAGACAGAGACAGAGGCAGAGACAGATGCAGAGACTGAGACTGAGACAGAGACAGAGATGGAGCCAGAGACAGAGACAGAGACAGCGACAGAGACAGAGACAGAGATGGAGACAGAGACAGAGACAGAGACGGAGACAGAGACGGAGACAGAGACAGAGACAGAGACAGAGACAGAGACAGAAACAGAGACAGAGACAGAGACACAGACAGAGACAGAGACAGAGAGAGACGCGCATGAGACAAAGACCGAGACAGAGGGGCAGGAGACATGGACGGAGACAAAGACGGAGACAAAGACGTAGACAAAGACGGAGGCAAAGACGGAGGCAAAGACGGAGACTAAGACGGAGACAAATATGGAGACACAGACGGAGACAAATACAGAGACAAAGGCGGTGACAAATGTGGAGACGAAGACAGGCACAAAGACGGAGACAAAGACAGAGACAAAGACGGAGACTAAGACGAAGACAAAGACGGAGGCAAAGACGGAGACAAAGACGGAGACAAAGATGGTTACACAGACGGATACAAATACGGAGACAAAGACAGGCACAAAAACGGAGACAAAGACGAAGACAAAGACGGAGACAGAGTGTAATATAGAGACAGAGACAGAGACACAGACAGAGACAGAGACAGAGACAGAGACACAGGTGCATGAGACAAAGACCGAGACAAAGGGGCAGGAGACATGGACGGAGACAAAGACGATGACAAAGACGTAGCCAAAGACGTAGACAAAGACGGAGACAGAGACGGAGACAAAGATGGAGACAAAGGCAGAGACAAAGACGGAGACAGAGACAGAGACAGAGACAGAGACAGAGACTGAGACAGAGACAGAGACAGAGACAGAGACAGAGACAGAGACAGAGACAGAGACAGAGACAGAGACAGAGACAGAGACACAGGTGCATGAGACAAAGACCGAGACAAAGGGGCAGGAGACATGGACGGAGACAAAACCGGTGACAAAGACGTAGACAAAGACGTTGACAAAGACGGAGACAAAGACGGAGACAAAGACGGTGACAAAGACGGAGACAAAGCCGGAGACGAAGAGGAAGACGAGGACGGGGACAAAGACGGAGACACGGACGGAGACAAAGACGGAGGCATAGACGGAGACAGAGACAGAGGCAGAGGCGGAGACAGAGACACAGACAGAGACAGAGACAGAGAGAGACGCGCATGAGACAGAGACCGAGACAAAGGGCCGGAGACACGGACGGAGACAAAGACGGAGACAAAGACGGTGACAACGACGGAGACAAAGACGGAGACAAAGGGGAAGACGAGGACGGAGACAAAGACAGAGACACAGACGGTGACAAAGACGTAGACAAAGACGTATACAAAGACGGAGACAAGGACGGAGACAAACACGGTGACAAAGACGGAGACAAAGGCGGAGACGAAGAGGAAGACGACGACGGAGACAAAGACGGAGACAATGGCGGAGACAAAGACGGAGACGAAGAGGAAGACGACGACGAAGACAAAGACGGAGACAGAGACAGAGGCAGAGGCGGAGACAGAGACGGGAACAGAGACAGAGACAGAGATAGGGACAGAGACAGAGACGGAGACAGAGACAGAGACAGAGGCAGAGACAGAGACAGAGACAGAGGCAGAGACAGAGATGGAGCCAGAGACAGAGACAGAGGCAGAGACAGAGACAGAGACAGAAACAGAGGCAGAGACAGAGGCAGAGACAGAGACAGAGATGGAGACAGAGACAGAGACAAAGACAGAGACAGAGACAGAGACAGAGACAGAGACAGAGACAGAGACAGAGACAGAGACAGAGACAGAGACAGAGACAGAGACAGAAACGTAGACAAAGACGGAGGCAAAGACGGAGACAAAGACGGAGACAAATATGGAGACACAGACGGAGACAAATACACAGACAAAGGCGGTGACAAATATGGAGACAAAGACAGGCACAAAGACGGAGACAAAGACAGAGACAAAGACGGAGACTAAGAGGGATACAAAGACGGAGGCAAAGACGGAGACAAAGACGGAGACAAAGATGGTTACACAGACGGATACAAACACGGAGACAAAGACAGGCACAAAGACGGAGACAAAGACGAAGGCAAAGACGGAGACAGAGTGTAATATAGAGACAGAGACAGAGACAGAGACAGAGACAAAGACGGAGACGGAGACAGAGACAGGGACAGAGACTGAGACAGAGACAGAGACTGAGACTGAGACAGGCACAGAGACAGAGACAGAGACAGAGACAGAAACAGAGACAGAGACAGAGACACAGACAGAGACAGAGACAGAGACAGAGACAGAGACAGAGACAGAGACGGAGACGGAGACAGAGACGGGGACAGAGATGGAGACAGAGACAGAGACAGGAACAGAGACAGAGACGGAGACGGAGACAGAGACGGGGACAGAGACAGAGACAGAGACAGAGACAGAGACAGAGACAGAGACTGAGACTGAGACAGAGACAGAGACTGAGACTGAGACAGAGACAGAGATGGAGCCAGAGACAGAGACAGAGACAGAGACAAAGACGGCGACGGAGACAGAGACAGGGACAGAGACAGAGACGGAGACAGAGACAGAGACAGAGACAGAGAGAGAGACAGAGACAGAGACAGAGACAGAGACAGAGACAGAGACAGAGACGTAGACAAAGACGGAAGCAAAGACGGAGACAAAGACGGAGACAAATATGGAGACACAGACGGAGACAAATACAGAGACAAAGGCGGTGACAAATATGGAGACAAAGACAGGCACAAAGACGGAGACAAAGACGAAGGCAAAGACGGAGACAGAGTGTAATATAGAGACAGAGACAGAGACACAGACAGAGACAGAGACAGTGACAGAGACACAGGTGCATGAGACAAAGACCGAGACAAAGGGGCAGAAGACATGGACGGAGACAAAGACGATGACAAAGACGTAGCCAAAGACGTAGACAAAGACGGAGACAAAGACGGAGACAAAGAGGGAGCAAAGACAGAGACAAAGACGGAGATAGAGACAGAGACAGAGACAGAGACAGCGACTGAGACAGAGACAGAGACAGTGACAGAGACAGAGACAGGGACAGGGACAGAGGCAGAGACAGAGACTGAGACAGAGACGGAGATGGAGCCAGAGACAGAGACAGAGACAGAGACGGAGACGGAGCAGAGACAAAGACGGAGACAGCCACAGAGACAGAGACAGAGACAGAGACAAAGACGGAGACGGAGACAGAGACAGGGACAGAGACAGAGACAGAGGCAAAGACAGAGATGGAGACAGAGACAGAGACAGAGACAGAGACAGAGACAGAGACGGAGACGGAGACAGAGACGGGGACAGAGACAGAGACAGGGACAGAGACAGAGACAGAGACAGGGATAGGGACAGAGCCCGATACAGAGGCAGAGACAGAGACATAGACACAGACAGAGACAGAGGCGCATGAGACAAAGACGGTGACAAAGACGGAGGCAAAGGCGGAGACGAAGAGGAAGACGAGGACGGAGACAAAGACGGAGACAAAGAGGAAGACGAGGACGGAGACAAAGACAGAGACACGGACGGTGACAAAGACGTAGACAAAGACGTATACAAAGACGGAGACAAAGACGGAGACAAACACGGTGACAAAGACGGAGACAAAGGCGGAGACGTAGAGGAAGACGACGACGGAGACAAAGACGGAGACAAAGGCGGAGACAAAGACGGAGACGAAGAGGAAGACGACGACGAAGACAAAGACGGAGACAAAGACGGAGACAGAGACAGAGGCAGAGGCGGAGGCAGAGACGGGAACAGAGACAGAGACAGAGATAGGGACAGAGACAGAGACGGAGACAGAGACAGAGACAGAGGCAGAGACAGAGACAGAGACAGAGGCAGAGACAGAGATGGAGCCAGAGACAGAGACAGAGGCAGAGACAGAGACAGAGACAGAAACAGAGGCAGAGACAGAGACAGAGACAGAGACAGAGACAGTGACAGAGACAGAGACAGAGACAGAGACAGAGACAGAGACAGAGACAGAGACAGAGACAGAAACAGAGACAGAGACAGAGACAGAGACAGAGACAGAGACGGAGACGGAGACAGAGACGGGGACAGAGATGGAGACAGGGACAGAGACAGAGACAGAGACCGAGACAGAGACAGAGACAGAGACAGAGACAGAGACGTAGACAAAGACGGAGACAAAGACAGAGACAAAGACGGAGACTAAGACGAAGACAAAGACGGAGGCAAAGACGGAGACAAAGACGGAGACAAAGATGGTTACACAGACGGATACAAATACGGAGGCAAAGACAGGCACAAGGACGGAGACAAAGACGAAGGCAAAGACGGAGACAGAGTGTAATATAGAGGCAGAGACAGAGACACAGACAGAGACAGAGACAGAGACAGAGACACAGGTGCATGAGACAAAGACCGAGACAAAGGGGCAGGAGACATGGACGGAGACAAAGACGATGACAAAGACATAGCCAAAGACGTAGACAAAGACGGAAACAAAGACGGAGACAAAGATGGAGACAAAGGCAGAGACAAAGACGGAGACAGAGACAGAGACAGAGACAGAGACAGAGACAGAGACAGAGACAGAGACAGAGACAGAGACAGAGACAGGGACAGAGACAGAGACAGAGACCGAGACAGAGACAGAGATGGAGACAGAGACAGAGACAGAGACAGAGACTGAGACAGAGACAGAGACTGAGACTGAGACAGAGACAGGGACAGAGACAGAGACAGAGACAGAGACAGAGACAGGGACTGAGACAGAGACAGAGATAGAGACAGAGACAGAGACAGAGACAGAGAGAGAGACAGAGACAGAGACAGAGACAGAGACAGGGACTGAGACAGAGACAGAGATAGAGACAGAGACAGAGATAGAGACAGAGGCAGAGACAGAGACAGAGACAGAGACAGAGACAGAGACAGAGACAGAGACAGAGACAGAGATGGAGACAGAGACAGAGACAGAGACAGAGACAGAGACAGAAACGGAGACGGAGACAGAGACGGGGACAGAGACAGAGACAGGGACAGAGACAGAGACAGAGACAGGGATAGGGACAGAGACAGATACAGAGGCAGAGACAGAGATGGAGCCAGAGACAGAGACAGAGGCAGAGACAGAGACAGAGACAGAAACAGAGGCAGAGACAGAGACAGAGACAGAGACAGAGACAGAGACAGAGACAGAGACAGAGACAGAGACAGAGACAGAGACAGAGACAGAGACGGAGACGGAGACAGAGACGGGGACACAGATGGAGACAGAGACAGAGACAGAGACAGAGACAGAGACAGAGACGGAGACAGAGACGGGGACAGAGACAGAGACATGGACAGAGACAGAGACAGAGACAGAGACTGTGACAGAGACAGAGATGGAGCCAGAGACAGAGACAGAGACAGAGACGGAGACGGAGCAGAGACATGGACAGAGACATGGACAGAGACAGAGGCAGAGACAGAGACAGAGACAGAGGCAGAGACAGAGACAGAGACAGAGACAGAGACAGAGACAGAGACAGAGACACAGACAGAGACAGAGACAGAGACAGAGATGGAGACTGAGACAGAGACAGAGACAGAGACTGAGACAGAGACAGAGACTGAGACTGAGACAGAGACAGAGACAGAGATGGAGCCAGAGACAGAGACAGAGACAGAGACAGAGACAAAGACGCAGACGGAGACAGAGACAGGGACAGAGACAGAGACAGAGACAGAGACAGAGACAGAGACAGAGACAGAGACAGAGACAGAGACAGAGAGAGAGACAGAGACAGAGACAGAGACAGAGACAGAGACAGAGACAGAGACGTAGACAAAGACGGAGGCAAAGACGGAGACAAAGACGGAGACAAATATGGAGACACAGACGGAGACAAATACAGAGACAAAGGCGGTGACAAATATGGAGACAAAGACAGGCACAAAGACCGAGACAAAGACAGAGACAAAGACGGAGACTAAGACGAAGACAAAGACGGAGGCAAAGACGGAGACAAAGACGTAGACAAAGACGGAGACAAAGACGGAGACAAAGACGGTGACAAAGACGGTGACAAAGACGGAGACAAAGCCGGAGACGAAGAGGAAGACGAGGACGGGGACAAAGACGGAGACACGGACGGAGACAAAGACGGAGGCATAGACGGAGACAGAGACAGAGGCAGAGGCGGAGACAGAGACACAGACAGAGACAGAGACAGAGAGAGACGCGCATGAAGCAGAGACCGAGACAAAGGGCCGGAGACACGGACGGAGACAAAGACGGAGACAAAGACGGTGACAACGACGGAGACAAAGACGGAGACAAAGAGGAAGACGAGGACGGAGACAAAGACAGAGACACAGACGGTGACAAAGACGTAGACAGAGACGTATACAAAGACGGAGACAAAGACGGAGACCACCACGGTGACAAAGACGGAGACAAAGGCGGAGACGAAGAGGAAGACGACGACGAAGACAAAGACGGAGACAAAGACGGAGACAGAGACAGAGGCAGAGGCGGAGGCAGAGACGGGAACAGAGGCAGAGACAGAGATAGGGACAGAGACAGAGACGGAGACAGAGACAGAGACAGAGGCAGAGACAGAGACAGATACAGAGGCAGAGACAGAGATGGAGCCAGAGACAGAGACAGAGGCAGAGACAGAGACAGAGACAGAAACAGAGGCAGAGACAGAGACAGAGACAGAGACAGAGACAGAGACAGAGACAGAGACAGAGACAGAGGCAGAGACAGAGACAGAGACAGAGACAGAGACAGAGACAGAGACAGAGACAGAGACAGAGTCAGAGACAGAGACAGAGACGGAGACGGAGACAGAGACGGGGACAGAGATGCAGACAGAGACAGAGACAGAGACAGAGACAGAGACGGAGACAGAGACGGGGACAGAGATAGAGACAGGGACAGAGACAGAGACAGAGACAGAGACTGTGACAGAGACAGAGATGGAGCCAGAGACAGAGACAGAGACAGAGACGGAGACGGAGCAGAGACATGGACAGAGACATGGACAGAGACAGAGGCAGAGGCAGAGACAGAGACAGAGGCAGAGACAGAGACAGAGACAGAGACAGAGACAGAGACAGAGACAGAGACAGAGACAGAGACAGAGACAGAGACAGAGACAGAGACAGAGACAGAGATGGAGACTGAGACAGAGACAGAGACAGAGACTGAGGCAGAGACAGAGACTGAGACTGAGACAGAGACAGAGACAGAGATGGAGCCAGAGACAGAGACAGAGACAGAGACAAAGACGCAGACGGAGACAGAGACAGGGACAGAGACAGAGACAGAGACAGAGACAGAGACAGAGACAGAGAGAGAGACAGAGACAGAGACAGAGACAGAGACAGAGACAGAGACAGAGACGTAGACAAAGACGGAGGCAAAGACGGAGACAAAGACGGAGACAAATATGGAGACACAGACGGAGACAAATACAGAGACAAAGGCGGTGACAAATATGGAGACAAAGACAGGCACAAAGACGGAGACAAAGACAGAGACAAAGACGGAGACTAAGACGAAGACAAAGACGGAGGCAAAGACGGAGACAAAGACGGAGACAAAGATGGTTACACAGACGGATATAAATACGGAGACAAAGACAGGCACAAGGACGGGGACAAAGACGAAGGCAAAGACGGAGACAGAGTGTAATATAGAGGCAGAGACAGAGACACAGACAGAGACAGAGACAGAGACACAGGTGCATGAGACAAAGACCGAGACAAAGGGGCAGGAGACATGGACGGGGACAAAGACGATGACAAAGACGTAGCCAAAGACGTAGACAAAGACGGAAACAAAGACGGAGACAAAGATGGAGACAAAGGCAGAGACAAAGACGGAGACAGAGACAGAGACAGAGACAGAGACAGAGACAGAGACAGAGACAGGGACTGAGACAGAGACAGAGACAGAGATAGAGACAGAGACAGAGACAGAGACAGAGACAGAGACAGAGACAGAGACAGGGACAGGGACAGAGACAGAGACAGAGACTGAGACAGAGACAGAGATGGAGCCAGAGACAGAGACAGAGACAGAGACAGAGACGGAGACGGAGCAGAAACATGGACAGAGACATGGACAGAGACAGAGGCAGAGACAGAGACAGAGACAGAGACAGAGACAGAGACAGAGACAGAGACAGAGACAGAGACAGAGACAGAGACAGAGACAGAGACAGAGACAGAGACAGAGACAGAGACAGAGACAGAGATAGAGACAGAGACAGAGACAGAGACAGAGACAGAGACAGAGATGGAGACAGAGACAGAGACAGAGACAGAGACTGAGACAGAGACAGAGACTGAGACTGAGACAGAGACAGAGACAGAGACAGAGACAGAGATAGAGACAGAGACAGAGACAGAGACAGAGCCAGAGACAGAGACAGAGACAGAGACAGAGGCAGAGACAGATGCAGATACTGAGACTGAGACAGAGACAGAGATGGAGCCAGAGACAGAGACAGAGACAAAGACGGAGACGGAGACTGAGACAGGGACAGAGACAGAGGCAGAGACTGAGACAGAGACAGCGGCAGAGACAGAGACAGAGATGGAGACAGAGACAGAGACAGAGACAGAGACAGAGACAGAGATGGAGACAGAGACAGAGACAGAGACAGAGACAGAGACAGAGACGGAGACGGAGACAGAGACAGGGACAGAGACAAAGACAGAGACAAAGACGGAGACAGCCACAGAGACAGAGACAGAGATGGAGACAGAGACAGAGACAGAGACAGAGACAGAGACAGAGATGGAGACGGAGACAGAGACAGAGACAGAGACAGAGACTGAGACAGGTACTGAGACAGAGACAGAGATAGAGACAGAGACAGAGACAGAGACAGAGACAGAGACAGAGACAGAGACAGAAACAGAGACAGAGACAGAGACACAGACAGAGACAGAGACAGAGAGAGACGCGCATGAGACAAAGACCGAGACAGAGGGGCAGGAGACATGGACGGAGACAAAGACGGAGACAAAGACGTAGCCAAAGACGGAGGCAAAGACGGAGACTAAGACGGAGACAAATATGGAGACACAGACGGAGACAAATACAGAGACAAAGGCGGTGACAAATATGGAGACAAAGACAGGCACAAAGACGGAGACAAAGACAGAGACAAAGACGGAGACATGGACGGAGACAAAGACGATGACAAAGACGTAGCCAAAGACGTACACAAAGACGGAGACAAAGACGGAGACAAAGACGGTGACAAAGACGGTGACAAAGACGGAGACAAAGCCGGAGACGAAGAGGAAGACGAGGACGGGGACAAAGACGGAGACACGGACGGAGACAAAGACGGAGGCATAGACGGAGACAGAGACAGAGGCAGAGGCGGAGACAGAGACGGGAACAGAGACAGAGACAGAGATAGGGACAGAGACAGAGACGGAGACAGAGACAGAGACAGAGGCAGAGACAGAGACAGAGACAGAGGCAGAGACAGAGATGGAGCCAGAGACAGAGACAGAGACAGAGACAGAGACAGAGACAGAGACAGAGACGGAGACAGAGACAGAGACAGAGACAGAGACAGAGACAGAGACAGAGACGTAGACAAAGACGGAGGCAAAGACGGAGACAAAGACGGAGACAAATATGGAGACACAGACGGAGACAAATACACAGACAAAGGCGGTGACAAATATGGAGACAAAGACAGGCACAAAGACGGAGACAAAGACAGAGACAAAGACGGAGACTAAGACGGATACAAAGACGGAGGCAAAGACGGAGACAAAGACGGAGACAAAGATGGTTACACAGACGGATACAAATACGGAGACAAAGACAGGCACAAAGACGGAGACAAAGACGAAGGCAAAGACGGAGACAGAGTGTAATATAGAGACAGAGACAGAGACAGAGACAGAGACAAAGACGGAGACGGAGACAGAGACAGGCACAGAGACAGAGACAGAGACAGAGACAGAGACAGAGACAGAGACAGAGACAGAGACAGAGAGAGAGACAGAGACAGAGACAGAGACAGAGACAGAGACAGAGACAGAGACGTAGACAAAGACGGAGGCAAAGACGGAGACAAAGACGGAGACAAATATGGAGACACAGACGGAGACAAATACAGAGACAAAGGCGGTGACAAATATGGAGACAAAGACAGGCACAAAGACGGAGACAAAGACAGAGACAAAGACGGAGACTAAGACGAAGACAAAGACGGAGGCAAAGACGGAGACAAAGACGGAGACAAAGATGGTTACACAGACGGATATAAATACGGAGACAAAGACAGGCACAAGGACGGGGACAAAGACGAAGGCAAAGACGGAGACAGAGTGTAATATAGAGGCAGAGACAGAGACACAGACAGAGACAGAGACAGAGACAGAGACACAGGTGCATGAGACAAAGACCGAGACAAAGGGGCAGGAGACATGGACGGGGACAAAGACGATGACAAAGACGTAGCCAAAGACGTAGACAAAGACGGAAACAAAGACGGAGACAAAGATGGAGACAAAGGCAGAGACAAAGACGGAGACAGAGACAGAGACAGAGACAGAGACAGAGACAGAGACAGAGACAGGGACAGAGACAGAGACAGAGACAGGGACTGAGACAGAGACAGAGACAGAGATAGAGACAGAGACAGAGACAGAGACAGAGACAGAGACAGAGACAGAGACAGGGACAGGGACAGAGACAGAGACAGAGACTGAGACAGAGACAGAGATGGAGCCAGAGACAGAGACAGAAACAGAGACAGAGACGGAGACGGAGCAGAAACATGGACAGAGACATGGACAGAGACAGAGGCAGAGACAGAGACAGAGACAGAGACAGAGACAGAGACAGAGACAGAGACAGAGACAGAGACAGAGACAGAGACAGAGACAGAGACAGAGACAGAGACAGAGACAGAGATAGAGACAGAGACAGAGACAGAGACAGAGACAGCGGCAGAGACAGAGACAGAGATGGAGACAGAGACAGAGACAGAGACAGAGACAGAGACAGAGATGGAGACAGAGACAGAGACAGAGACAGAGACAGAGACAGAGACGGAGACGGAGACAGAGACAGGGACAGAGACAAAGACAGAGACAAAGACGGAGACAGCCACAGAGACAGAGACAGAGATGGAGACAGAGACAGAGACAGAGACAGAGACAGAGACAGAGATGGAGACGGAGACAGAGACAGAGACAGAGACAGAGATGGAGACGGAGACAGAGACAGAGACAGAGACAGAGACTGAGACAGGTACTGAGACAGAGACAGAGATAGAGACAGAGACAGAGACAGAGACAGAGACAGAGACAGAGACAGAGACAGAAACAGAGACAGAGACAGAGACACAGACAGAGACAGAGACAGAGAGAGACGCGCATGAGACAAAGACCGAGACAGAGGGGCAGGAGACATGGACGGAGACAAAGACGGAGACAAAGACGTAGCCAAAGACGGAGGCAAAGACGGAGACTAAGACGGAGACAAATATGGAGACACAGACGGAGACAAATACAGAGACAAAGGCGGTGACAAATATGGAGACAAAGACAGGCACAAAGACGGAGACAAAGACAGAGACAAAGACGGAGACATGGACGGAGACAAAGACGATGACAAAGACGTAGCCAAAGACGTAGACAAAGACGGAGACAAAGACGGAGACAAAGACGGTGACAAAGACGGTGACAAAGACGGAGACAAAGCCGGAGACGAAGAGGAAGACGAGGACGGGGACAAAGACGGAGACACGGACGGAGACAAAGACGGAGGCATAGACGGAGACAGAGACAGAGGCAGAGGCGGAGACAGAGACACAGACAGAGACAGAGACAGAGAGAGACGCGCATGAGACAGAGACCGAGACAAAGGGCCGGAGACACGGACGGAGACAAAGACGGAGACAAAGAGGAAGACGAGGACGGAGACAAAGACAGAGACACAGACTGTGACAAAGACGTAGACAAAGACGTATACAAAAACGGAGACAAAGACGGAGACAAACACGGTGACAAAGACGGAGACAAAGGCGGAGACGAAGAGGAAGACGACGCCGGAGACAAAGACGGAGACAATGGCGGAGACAAAGACGGAGACGAAGAGGAAGACGACGACGAAGACAAAGACGGAGACAAAGACGGAGACAGAGACAGAGGCAGAGGCGGAGACAGAGACGGGAACAGAGACAGAGACAGAGATAGGGACAGAGACAGAGACGGAGACAGAGACAGAGACAGAGGCAGAGACAGAGACAGAGACAGAGGCAGAGACAGAGATGGAGCCAGAGACAGAGACAGAGACAGAGACAGAGACAGAGACAGAGACAGAGACGGAGACAGAGACAGAGACAGAGACAGAGACAGAGACAGAGACAGAGACGTAGACAAAGACGGAGGCAAAGACGGAGACAAAGACGGAGACAAATATGGAGACACAGACGGAGACAAATACACAGACAAAGGCGGTGACAAATATGGAGACAAAGACAGGCACAAAGACGGAGACAAAGACAGAGACAAAGACGGAGACTAAGACGGATACAAAGACGGAGGCAAAGACGGAGACAAAGACGGAGACAAAGATGGTTACACAGACGGATACAAATACGGAGACAAAGACAGGCACAAAGACGGAGACAAAGACGAAGGCAAAGACGGAGACACAGTGTAATATAGAGACAGAGACAGAGACAGAGACAGAGACAAAGACGGAGACGGAGACAGAGACAGGCACAGAGACAGAGACAGAGACAGAGACAGAGACAGAGACAGAGACAGAGACAGAGACAGAGACAGAGACAGAGAGAGAGACAGAGACAGAGACAGAGACAGAGACAGAGACAGAGACGTAGACAAAGACGGAGGCAAAGACGGAGACAAAGACGGAGACAAATATGGAGACACAGACGGAGACAAATACAGAGACAAAGGCGGTGACAAATATGGAGACAAAGACAGGCACAAAGACGGAGACAAAGACAGAGACAAAGACGGAGACTAAGACGAAGACAAAGACGGAGGCAAAGACGGAGACAAAGACGGAGACAAAGATGGTTACACAGACGGATATAAATACGGAGACAAAGACAGGCACAAGGACGGGGACAAAGACGAAGGCAAAGACGGAGACAGAGTGTAATATAGAGGCAGAGACAGAGACACAGACAGAGACAGAGACAGAGACAGAGACACAGGTGCATGAGACAAAGACCGAGACAAAGGGGCAGGAGACATGGACGGGGACAAAGACGATGACAAAGACGTAGCCAAAGACGTAGACAAAGACGGAAACAAAGACGGAGACAAAGATGGAGACAAAGGCAGAGACAAAGACGGAGACAGAGACAGAGACAGAGACAGAGACAGAGACAGAGACAGAGACAGGGACTGAGACAGAGACAGAGACAGAGATAGAGACAGAGACAGAGACAGAGACAGAGACAGAGACAGAGACAGAGACAGAGACAGGGACAGGGACAGAGACAGAGACAGAGACTGAGACAGAGACAGAGATGGAGCCAGAGACAGAGACAGAGACAGAGACGGAGACGGAGCAGAAACATGGACAGAGACATGGACAGAGACAGAGGCAGAGACAGAGACAGAGACAGAGACAGAGACAGAGACAGAGACAGAGACAGAGACAGAGACAGAGACAGAGACAGAGACAGAGATAGAGACAGAGACAGAGACAGAGACAGAGACAGAGACAGAGATGGAGACAGAGACAGAGACAGAGACAGAGCCTGAGACAGAGACAGAGACTGAGACTGAGACAGAGACAGAGACAGAGACAGAGACAGAGATAGAGACAGAGACAGAGACAGAGACAGAGACAGAGACAGAGACAGAGACAGAGACAGAGGCAGAGACAGATGCAGAGACTGAGACTGAGACAGAGACAGAGATGGAGCCAGAGACAGAGACAGAGACAAAGACGGAGACGGAGACTGAGACAGGGACAGAGACAGAGGCAGAGACAGAGACAGAGACAGCGGCAGAGACAGAGACAGAGATGGAGACAGAGACAGAGACAGAGACAGAGACAGAGACAGAGATGGAGACAGAGACAGAGACAGAGACAGAGACAGAGACAGAGACGGAGACGGAGACAGAGACAGGGACAGAGACAGAGACAGAGACAAAGACGGAGACAGCCACAGAGACAGAGACAGAGATGGAGACAGAGACAGAGACAGAGACAGAGACAGAGACAGAGATGGAGACGGAGACAGAGACAGAGACAGAGACAGAGACTGAGACAGGTACTGAGACAGAGACAGAGATAGAGACAGAGACAGAGACAGAGACAGAGACAGAGACAGAGACAGAAACAGAGACAGAGACAGAGACACAGACAGAGACAGAGACAGAGAGAGAGAGAGAGACAGAGACAGAGACAGAGACAGAGACAGAGACAGAGACAGAGACGTAGACAAAGACGGAGGCAAAGACGGAGACAAAGACGGAGACAAATATGGAGACACAGACGGAGACAAATACAGAGACAAAGGCGGTGACAAATATGGAGACAAAGACAGGCACAAAGACGGAGACAAAGACAGAGACAAAGACGGAGACTAAGACGAAGACAAAGACGGAGGCAAAGACGGAGACAAAGACGGAGACAAAGATGGTTACACAGACGGATATAAATACGGAGACAAAGACAGGCACAAGGACGGGGACAAAGACGAAGGCAAAGACGGAGACAGAGTGTAATATAGAGGCAGAGACAGAGACACAGACAGAGACAGAGACAGAGACAGAGACACAGGTGCATGAGACAAAGACCGAGACAAAGGGGCAGGAGACATGGACGGGGACAAAGACGATGACAAAGACGTAGCCAAAGACGTAGACAAAGACGGAAACAAAGACGGAGACAAAGATGGAGACAAAGGCAGAGACAAAGACGGAGACAGAGACAGAGACAGAGACAGAGACAGAGACAGAGACAGAGACAGGGACAGAGACAGAGACAGAGACAGGGACTGAGACAGAGACAGAGACAGAGATAGAGACAGAGACAGAGACAGAGACAGAGACAGAGACAGAGACAGAGACAGGGACAGGGACAGAGACAGAGACAGAGACTGAGACAGAGACAGAGATGGAGCCAGAGACAGAGACAGAAACAGAGACAGAGACGGAGACGGAGCAGAAACATGGACAGAGACATGGACAGAGACAGAGGCAGAGACAGAGACAGAGACAGAGACAGAGACAGAGACAGAGACAGAGACAGAGACAGAGACAGAGACAGAGACAGAGACAGAGACAGAGACAGAGACAGAGACAGAGATAGAGACAGAGACAGAGACAGAGACAGAGACAGCGGCAGAGACAGAGACAGAGATGGAGACAGAGACAGAGACAGAGACAGAGACAGAGACAGAGATGGAGACAGAGACAGAGACAGAGACAGAGACAGAGACAGAGACGGAGACGGAGACAGAGACAGGGACAGAGACAAAGACAGAGACAAAGACGGAGACAGCCACAGAGACAGAGACAGAGATGGAGACAGAGACAGAGACAGAGACAGAGACAGAGACAGAGATGGAGACGGAGACAGAGACAGAGACAGAGACAGAGATGGAGACGGAGACAGAGACAGAGACAGAGACAGAGACTGAGACAGGTACTGAGACAGAGACAGAGATAGAGACAGAGACAGAGACAGAGACAGAGACAGAGACAGAGACAGAGACAGAAACAGAGACAGAGACAGAGACACAGACAGAGACAGAGACAGAGAGAGACGCGCATGAGACAAAGACCGAGACAGAGGGGCAGGAGACATGGACGGAGACAAAGACGGAGACAAAGACGTAGCCAAAGACGGAGGCAAAGACGGAGACTAAGACGGAGACAAATATGGAGACACAGACGGAGACAAATACAGAGACAAAGGCGGTGACAAATATGGAGACAAAGACAGGCACAAAGACGGAGACAAAGACAGAGACAAAGACGGAGACATGGACGGAGACAAAGACGATGACAAAGACGTAGCCAAAGACGTAGACAAAGACGGAGACAAAGACGGAGACAAAGACGGTGACAAAGACGGTGACAAAGACGGAGACAAAGCCGGAGACGAAGAGGAAGACGAGGACGGGGACAAAGACGGAGACACGGACGGAGACAAAGACGGAGGCATAGACGGAGACAGAGACAGAGGCAGAGGCGGAGACAGAGACACAGACAGAGACAGAGACAGAGAGAGACGCGCATGAGACAGAGACCGAGACAAAGGGCCGGAGACACGGACGGAGACAAAGACGGAGACAAAGAGGAAGACGAGGACGGAGACAAAGACAGAGACACAGACTGTGACAAAGACGTAGACAAAGACGTATACAAAAACGGAGACAAAGACGGAGACAAACACGGTGACAAAGACGGAGACAAAGGCGGAGACGAAGAGGAAGACGACGCCGGAGACAAAGACGGAGACAATGGCGGAGACAAAGACGGAGACGAAGAGGAAGACGACGACGAAGACAAAGACGGAGACAAAGACGGAGACAGAGACAGAGGCAGAGGCGGAGACAGAGACGGGAACAGAGACAGAGACAGAGATAGGGACAGAGACAGAGACGGAGACAGAGACAGAGACAGAGGCAGAGACAGAGACAGAGACAGAGGCAGAGACAGAGATGGAGCCAGAGACAGAGACAGAGACAGAGACAGAGACAGAGACAGAGACAGAGACGGAGACAGAGACAGAGACAGAGACAGAGACAGAGACAGAGACAGAGACGTAGACAAAGACGGAGGCAAAGACGGAGACAAAGACGGAGACAAATATGGAGACACAGACGGAGACAAATACACAGACAAAGGCGGTGACAAATATGGAGACAAAGACAGGCACAAAGACGGAGACAAAGACAGAGACAAAGACGGAGACTAAGACGGATACAAAGACGGAGGCAAAGACGGAGACAAAGACGGAGACAAAGATGGTTACACAGACGGATACAAATACGGAGACAAAGACAGGCACAAAGACGGAGACAAAGACGAAGGCAAAGACGGAGACACAGTGTAATATAGAGACAGAGACAGAGACAGAGACAGAGACAAAGACGGAGACGGAGACAGAGACAGGCACAGAGACAGAGACAGAGACAGAGACAGAGACAGAGACAGAGACAGAGACAGAGACAGAGACAGAGACAGAGAGAGAGACAGAGACAGAGACAGAGACAGAGACAGAGACAGAGACGTAGACAAAGACGGAGGCAAAGACGGAGACAAAGACGGAGACAAATATGGAGACACAGACGGAGACAAATACAGAGACAAAGGCGGTGACAAATATGGAGACAAAGACAGGCACAAAGACGGAGACAAAGACAGAGACAAAGACGGAGACTAAGACGAAGACAAAGACGGAGGCAAAGACGGAGACAAAGACGGAGACAAAGATGGTTACACAGACGGATATAAATACGGAGACAAAGACAGGCACAAGGACGGGGACAAAGACGAAGGCAAAGACGGAGACAGAGTGTAATATAGAGGCAGAGACAGAGACACAGACAGAGACAGAGACAGAGACAGAGACACAGGTGCATGAGACAAAGACCGAGACAAAGGGGCAGGAGACATGGACGGGGACAAAGACGATGACAAAGACGTAGCCAAAGACGTAGACAAAGACGGAAACAAAGACGGAGACAAAGATGGAGACAAAGGCAGAGACAAAGACGGAGACAGAGACAGAGACAGAGACAGAGACAGAGACAGAGACAGAGACAGGGACTGAGACAGAGACAGAGACAGAGATAGAGACAGAGACAGAGACAGAGACAGAGACAGAGACAGAGACAGAGACAGAGACAGGGACAGGGACAGAGACAGAGACAGAGACTGAGACAGAGACAGAGATGGAGCCAGAGACAGAGACAGAGACAGAGACGGAGACGGAGCAGAAACATGGACAGAGACATGGACAGAGACAGAGGCAGAGACAGAGACAGAGACAGAGACAGAGACAGAGACAGAGACAGAGACAGAGACAGAGACAGAGACAGAGACAGAGACAGAGATAGAGACAGAGACAGAGACAGAGACAGAGACAGAGACAGAGATGGAGACAGAGACAGAGACAGAGACAGAGCCTGAGACAGAGACAGAGACTGAGACTGAGACAGAGACAGAGACAGAGACAGAGACAGAGATAGAGACAGAGACAGAGACAGAGACAGAGACAGAGACAGAGACAGAGACAGAGACAGAGGCAGAGACAGATGCAGAGACTGAGACTGAGACAGAGACAGAGATGGAGCCAGAGACAGAGACAGAGACAAAGACGGAGACGGAGACTGAGACAGGGACAGAGACAGAGGCAGAGACAGAGACAGAGACAGCGGCAGAGACAGAGACAGAGATGGAGACAGAGACAGAGACAGAGACAGAGACAGAGACAGAGATGGAGACAGAGACAGAGACAGAGACAGAGACAGAGACAGAGACGGAGACGGAGACAGAGACAGGGACAGAGACAGAGACAGAGACAAAGACGGAGACAGCCACAGAGACAGAGACAGAGATGGAGACAGAGACAGAGACAGAGACAGAGACAGAGACAGAGATGGAGACGGAGACAGAGACAGAGACAGAGACAGAGACTGAGACAGGTACTGAGACAGAGACAGAGATAGAGACAGAGACAGAGACAGAGACAGAGACAGAGACAGAGACAGAAACAGAGACAGAGACAGAGACACAGACAGAGACAGAGACAGAGAGAGACGCGCATGAGACAAAGACCGAGACAGAGGGGCAGGAGACATGGACGGAGACAAAAACGGAGACAAAGACGTAGCCAAAGACGGAGGCAAAGACGGAGACTAAGACGGAGACAAATATGGAGACACAGACGGAGACAAATACAGAGACAAAGGCGGTGACAAATATGGAGACAAAGACAGGCACAAAGACGGAGACAAAGACAGAGACAAAGACGGACACATGGACGGAGACAAAGACGATGACAAAGACGTAGCCAAAGACGTAGACAAAGACGGAGACAAAGACGGAGACAAAGACGGTGACAAAGACGGTGACAAAGACGGAGACAAAGCCGGAGACGAAGAGGAAGACGAGGACGGGGACAAAGACGGAGACACGGACGGAGACAAAGACGGAGGCATAGACGGAGACAGAGACAGAGGCAGAGGCGGAGACAGAGACACAGACAGAGACAGAGACAGAGAGAGACGCGCATGAGACAGAGACCGAGACAAAGGGCCGGAGACACGGACGGAGACAAAGACGGAGACAAAGAGGAAGACGAGGACGGAGACAAAGACAGAGACACAGACGGTGACAAAGACGTAGACAAAGACGTATACAAAAACGGAGACAAAGACGGAGACAAACACGGTGACAAAGACGGAGACAAAGGCGGAGACGAAGAGGAAGACGACGCCGGAGACAAAGACGGAGACAATGGCGGAGACAAAGACGGAGACGAAGAGGAAGACGACGACGAAGACAAAGACGGAGACAAAGACGGAGACAGAGACAGAGGCAGAGGCGGAGACAGAGACGGGAACAGAGACAGAGACAGAGATAGGGACAGAGACAGAGACGGAGACAGAGACAGAGACAGAGGCAGAGACAGAGACAGAGACAGAGGCAGAGACAGAGATGGAGCCAGAGACAGAGACAGAGGCAGAGACAGAGACAGAGACAGAGACAGAGACGGAGACAGAGACAGAGACAGAGACAGAGACAGAGACAGAGACAGAGACGTAGACAAAGACGGAGGCAAAGACGGAGACAAAGACGGAGACAAATATGGAGACACAGACGGAGACAAATACACAGACAAAGGCGGTGACAAATATGGAGACAAAGACAGGCACAAAGACGGAGACAAAGACAGAGACAAAGACGGAGACTAAGACGGATACAAAGACGGAGGCAAAGACGGAGACAAAGACGGAGACAAAGATGGTTACACAGACGGATACAAATACGGAGACAAAGACAGGCACAAAGACGGAGACAAAGACGAAGGCAAAGACGGAGACAGAGTGTAATATAGAGACAGAGACAGAGACAGAGACAGAGACAAAGACGGAGACGGAGACAGAGACAGGCACAGAGACAGAGACAGAGACAGAGACAGAGACAGAGACAGAGACAGAGACAGAGACAGAGAGAGAGACAGAGACAGACACAGAGACAGAGACAGAGACAGAGACAGAGACAGAGACGTAGACAAAGACGGAGGCAAAGACGGAGACAAAGACGGAGACAAATATGGAGACACAGACGGAGACAAATACAGAGACAAAGGCGGTGACAAATATGGAGACAAAGACAGGCACAAAGACGGAGACAAAGACAGAGACAAAGACGGAGACTAAGACGAAGACAAAGACGGAGGCAAAGACGGAGACAAAGACGGAGACAAAGATGGTTACACAGACGGATATAAATACGGAGACAAAGACAGGCACAAGGACGGGGACAAAGACGAAGGCAAAGACGGAGACAGAGTGTAATATAGAGGCAGAGACAGAGACACAGACAGAGACAGAGACAGAGACAGAGACACAGGTGCATGAGACAAAGACCGAGACAAAGGGGCAGGAGACATGGACGGGGACAAAGACGATGACAAAGACGTAGCCAAAGACGTAGACAAAGACGGAAACAAAGACGGAGACAAAGATGGAGACAAAGGCAGAGACAAAGACGGAGACAGAGACAGAGACAGAGACAGAGACAGAGACAGAGACAGAGACAGGGACTGAGACAGAGACAGAGACAGAGATAGAGACAGAGACAGAGACAGAGACAGAGACAGAGACAGAGACAGAGACAGAGACAGAGACAGGGACAGGGACAGAGACAGAGACAGAGACTGAGACAGAGACAGAGATGGAGCCAGAGACAGAGACAGAGACAGAGACGGAGACGGAGCAGAAACATGGACAGAGACATGGACAGAGACAGAGGCAGAGACAGAGACAGAGACAGAGACAGAGACAGAGACAGAGACAGAGACAGAGACGGAGACAGAGACAGAGACAGAGACAGAGACTGAGACAGAGATAGAGACAGAGACAGAGACAGAGACAGAGACAGAGACAGAGATGGAGACAGAGACAGAGACAGAGACAGAGGCTGAGACAGAGACAGAGACTGAGACTGAGACAGAGACAGAGACAGAGACAGAGACAGAGATAGAGACAGAGACAGAGACAGAGACAGAGACAGAGACAGAGACAGAGACAGAGACAGAGGCAGAGACAGATGCAGAGACTGAGACTGAGACAGAGACAGAGATGGAGCCAGAGACAGAGACAGAGACAGAGACAGCGGCAGAGACAGAGACAGAGATGGAGACAGAGACAGAGACAGAGACAGAGACAGAGACAGAGATGGAGACAGAGACAGAGACAGAGACAGAGACAGAGACAGAGACGGAGACGGAGACAGAGACAGGGACAGAGACAGAGACAGAGACAAAGACGGAGACAGCCACAGAGACAGAGACAGAGATGGAGACAGAGACAGAGACAGAGACAGAGACAGAGACAGAGATGGAGACGGAGACAGAGACAGAGACAGAGACAGAGACTGAGACAGGTACTGAGACAGAGACAGAGATAGAGACAGAGACAGAGACAGAGACAGAGACAGAGACAGAGACAGAAACAGAGACAGAGACAGAGACACAGACAGAGACAGAGACAGAGAGAGACGCGCATGAGACAAAGACCGAGACAGAGGGGCAGGAGACATGGACGGAGACAAAGACGGAGACAAAGACGTAGCCAAAGACGGAGGCAAAGACGGAGACTAAGACGGAGACAAATATGGAGACACAGACGGAGACAAATACAGAGACAAAGGCGGTGACAAATATGGAGACAAAGACAGGCACAAAGACGGAGACAAAGACAGAGACAAAGACGGAGACATGGACGGAGACAAAGACGATGACAAAGACGTAGCCAAAGACGTAGACAAAGACGGAGACAAAGACGGAGACAAAGACGGTGACAAAGACGGTGACAAAGACGGAGACAAAGCCGGAGACGAAGAGGAAGACGAGGACGGGGACAAAGACGGAGACACGGACGGAGACAAAGACGGAGGCATAGACGGAGACAGAGACAGAGGCAGAGGCGGAGACAGAGACACAGACAGAGACAGAGACAGAGAGAGACGCGCATGAGACAGAGACCGAGACAAAGGGCCGGAGACACGGACGGAGACAAAGACGGAGACAAAGAGGAAGACGAGGACGGAGACAAAGACAGAGACACAGACGGTGACAAAGACGTAGACAAAGACGTATACAATAACGGAGACAAAGACGGAGACAAACACGGTGACAAAGACGGAGACAAAGGCGGAGACGAAGAGGAAGACGACGCCGGAGACAAAGACGGAGACAATGGCGGAGACAAAGACGGAGACGAAGAGGAAGACGACGACGAAGACAAAGACGGAGACAAAGACGGAGACAGAGACAGAGGCAGAGGCGGAGACAGAGACGGGAACAGAGACAGAGACAGAGATAGGGACAGAGACAGAGACGGAGACAGAGACAGAGACAGAGGCAGAGACAGAGACAGAGACAGAGGCAGAGACAGAGATGGAGCCAGAGACAGAGACAGAGACAGAGACAGAGACAGAGACAGAGACAGAGACGGAGACAGAGACAGAGACAGAGACAGAGACAGAGACAGAGACAGAGACGTAGACAAAGACGGAGGCAAAGACGGAGACAAAGACGGAGACAAATATGGAGACACAGACGGAGACAAATACACAGACAAAGGCGGTGACAAATATGGAGACAAAGACAGGCACAAAGACGGAGACAAAGACAGAGACAAAGACGGAGACTAAGACGGATACAAAGACGGAGGCAAAGACGGAGACAAAGACGGAGACAAAGATGGTTACACAGACGGATACAAATACGGAGACAAAGACAGGCACAAAGACGGAGACAAAGACGAAGGCAAAGACGGAGACAGAGTGTAATATAGAGACAGAGACAGAGACAGAGACAGAGACAAAGACGGAGACGGAGACAGAGACAGGCACAGAGACAGAGACAGAGACAGAGACAGAGACAGAGACAGAGACAGAGACAGAGACAGAGACAGAGACAGAGACAGAGACAGAGACAGAGACAGAGACAGAGACAGAGACGGAGACGGAGACAGAGACGGGGACAGAGATGGAGACAGAGACAGAGACAGGGACAGAGACAGAGACGGAGACGGAGACAGAGACGGGGACAGAGACAGAGACAGAGACAGAGACAGAGACAGAGACAGAGACTGAGACAGAGACAGAGACTGAGACTGAGACAGAGACAGAGATGGAGCCAGAGACAGAGACAGAGACAGAGACAAAGACGGCGACGGAGACAGAGACAGGGACAGAGACAGAGGCGGAGACAGAGACAGAGACAGAGACAGAGAGAGAGACAGAGACAGAGACAGAGACAGAGACAGAGACAGAGACGTAGACAAAGACGGAAGCAAAGACGGAGACAAAGACGGAGACAAATATGGAGACACAGACGGAGACAAATACAGAGACAAAGGCGGTGACAAATATGGAGACAAAGACAGGAACAAAGACGGAGACAAAGACGAAGACAAAGACGGAGACAGAGTGTAATATAGAGACAGAGACAGAGACAGAGACAGAGACAGAGACAGAGACAGAGACAGAGACAGAGGCAGAGACAGAGACAGAGACAGAGACAGCGACAGAGACAGAGACAGAGATGGAGACAGAGACAGAGACAGAGACAGAGACAGAGACAGAGACAGAGACAGAGACAGAGACAGAGACAGAGACAGAGACAGAGACAGAGACAGAGACAGAGACAGAGACAGAGACAGAGATGGAGACAGAGACAGGGACAGAGACAGAGACAGAGACAGAGACAGAGACGGAGACGGAGACAGAGACGGGGACAGAGACAGAGACAGAGACAGGGACTGAGACAGAGACAGAGACAGAGATAGAGACAGAGACAGAGACAGAGACAGAGATAGAGACAGAGACAGAGACAGAGACAGGGACAGGGACAGAGACAGAGACAGAGACTGAGACAGAGACAGAGATGGAGCCAGAGACAGAGACAGAGACAGAGACGGAGACGGAGCAGAAACATGGACAGAGACATGGACAGAGACAGAGGCAGAGACAGAGACAGAGACAGAGACAGAGACAGAGACAGAGACAGAGACAGAGACAGAGACAGAGACAGAGATAGAGACAGAGACAGAGACAGAGACAGAGACAGAGACAGAGACAGAGATGGAGACAGAGACAGAGACAGAGGCAGAGACAGAGACAGAGACAGAGACAGAGACAGAGACAGAGACAGAGACAGAGACAGAGACAGAGACAGAGACAGAGATAGAGACAGAGACAGAGACAGAGACAGAGACAGAGACAGAGATGGAGACAGAGACAGAGACAGAGGCAGAGACAGAGACAGAGACAGAGACAGAGACAGAGACAGAGACAGCGACAGAGACAGAGACAGAGACAGAGACAGAGACAGAGACAGAGATAGAGACAGAGACAGAGACAGAGACAGAGACAGAGACAGAGACAGAGACAGATACAGATACAGAGACTGAGGCTGAGACAGAGACAGAGATGGAGCCAGAGACAGAGACAGAGACAAAGACGGAGACGGAGACAGAGACAGGAACAGAGACAGAGGCAGAGACAGAGACAGAGACAGAGACAGCGACAGAGACAGAGACAGAGATGGAGACAGAGACAGAGACAGAGACAGAGACAGAGACAGAGATGGAGACAGAGACAGAGACAGAGACAGAGACAGAGACAGAGACGGAGACGGAGACAGAGACGAGGACAGAGACAGAGACAGTGACATAGACAGAGACAGAGACAGAGACAGAGACAGAGACAGAGACAGCGACAGAGACAGAGTCAGATATGGAGACAGAGATAGAGAGAGAAACAGAGACAGAGACAGAGACAGAGACAGAGACAGAGACAGAGACAGAGACGGAGACAAAAACAGAGACAAGTAGGAAGACAAAGACGGAGAAAAAGACGGAGACAAAGACCGAGACCAAGACGGAGGCAAAGACGGAGACAAAGATGGAGACACAGACAGAGACAAATACGGAGAAAAAAGGCAGAGACAAAGGCGTAGACAGAGACAGAGGCAGAGTCCGATACGGAGACAGAGACAGAGACACAGACACAGACAGAGACAGAGACAGAGGCACAGACACAGACAGAGACAGAGACAGAGACAGAAAAAATTTGAAAAATTAAAAAAATTGAAAAAATCGATAAAACTGATAATATTGATAATATTCACAATGTTCATAATAGCAACAATGTTGATAATATCGATAAAATTGAATAAATTAAAGAAATCGAAAAAATTTGAAAAATTCAAAAAATTGAAAAAATCGATAAAACTGATAATATTGATAATATTGGTAATAGTCACAATGTTGATAATTGCAACAAAGTTGATAATATCGATAAAATTGAAAAAATGAGAAAAATTTGAAAAATTGAAAAAATCGATAAAACTGATAATATTTATAATATTCACAATGTTGATAATTGCAACAATGTTGATAATATCGATAGAATTGAAAAAATTCAAAAAATTCAAAAAATTGAAAAAATCGATAAAACCGAAAAAACTGATAATATTGATAATATTCTCAATGTTGATAATTGCAACAATGTTGATAACATCGATAAAATTGAAAAAATGGAAAAATTTGAAAAATTTGAAAAATTGAAAAAATCGATAAAACTGATAATATTGATAATATTCACAATGTTGATAATAGCAACAATGTTGATCATATCGATAAAATTGAAAAAATTTGAAAAATTTGAAAAATTCAAAAAATTGAAGAAATCGATCAAGCCGATAATATTCACAATGTTGATGATAGCAACAATGTTGATAACATCGATAAAATTGAAAAAATGGAAAAAATGTGAAAAATTGAAAAAATTGAAAAAATCGATAAAACTGATACTATTGATAATATTGATAATATTCACAATGTTGATAACATCGATAAAATTGAAAAAATTGAAAAAATTGAAAAAATTTGGAAAAATTTGAAAAATTCAAAAATTGAAAAAATCCAAAAATTGCTAATATTGATAATATACACAATGTTGATAATTGCAACAATGCCGATAATATCGATAAAATTGAAAAAATGGAAAAAATTTGAAAAATTCAAAGAATTGAAAAAATCGATAAAACTGATAATATTGGTAATATTGATAATATTCACAATGTTGATAATATCGATAAAATTGAAAAAATTGAAAAAATTGAAAAAATTGAAAAAATTTGAAAAATTTGAAAAATTCAAAAAATCGTTAAAACCGAAAATATTCACAATGTCGATGATAGCAACAATGTTGATAATATCGATAAAATTGAAAAAATAGAAAGAATTGAAAAAATTTGAAAAATTTGAAAAATTGAAAAAATTGAAAAAATCGATAAAAGCGATAATATTCACAATGTTGATGATGGCAACAATGTTGATAATATCGATAAAATTGAAAAAATGGAAAAAATTTGAAAAATTCAAAGAATTGAAAAAATCGATAAAACTGATAATATTGGTAATATTGATAATATTCACAATGTTGATAATATCGATAAAATTGAAAAAATTGAAAAAATTGAAAAAATTGAAAAAATTTGAAAAATTTGAAAAATTCAAAAAATCGTTAAAACCGAAAATATTCACAATGTCGATGATAGCAACAATGTTGATAATATCGATAAAATTGAAAAAATAGAAAGAATTGAAAAAATTTGAAAAATTTGAAAAATTGAAAAAATTGAAAAAATCGATAAAAGCGATAATATTCACAATGTTGATAATATTGATACAATTGAAAAAATTGAAAAAATTGAAAAAATTGAAAAAATTGAAAAAATTGGAAAAATTTGGCAAATTTAAAAAATTGAAAAAATCGATAAAACCGATGATATTAATAATATTCACAGTGTTGATAATAGCAACAATGTTGATAATATCGATAAAATTGAAAAAATGGAAAAAATTGAAAAAATTTGAAAAATTTGAAAAATTCAAAAAATTGAAAAAATCGAAAAAACCGATAATATTGATAATATTCACAATGTTGATAATATCGATAAAATTGAAAAAATTGAAAAAATTGAGAAAAATTGGAAAAATTTGAAAAATTCAAAAAATTGAAAAAATCGAAAAAATTGATAATATTGATAATATTCACAATGTTGATGATAGCAACAATGTTGATAATATCGATAAAATTAAAAAAATTGAAAAAATTGAAAAAATTGATAAAATTTGAAAAATTGAAAAAATTGATAAATCTGATAATATTGATAATATTCACAATGTTGATCATTGCAACAATGTTGATAATATCGATAAAATTGAAGAAATGGAAAAAATTTGAAAAATTCCAAAAATTGAAAAAATCGATAAAACTGATAATATTGGTAATACTGATAATATTCACAATGTTGATAATAGCAACAATGTTGATAATATCGATAAAATGGAAAAAATGGAAAAAATTTGAAAAATTCAAAAAATTGAAAAAATCGAAAAAACTGATAATATTGATAATATTCACAATGTTGATAATATCGATAAAATTGAAAAAATGGAAAAAATTTGAAAAATTTGAAAAATTCAAAAAATTGAAAAAACCAAAAAAAAAACGAAAAAACTGATAATATTGATAATATTCACAATGTTGATAATTGCAACAATGTTGATAATATCGATAAAATTGAAAAAATGGAAAAATTGAAAAATTGAAAAAATTTGAAAAATTTGAAAAATTTGAAAAATTCAAAAAATCGAAAAAATTGATAATATTGATAATATTCACAATGTTGATAACATCGATAAAATTGAAAAAATTGAAAAAATTGAAAAAATTTGGAAAAATTTGAAAAATTCAAAAATTGAAAAAATCAAAAAATTGCTAATATTGATAATATACACAATGTTGATAATTGCAACAATGCCGATAATATCGATAAAATTGAAAAAATGGAAAAAATTTGAAAAATTCAAAGAATTGAAAAAATCGATAAAACTGATAATATTGGTAATATTGATAATATTCACAATGTTGATAATATCGATAAAATTGAAAAAATTGAAAAAATTGAAAAAATTGAAAAAATTTGAAAAATTTGAAAAATTCAAAAAATCGTTAAAACCGAAAATATTCACAATGTCGATGATAGCAACAATGTTGATAATATCGATAAAATTGAAAAAATAGAAAGAATTGAAAAAATTTGAAAAATTTGAAAAATTGAAAAAATTGAAAAAATCGATAAAAGCGATAATATTCACAATGTTGATGATAGCAACAATGTTGATAATATCGATAAAATTGAAAAAATGGAAAAAATTTGAAAAATTCAAAGAATTGAAAAAATCGATAAAACTGATAATATTTGTAATATTGATAATATTCACAATGTTGATAATATCGATAAAATTGAAAAAATTGAAAAAATTGAAAAAATTGAAAAAATTTGAAAAATTTGAAAAATTCAAAAAATCGTTAAAACCGAAAATATTCACAATGTCGATGATAGCAACAATGTTGATAATATCGATAAAATTGAAAAAATAGAAAGAATTGAAAAAATTTGAAAAATTTGAAAAATTGAAAAAATTGACAAAATCGATAAAAGCGATAATATTCACAATGTTGATAATATCGATACAATTGAAAAAATTGAAAAAATTGAAAAAATTGAAAAAATTGAAAAAATTGAAAAAATTGGAAAAATTTGGCAAATTTAAAAAATTGAAAAAATCGATAAAACCGATGATATTAATAATATTCACAATGTTGATAATAGCAGCAATGTTGATAATATCGATAAAATTGAAAAAATGGGAAAAATTGAAAAAATTTGAAAAATTTGAAAAATTCAAAAAATTGAAAAAATCGAAAAAATTGAAAATATTGATAATATTCACAATGTTGATGATAGCAACAATGTTGATAATATCGATAAAATTAAAAAAATTGAAAAAATTGATAAAATTTGAAAAATTGCAAAAATTGAGAAAAATTGGAAAAATTTGAAAAATTCAAAAAATTGAAAAAATCGAAAAAATTGATAATATTGATAATATTCACAATGTTGATGATAGCAACAATGTTGATAATATCGATAAAATTAAAAAAATTGAAAAAATTGAAAAAATTGATAAAATTTGAAAAATTGAAAGAATTGATAAATCTGATAATATTGATAATATTCACAATGTTGATCATTGCAACAATGTTGATAATATCGATAAAATTGAAGAAATGGAAAAAATTTGAAAAATTCCAAAAATTGAAAAAATCGATAAAACTGATAATATTGGTAATACTGATAATATTCACAATGTTGATAATATCGATAAAATTGAAGAAATGGAAAAAATTTGAAAAATTCCAAAAATTGAAAAAATCGATAAAACTGATAATATTGGTAATACTGATAATATTCACAATGTTGATAATATCGATAAAATGGAAAAACTGGAAAAAATTTGAAAAATTCAAAAAATTGAAAAAATCGAAAAAACTGATAATATTGATAATATTCACAATGTTGATAATATCGATAAAATTGAAAAAATGGAAAAAATTTGAAAAATTAGAAAAATTCAAAAAATTGAAAAAACCGAAAAAACCGAAAAAACTGATAATATTGATAATATTCACAATGCTAATAATTGCAACAATGTTGATAATATCGATAAAATTGAAAAAATGGAAAAATTGAAAAATTGAAAAAATTTGAAAAATTTGAAAAATTCAAAAAATTGAAAAAATCGAAAAAATTGATAATATTGATAATATTCACAATGTTGATAACATCGATAAAATTGAAAAAATTGAAAAAATTGAAAAAATTTGGAAAAATTTGAAAAATTCAAAAATTGAAAAAATCCAAAAATTGCTAATATTGATAATATACACAATGTTGATAATTGCAACAATGCCGATAATATCGATAAAATTGAAAAAATGGAAAAAATTTGAAAAATTCAAAGAATTGAAAAAATCGATAAAACTGATAATATTGGTAATATTGATAATATTCACAATGTTGATAATATCGATAAAATTGAAAAAATTGAAAAAATTGAAAAAATTGAAAAAATTTGAAAAATTTGAAAAATTCAAAAAATCGTTAAAACCGAAAATATTCACAATGTCGATGATAGCAACAATGTTGATAATATCGATAAAATTGAAAAAATAGAAAGAATTGAAAAAATTTGAAAAATTTGAAAAATTGAAAAAATTGAAAAAATCGATAAAAGCGATAATATTCACAATGTTGATGATGGCAACAATGTTGATAATATCGATAAAATTGAAAAAATGGAAAAAATTGAAAAAATTGGAAAAATTTGGCAAATTTAAAAAATTGAAAAAATCGATAAAACCGATGATATTAATAATATTCACAATGTTGATAATAGCAACAATGTTGATAATATCGATAAAATTGAAAAAATGGAAAAAATTTGAAAAATTTGAAAAATTCAAAAAATTGAAAAAATCGAAAAAACCGATAATATTGATAATATTCACAATGTTGATAATATCGATAAAATTGAAAAAATTGAAAAAATTGAGAAAAATTGGAAAAATTTGAAAAATTCAAAAAATTGAAAAAATCGAAAAAATTGATAATATTGATAATATTCACAATGTTGATGATAGCAACAATGTTGATAATATCGATAAAATTAAAAAAATTGAAAAAATTGAAAAAATTGATAAAATTTGAAAAATTGCAAAAATTGAGAAAAATTGGAAAAATTTGAAAAATTCAAAAAATTGAAAAAATCGAAAAAATTGATAATATTGATAATATTCACAATGTTGATGATAGCAACAATGTTGATAATATCGATAAAATTAAAAAAATTGAAAAAATTGAAAAAATTGATAAAATTTGAAAAATTGAAAAAATTGATAAATCTGATAATATTGATAATATTCACAATGTTGATCATTGCAACAATGTTGATAATATCGATAAAATTGAAGAAATGGAAAAAATTTGAAAAATTCCAAAAATTGAAAAAATCGATAAAACTGATAATATTGGTAATACTGATAATATTCACAATGTTGATAATAGCAACAATGTTGATAATATCGATAAAATGGAAAAAATGGAAAAAATTTGAAAAAATTCAAAAAATTGAAAAAATCGAAAAAAACTGATAATATTGGTAATATTCACAATGTTGATAATATCGATAAAATTGAAAAAATGGAAAAAAATTTGAAAAATTAGAAAAATTCAAAAAATTGAAAAAAACCGAAAAAACCGAAAAAACCGAAAAAACTGATAATATTGATAATATTCACAATGCTAATAATTGCAACAATGTTGATAATATCGATAAAATTGAAAAAAATGGAAAAATTGAAAAATTGAAAAAATTTGAAAAATTTGAAAAATTCAAAAAATTGAAAAAATCGAAAAAATTGATAATATTGATAATATACACAATGTTGATAATTGCAACAATGCTGATAATATCGATAAAATTGAAAAAATGGAGAAAATTTGAAAAATTCAAAGAATTGAAAAAATCGATAAAACTGATAATATTGGTAATATTGATAATATTCACAATGTTGATAATATCGATAAAATTGAAAAAATTGAAAAAATTGAAAAAATTTGAAAAATTTGAAAAATTCAAAAAATCGTTAAAACCGAAAATATTCACAATGTCGATGATAGCAACAATGTTGATAATATCGATAAAATTGAAAAAATAGAAAGAATTGAAAAAATTTGAAAAATTTGAAAAATTGAAAAAATTGAAAAAATCGATAAAAGCGATAATATTCACAATGTTGATAATATCGATACAATTGAAAAAATTGAAAAAATCGAAAAAATTGAAAAAATTGGAAAAATTTTGGCAAATTTAAAAAATTGTAAAAATCGATAAAACCGATGATATTAATAATATTCACAATGTTGATAATAGCAACAATGTTGATAACATCGATAAAATTGAAAAAATTGAAAAAATTTGAAAAATTTGAAAAATTCAAAAAATTGAAAAAACCAAAAAAAAACGAAAAAAACTGATAATATTGATAATATTCACAATGTTGATAATTGCAACAATGTTGATAATATCGATAAAATTGAAAAAATGGAAAAATTGAAAAATTGAAAAAATTTGAAAAATTTGAAAAATTTGAAAAATTGAAAAAATCGAAAAAACCGATAATATTGATAATATTCACAATGTTGATAACATCGATAAAATTGAAAAAATTGAAAAAATTGAAAAAATTTGGAAAAATTTGAAAAATTCAAAAATTGAAAAAATCCAAAAATTGCTAATATTGATAATATACACAATGTTGATAATTGCAACAATGCTGATAATATCGATAAAATTGAAAAAATGGAAAAAATTTGAAAAATTCAAAGAATTGAAAAAATCGATAAAACTGATAATATTGGTAATATTGATAATATTCACAATGTTGATAATATCGATAAAATTGAAAAAATTGAAAAAATTTGAAAAATTTGAAAAATTCAAAAAATCGTTAAAACCGAAAATATTCACAATGTCGATGATAGCAACAATGTTGATAATATCGATAAAATTGAAAAAATAGAAAGAATTGAAAAAATTTGAAAAATTTGAAAAATTGAAAAAATTGAAAAAATCGATAAAAGCGATAATATTCACAATGTTGATAATATCGATACAATTGAAAAAATTGAAAAAATCGAAAAAATTGAAAAAATTGGAAAAATTTGGCAAATTTAAAAAATTGTAAAAATCGATAAAACCGATGATATTAATAATATTCACAATGTTGATAATAGCAACAATGTTGATAATATCGATAAAATTGAAAAAATGGAAAAAATTGAAAAAATTGATAAAATTTGAAAAATTGAAAAAATTGAGAAAAATTGGAAAAATTTGAAAAATTCAAAAAATTGAAAAAATCGAAAAAATTGATAATATTGATAATATTCACAATGTTGATGATAGCAACAATGTTGATAATATCGATAAAATTGAAAAAATGGAAAAAATTTGAAAAATTTGATAAATTCAAAAAATTGAAAAAATTGATAAATCTGATAATATTGATAATATTCACAATGTTGATCATTGCAACAATGTTGATAATATCGATAAAATTGAAAAAATGGAAAAAGTTTGAAAAATTTGATAAATTCAAAAAATTGAAAAAATTGATAAATCTGATAATATTGATAATATTCACAATGTTGATCATTGCAACAATGTTGATAATATCGATAAAATGTAAAAAATGGAAAAAATTTGAAAAATTCAAAAAATTGAAAAAATCGAAAAAACTGATAATATTGATAATATTCACAATGTTGATAATATCGATAAAATTGAAAAAATGGAAAAAATTTGAAAAATTTGAAAAATTCAAAAAATTGAAAAAACCCCAAAAAAACGAAAAAACTGATAATATTGATAATATTCACAATGTTGACAATTGCAACAATGTTGATAATATCGATGAAATTGAAAAAATGGAAAAAATTTGAAAAATTCAAAGAAATGAAAAAATCGATAAAACTGATAATACTGATAATATTGATAATATTCACACTGTTGATAATTGCAACAATGTTGATAATATCGATAAAATTGAAAAAATGGAAAAAATTGAAAAAATTTGAAAAATTTGAAAAATTCAAAATATTGAAAAAATCGAAAAAACCGATAATATTGATAATATTCACAATGTTGATAATATCGATAAAATTGAAAAAATTGAAAAAATTGAGAAAAATTGGAAAAATTGGAAAAATTTGGCAAATTCAAAAAATTCAAAAAACCGAAAAAACTGATAATATTGATAATATTCACAATGTTGACAATTGCAACAATGTTGATAATATCGATGAAATTGAAAAAATGGAAAAGATTTGAAAAATTCCAAAAATTGAAAAAATCGAAAAAATTGATAATATTGATAATATTCACAATGTTGATAATAGCAACAATGTTGATAATATCGATAAAATTGAATAAATTAAAAAAATGGAAAAAATTTGAAAAATTCAAAATATTGAATAAATCGATAAAACTGATAATATTGATAATATTGGTAATATTCACAATGTTGATAACTGCAACAAAGTTGATAATATCGATAAAATTGAAAAAATGGAAAAAATTTGAAAAATTTGAAAAATTCAAAAAATTGAAAAAATCGATAAAACTGATAATATTGATAATATTGATAATATTCACAATGTTGATAATTGCAACAATGTTGATAATATCGATAAAATTGAAAAAATGGAAAAATTGAAAACTTGAAAGAATTTGAAAAAATTGAAAGAGACAGAGACAGAGACAGAGACAGAGACAGAGACAGAGACAGAGACAGAGACTGAGACTGAGACAGAGACAGAGATGGAGCCAGAGACAGAGACAGAGACAAGGACGGAGACGGAGACGGAGACAGAGACAGGGACAGAGACAGAGGTAGAGACAGAGACAGAGACAGCGGCAGAGACAGCGACAGAGATGGAGACAGAGACAGAGACAGAGACAGAGACAGAGACAGAGACAGAGACAGAGACAGAAACAGAGACAGAGACAGAGACAGAGACAGAGACAGAGACAGAGACAGAGACAGAGACAGGGACAGGGACAGAGACAGGGACAGGGACAGAGACAGAGACAGAGATGGAGCCAGAGACAGAGACAGAGACAGAGACGGAGACGGAGCAGAAACATGGACAGAGACAGAGACAGAGACAGAGACAGAGACAGAGACAGAGACAGAGAGAGAGGCAGAGACAGAGACAGAGACAGAGATGGAGACAGAGACAGAGACGGGGACAGAGATGGAGACAGAGACAGAGACAGAGACAGAGACAGAGACAGAGACAGGGACGGAGACAGAGACGGGGACAGAGACAGAGACAGGGACAGAGACAGAGACAGAGACAGAGAGAGAGGCAGAGACAGAGACAGAGACAGAGATGGAGACAGAGACAGAGACAGAGACAGAGACTGAGACTGAGACAGAGACAGAGACAGAGACAGAGACAGAGACAGAGACGGAGACAGAGACAGAGACAGAGACAGAGACAGAGACAGGGACTGAGACAGAGACAGGGACTGAGACAGAGACAGAGATAGAGACAGAGACAGAGACAGAGACTGAGACAGAGACAGAGACAGAGACAGAGACAGAGACAGGGACTGAGACAGAGACAGAGATAGAGACAGACACAGAGACAGAGACAGAGACAGAGACAGAGACAGAGACAGAGACAGAGACGGAGACGGAGACAGAGACGGGGACAGAGATGGAGACCGAGACAGAGACAGAGACAGAGACAGATACAGTGACGGAGACAGAGACGGGGACAGAGACAGAGACAGGGACAGAGACAGAGACAGAGACAGAGACTGAGACAGAGACAGAGATGGAGCCAGAGACAGAGACAGAGACAGAGACGGAGACGGAGCAGAGACATGGACAGAGACATGGACAGAGACAGAGGCAGAGACAGAGACAGAGACAGAGACAGAGACAGAGACAGAGACAGAGACAGAGACAGAGACAGAGACAGAGACAGAGACAGAGACAGAGACAGAGACAGAGACAGAGACAGAGACAGAGACAGAGACAGAGACAGAGACAGAGATGGAGACTGAGACAGAGACAGGGACAGAGACAGAGACGGAGACGGAGACAGAGACAGAGGCAGAGACAGAGACAGAGACAGTGGCAGAGACAGAGATGGAGCCAGAGACAGAGACAGAGGCAGAGACAGAGACAGAGACAGAAACAGAGGCAGAGACAGAGACAGAGACAGAGACAGAGACAGAGACAGAGACAGAGACAGAGACAGAGACAGAGACAGAGACAGAGACAGAGACAGAGACAGAGACAGAGACGGAGACGGAGACAGAGATGGAGCCAGAGACAGAGACAGAGACAGAGACGGAGACGGAGCAGAGACATGGACAGAGACATGGACAGAGACAGAGGCAGAGACAGAGACAGAGACAGAGACAGAGGCAGAGACAGAGACAGAGACAGAGACAGAGACAGAGACAGAGACAGAGACAGAGACAGAGACAGAGACAGAGACAGAGACAGAGACAGAGACAGAGACAGAGACAGAGACAGAGACAGAGATGGAGACTGAGACAGAGACAGAGACAGAGACTGAGACAGAGACAGAGACAGAGACAGAGATGGAGCCAGAGACAGAGACAGAGACAGAGACAAAGACGGAGACGGTGACAGAGACAGGGACAGAGACAGAGACAGAGACAGAGACAGAGACAGAGACAGAGACAGAGACAGAGACAGAGACAGAGACAGAGACAGAGACAGAGACGTAGACAAAGACGGAGGCAAAGACGGAGACAAAGACGGAGACAAATATGGAGACACAGACGGAGACAAATACAGAGACAAAGGCGGTGACAAATATGGAGACAAAGACAGGCACAAAGACGTAGACAAAGACGGAAACAAAGACGGAGACAAAGATGGAGACAAAGGCAGAGACAAAGACGGAGACAGAGACAGAGACAGAGACAGAGACAGAGACTGAGACAGAGACAGAGAGTGAGACAGAGACAGAGACAGAGACTGAGACTGAGACAGAGACAGAGATGGAGCCAGAGACAGAGACAGAGACAGAGACAAAGACGGAGACGGAGACAAAGACAGGCACAAAGACTGAGACAAAGACGAAGGCAAAGACGGAGACAGAGTGTAATATAGAGACAGAGACAGAGACACAGACAGAGACAGAGACAGAGACAGAGACACAGGTGCATGAGACAAAGACCGAGACAAAGGGGCAGGAGACATGGACGGAGACAAAGACGATGACAAAGACGTAGCCAAAGGCGTAGACAAAGACGGAGACAAAGACGGAGACAAAGATGGAGACAAAGGCAGAGACAGAGATGGAGACAGAGACAGAGACAGAGACAGAGACAGAGACTGAGACAGAGACAGAGACAGAGACAGAGACGGGGACAGAGACAGGGACAGGGACAGAGTCAGAGACAGAGACAAAGACAGAGACAGAGACTGAGACGGAGACAGAGATGGAGCCAGAGACAGAGACGGAGACGGAGCAGAGACATGGACAGAGACAGAGGCAGAGACAGAGACAGAGACACAGACAGAGACCGAGACAGAGACAGAGACAAGGACAGAGACAGAGACAGAGACAGAGACAGAGACAGAGACAGAGACAGAGACAGAGACAGAGACAGAGACAGAGACAGAGACGGAGACGGAGACAGAGACGGGGACAGAGATGGAGACAGAGACAGAGACAGAGACAGAGACAGAGACTGAGACAGAGACAGAGACTGAGACTGAGACAGAGACAGAGATGGAGCCAGAGACAGAGACAGAGACAAAGACAGAGACAAAGACAGAGACAGGGACAGAGACAGAGACAGAGACAGGGACCGGGACAGAGCCCGATACAGAGGCAGAGACAGAGACATAGACACAGACAGAGACAGAGGCGCATGAGACAAAGACCGAGACTGAGGGGCAGGAGACATGGACGGAGACAGATACAGAGATGGAGACAGAGACAGAGACAGAGACAGAGACAGAGACAGAGACAGAGACAGAGACAGAGACAGAGACAGAGACAGAGACAGAGACAGAGACGGAGACGGAGACAGAGACGGGGACAGAGACAGAGGCAGAGACACAGACAGAGACAGGCACAGAGACAGAGACAGAGACAGAGACAGAGACGGAGACGGAGACAGAGACAGGGACAGAGACAGAGGCAGAGACAGAGACAGAGACAGAGACGGAGACGGAGACAGAGACGGGGACAGAGACAGAGGCAGAGACAGAGGCAGAGACAGAGACAGAGACAGGCACAGAGACAGAGACAGAGACAGAGACAGAGACAGAGACAGAGACAGAGACAGAGACAGAGACAGAGACAGAGACAGAGACAGAGACAGAGACAGAGACAGAGACAGAGACAGAGACAGAGACAGAGACAGAGACAGAGACAGAGACAGAGACAGAGACAGAGACGGAGACAGAGACAGGGACAGGGACAGAGTCAGAGACAGAGACAAAGACAGAGACAGAGACTGAGAGGGAGACAGAGATGGAGCCAGAGACAGAGACGGAGACGGAGCAGAGACATGGACAGAGACAGAGGCAGAGACAGAGACAGAGACACAGACAGAGACCGAGACAGAGGCAGAGACAGAGACAGAGACAGAGACAGAGACAGAGACAGAGACAGAGACAGAGACAGAGACGGAGACGGAGACAGAGACGGGGACAGAGATGGAGACTAAGACGAAGACAAAGACGGAGGCAAAGACGGAGACAAAGACGGAGACAAAAATGGAGACAAAGGCGGAGACAAAGATGGAGACAGAGACAGAGACAGAGACAGAGACAGAGACAGAGACGGAGACAGAGACAGAGACAGAGACAGAGACAGAGACAGAGACAGAGACAGAGACAGAATGAGAGACAGAGACAGAGACAGAGACAGAGACAGAGACAGAGACAGAGACAGAGACAGAGACAGAGACTGAGACTGAGACAGAGACAGAGATGGAGCCAGAGACAGAGACAGAGACAAGGACGGAGACGGAGACGGAGACAGAGACAGGGACAGAGACAGAGGTAGAGACAGAGACAGAGACAGCGGCAGAGACAGCGACAGAGATGGAGACAGAGACAGAGACAGAGACAGAGACAGAGACAGAGACAGAGACAGAGACAGAGACAGAGACAGAGACAGAGACAGAGACAGAGACAGGGACAGGGACAGAGACAGGGACAGGGACAGAGACAGAGACAGAGATGGAGCCAGAGACAGAGACAGAGACAGAGACGGAGACGGAGCAGAAACATGGACAGAGACAGAGACAGAGACAGAGACAGAGACAGAGACAGAGACAGAGAGAGAGGCAGAGACAGAGACAGAGACAGAGATGGAGACAGAGACAGAGACAGAGACAGAGACTGAGACAGAGACAGAGACAGAGACTGAGACTGAGACAGAGACAAGTAGGAAGACAAAGACGGAGAAAAAGACGGAGACAAAGATGGAGACACAGACAGAGACAAATACGGAGAAAAAAGGCAGAGACAAAGGCGGAGACAGAGACAGAGGCAGAGTCCGATACGGAGACAGAGACAGAGACACAGACACAGACAGAGACAGAGACAGAGACAGAGGCACAGACACAGACAGAGGCAGAGACAGAGACAGAGGTGCATGAGACAAAGCCCGAGACATAGGGGCAGGAGACATAAGCGGAGGCAAAGGCGGAGACAAAGAGGAAGACAACGACGGAGACAAAGACGGAGACAAGGACGGATACAAAGACAGAGACAGAGACAGAGACAGAGACAGAGACAGAGACAGAGACAGAGACAGAGACAGAGACAGAGACAGAGACAGAGACAGAGACAGAGACAGAGACAGAGACAGAGACAGAGACAGAGACAGAGACAGAGACAGAGACAGAGACAGAGACTGAGACAGAGACAGAGATGGAGCCAGAGACAGAGACAGAGACAGAGACGGAGACGGAGCAGAGACATGGACAGAGACATGGACAGAGACAGAGACAGAGACAGAGAGTGAGACAGAGACAGAGACAGAGACTGAGACTGAGACAGAGACAGAGATGGAGCCAGAGACAGAGACAGAGACAGAGACAAAGACGGAGACGGAGACAGAGACAGGGACAGAGACAGAGACAGAGACAGAGACAGAGACAGAGACAGAGACAGAGACAGAGACAGAGACAGAGACAGAGACAGAGACAGAGACAGAGACAGAGACAGAGACAGAGACAGAGACAGAGACAGAGACAGAGACAGAGACAGAGACAGAGACAGAGACAGAGGCAGAGACAGAGACGTAGACAAAGACGGAGGCAAAGACGGAGACAAAGACGGAGACAAATATGGAGACACAGACGGAGACAAATACAGAGACAAAGGCGGTGACAAATATGGAGACAAAGACAGGCACAAAGACGGAGACAAAGACAGAGACAAAGACGGAGACTAAGACGAAGACAAAGACGGAGGCAAAGACGGAGACAAAGACGGAGACAAAGATGGTTACACAGACGGATAGAAATACGGAGACAAAGACAGGCACAAAGACGGAGACAAAGACGAAGGCAAAGACGGAGACAGAGTGTAATATAGAGACAGAGACAGAGACAGAGACAGAGACAGAGACAGAGACAGAGACAGAGACAGAGACAGAGACAGAGACAGAGACAGAGACAGAGACAGAGACAGAGACAGAGACAGAGACAGAGACGGAGACGGAGACAGAGACGGGGACAGAGATGGAGACAGAGACAGAGACAGAGACAGAGACAGAGACAGAGACAGGGACGGAGACAGAGACGGGGACAGAGACAGAGACAGGGACAGAGACAGAGACAGAGACAGAGACAGAGACTGAGACAGAGACAGAGATGGAGCCAGAGACAGAGACAGAGACAGAGACATGGACAGAGACATGGACAAAGACAGTGGCAGAGACAGAGACAGAGACAGAGACAGAGACAGAGACAGAGACAGAGACAGAGACATAGACAGAGACAGAGACAGAGACAGAGACAGAGACAGAGACAGAGACAGAGACAGAGACAGAGACAGAGACAGAGACAGAGACAGAGACAGAGACAGAGACAGAGACAGAGACAGAGACAGAGATGGAGACTGAGACAGAGACAGAGACAGGGACTGAGACAGAGACAGAGATAGAGACAGAGACAGAGACAGAGACTGAGACAGAGACAGAGACAGAGACAGAGACAGAGACGTAGACAAAGTCGGAGGCAAAGACGGAGACAAAGACGGAGACAAATATGGAGACACAGACGGAGACAAATACAGAGACAAAGGCAGTGACAAATATGGAGACAAAGACAGGCACAAAGACGGAGACAAAGACAGAGACAAAGACGGAGACTAAGACGAAGACAAAGACGGAGGCAAAGACGGAGACAAAGACGGAGACAAAGATGGTTACACAGACGGATAGAAATACGGAGACAAAGACAGGCACAAAGACGGAGACAAAGACGAAGGCAAAGACGGAGACAGAGTGTAATATAGAGACAGAGACAGAGACACAGACAGAGACAGAGACAGAGACAGAGACACAGGTGCATGAGACAAAGACCGAGACAAAGGGGCAGGAGACATGGACGGAGACAAAGACGATGACAAAGACGTAGCCAAAGACGTAGACAAAGACGGAAACAAAGACGGAGACAAAGATGGAGACAAAGGCAGAGACGTAGACGGAGACAGAGACAGAGACAGAGACAGAGACAGAGACAGAGACTGAGACAGAGACAGAGACAGAGACAGAGACAGAGACAGGGACAGAGACAGAGACAGAGACATAGACAGAGACAGAGACAGAGACAGAGACAGAGACAGAGACAGAGACAGAGACAGAGACGGAGACAGAGACAGAGACAGAGACAGAGACAGAGACAGAGACAGAGACAGAGACAGAGACAGAGATGGAGACAGAGACAGAGACAGAGACAGAGACTGAGACTGAGACAGAGACAGAGACAGAGACAGAGACAGAGACAGAGACAGAGACAGAGACAGAGACGGATACAGAGACAGAGACAGAGACAGAGACAGAGACAGGGACTGAGACAGAGACAGGGACTGAGACAGAGACAGAGATAGAGACAGAGACAGAGACAGAGACTGAGACAGAGACAGAGACAGAGACAGAGACAGAGACAGAGACAGGGACTGAGACAGAGACAGAGATAGAGACAGACACAGAGACAGAGACAGAGACAGAGACAGAGACAGAGACAGAGACAGAGACAGAGACGGAGACGGAGACAGAGACGGGGACAGAGATGGAGACAGAGACAGAGACAGAGACAGAGACAGATACAGAGACGGAGACAGAGACGGGGACAGAGACAGAGACAGAGACAGAGACAGAGACAGAGACAGATACAGAGACGGAGACAGAGACGGGGACAGAGACAGAGACAGGGACAGAGACAGAGACAGAGACAGAGACTGAGACAGAGACAGAGATGGAGCCAGAGACAGAGACAGAGACAGAGACGGAGACGGAGCAGAGACATGGACAGAGACATGGACAGAGACAGAGGCAGAGACAGAGACAGAGACAGAGACAGAGACAGAGACAGAGACAGAGACAGAGACAGAGACAGAGACAGAGACAGAGACAGAGACAGAGACAGAGACAGAGACAGAGACAGAGACAGAGACAGAGACAGAGACAGAGATGGAGACTGAGACAGAGACAGGGACAGAGACAGAGACGGAGACGGAGACAGAGACAGAGGCAGAGACAGAGACAGAGACAGTGGCAGAGACAGAGATGGAGCCAGAGACAGAGACAGAGGCAGAGACAGAGACAGAGACAGAAACAGAGGCAGAGACAGAGACAGAGACAGAGACAGAGACAGAGACAGAGACAGAGACAGAGACAGAGACAGAGACAGAGACAGAGACAGAGACAGAGACAGAGACAGAGACAGAGACAGAGACAGAGACAGAGACGGAGACGGAGACAGAGATGGAGCCAGAGACAGAGACAGAGACAGAGACGGAGACGGAGCAGAGACAGAGACAGAGACAGAGACAGAGACAGAGACAGAGACAGAGACAGAGACAGAGACAGAGATGGAGACTGAGACAGAGACAGAGACAGAGACTGAGACAGAGACAGAGACTGAGACTGAGACAGAGACAGAGATGGAGCCAGAGACAGAGACAGAGACAGAGACAAAGACGGAGACGGTGACAGAGACAGGGACAGAGACAGAGACAGAGACAGAGACAGAGACAGAGACAGAGACAGAGACAGAGACAGAGACAGAGACAGAGACAGAGACGTAGACAAAGACGGAGGCAAAGACGGAGACAAAGACGGAGACAAATATGGAGACACAGACGGAGACAAATACAGAGACAAAGGTGGTGACAAATATGGAGACAAAGACAGGCACAAAGACGTAGACAAAGACGGAAACAAAGACGGAGACAAAGATGGAGACAAAGGCAGAGACAAAGACGGAGACAGAGACAGAGACAGAGACAGAGACAGAGACTGAGACAGAGACAGAGACAGAGACAGAGACAGAGACAGGGACAGAGACAGAGACAGAGACAGAGACAGAGACAGAGACAGAGACAGAGACAGAGACAGAGACAGAGACAGAGACAGAGACAGAGACAGAGACAGAGACAGAGACAGGGTCTGAGACAGAGACAGGGACTGAGACAGAGACAGAGATAGAGACAGAGACAGAGACAGAGACTGAGACAGAGACAGAGACAGAGACAGAGACAGAGACAGAGACAGAGACAGAGACAGAGACAGAGACAGAGACAGAGACAGAGACAGAGACAGAGACAGGGACTGAGACAGAGACAGAGATAGAGACAGACACAGAGACAGAGACAGAGACAGAGACAGAGACAGAGACAGAGACAGAGACAGAGACAGAGACGGAGACGGAGACAGAGACGGGGACAGAGATGGAGACAGAGACAGAGAGAGAGACAGAGACAGAGACAGAGACAGAGACAGAGACAGAGACTGAGACTGAGACAGAGACAGAGATGGAGCCAGAGACAGAGACAGAGACAGAGACAAAGACGGAGACGGAGACAGAGACAGGGACAGAGACAGAGACAGAGACAGAGACGTAGACAAAGACGGAGGCAAAGACGGAGACAAAGACGGAGACAAATATGGAGACACAGACGGAGACAAATACAGAGACAAAGGCGGTGACAAATATGGAGACAAAGACAGGCACAAAGACGGAGACAAAGATGGTTACACAGACGGATACAAATACGGAGACAAAGACAGGCACCAAGACTGAGACAAAGACGAAGGCAAAGACGGAGACAGAGTGTAATATAGAGACAGAGACAGAGACACAGACAGAGACAGAGACAGAGACAGAGACACAGGTGCATGAGAAAAAGACCGAGACAAAGGGGCAGGAGACATGGACGGAGACAAAGACGATGACAAAGACGTAGCCAAAGGCGTAGACAAAGACGGAGACAAAGACGGAGACAAAGATGGAGACAAAGGCAGAGACAAAGATGGAGACAGAGACAGAGACAGAGACAGAGACAGAGACTGAGACAGAGACAGAGACAGAGACAGAGACGGAGACAGAGACAGGGACAGGGACAGAGTCAGAGACAGAGACAAAGACAGAGACAGAGACTGAGACGGAGACAGAGATGGAGCCAGAGACAGAGACGGAGACGGAGCAGAGACATGGACAGAGACAGAGGCAGAGACAGAGACAGAGACACAGACAGAGACCGAGACAGAGACAGAGACAAGGACAGAGACAGAGACAGAGACAGAGACAGAGACAGAGACAGAGACAGAGACAGAGACAGAGACAGAGACAGAGACAGAGACAGAGACAGAGACAGAGACGGAGACGGAGACAGAGACGGGGACAGAGATGGAGACAGAGACAGAGACAGAGACAGAGACAGAGACAGAGACTGAGACAGAGACAGAGACAGAGACAGAGACAGAGATGGAGACAGAGACAGAGACAGAGACAGAGACTGAGACTGAGACAGAGACAGAGACAGAGACAGAGACAGAGACAGAGACAGAGACAGAGACAGAGACGGAGACAGAGACAGAGACAGAGACAGAGACAGAGACAGGGACTGAGACAGAGACAGGGACTGAGACAGAGACAGAGATAGAGACAGAGACAGAGACAGAGACTGAGACAGAGACAGAGACAGAGACAGAGACAGAGACAGAGACAGAGACAGGGACTGAGACAGAGACAGAGATAGAGACAGACACAGAGACAGAGACAGAGACAGAGACAGAGACAGAGACGGAGACGGAGACAGAGACGGGGACAGAGATGGAGACAGAGACAGAGACAGAGACAGAGACAGATACAGAGACGGAGACAGAGACGGGGACAGAGACAGAGACAGGGACAGAGACAGAGACAGAGACAGAGACTGAGACAGAGACAGAGATGGAGCCAGAGACAGAGACAGAGACAGAGACGGAGACGGAGCAGAGACATGGACAGAGACATGGACAGAGACAGAGGCAGAGACAGAGACAGAGACAGAGACAGAGACAGAGACAGAGACAGAGACAGAGACAGAGACAGAGACAGAGACAGAGACAGAGACAGAGACAGAGACAGAGACAGAGACAGAGACAGAGACAGAGACAGAGATGGAGACTGAGACAGAGACAGGGACAGAGACAGAGACGGAGACGGAGACAGAGACAGAGGCAGAGACAGAGACAGAGACAGTGGCAGAGACAGAGATGGAGCCAGAGACAGAGACAGAGGCAGAGACAGAGACAGAGACAGAAACAGAGGCAGAGACAGAGACAGAGACAGAGACAGAGACAGAGACAGAGACAGAGACAGAGACAGAGACAGAGACAGAGACAGAGACAGAGACAGAGACAGAGACAGAGACGGAGACGGAGACAGAGATGGAGCCAGAGACAGAGACAGAGACAGAGACGGAGACGGAGCAGAGACATGGACAGAGACATGGACAGAGACAGAGGCAGAGACAGAGACAGAGACAGAGACAGAGGCAGAGACAGAGACAGAGACAGAGACAGAGACAGAGACAGAGACAGAGACAGAGACAGAGACAGAGACAGAGACAGAGACAGAGACAGAGACAGAGACAGAGACAGAGATGGAGACTGAGACAGAGACAGAGACAGAGACTGAGACAGAGACAGAGACAGAGACAGAGATGGAGCCAGAGACAGAGACAGAGACAGAGACAAAGACGGAGACGGTGACAGAGACAGGGACAGAGACAGAGACAGAGACAGAGACAGAGACAGAGACAGAGACAGAGACAGAGACAGAGACAGAGACAGAGACAGAGACAGAGACAGAGACAGAGACGTAGACAAAGACGGAGGCAAAGACGGAGACAAAGACGGAGACAAATATGGAGACACAGACGGAGACAAATACAGAGACAAAGGCGGTGACAAATATGGAGACAAAGACAGGCACAAAGACGTAGACAAAGACGGAAACAAAGACGGAGACAAAGATGGAGACAAAGGCAGAGACAAAGACGGAGACAGAGACAGAGACAGAGACAGAGACAGAGACTGAGACAGAGACAGAGAGTGAGACAGAGACAGAGACAGAGACTGAGACTGAGACAGAGACAGAGATGGAGCCAGAGACAGAGACAGAGACAGAGACAAAGACGGAGACGGAGACAAAGACAGGCACAAAGACTGAGACAAAGACGAAGGCAAAGACGGAGACAGAGTGTAATATAGAGACAGAGACAGAGACACAGACAGAGACAGAGACAGAGACAGAGACACAGGTGCATGAGACAAAGACCGAGACAAAGGGGCAGGAGACATGGACGGAGACAAAGACGATGACAAAGACGTAGCCAAAGGCGTAGACAAAGACGGAGACAAAGACGGAGACAAAGATGGAGACAAAGGCAGAGACAGAGATGGAGACAGAGACAGAGACAGAGACAGAGACAGAGACTGAGACAGAGACAGAGACAGAGACAGAGACGGGGACAGAGACAGGGACAGGGACAGAGTCAGAGACAGAGACAAAGACAGAGACAGAGACTGAGACGGAGACAGAGATGGAGCCAGAGACAGAGACGGAGACGGAGCAGAGACATGGACAGAGACAGAGGCAGAGACAGAGACAGAGACACAGACAGAGACCGAGACAGAGACAGAGACAAGGACAGAGACAGAGACAGAGACAGAGACAGAGACAGAGACAGAGACAGAGACAGAGACAGAGACAGAGACAGAGACAGAGACAGAGACGGAGACGGAGACAGAGACGGGGACAGAGATGGAGACAGAGACAGAGACAGAGACAGAGACAGAGACTGAGACAGAGACAGAGACTGAGACTGAGACAGAGACAGAGATGGAGCCAGAGACAGAGACAGAGACAAAGACAGAGACAAAGACAGAGACAGGGACAGAGACAGAGACAGAGACAGGGACCGGGACAGAGCCCGATACAGAGGCAGAGACAGAGACATAGACACAGACAGAGACAGAGGCGCATGAGACAAAGACCGAGACTGAGGGGCAGGAGACATGGACGGAGACAGATACAGAGATGGAGACAGAGACAGAGACAGAGACAGAGACAGAGACAGAGACAGAGACAGAGACAGAGACAGAGACAGAGACAGAGACAGAGACAGAGACAGAGACGGAGACGGAGACAGAGACGGGGACAGAGACAGAGGCAGAGACACAGACAGAGACAGGCACAGAGACAGAGACAGAGACAGAGACAGAGACGGAGACGGAGACAGAGACAGGGACAGAGACAGAGGCAGAGACAGAGACAGAGACAGAGACGGAGACGGAGACAGAGACGGGGACAGAGACAGAGGCAGAGACAGAGGCAGAGACAGAGACAGAGACAGGCACAGAGACAGAGACAGAGACAGAGACAGAGACAGAGACAGAGACAGAGACAGAGACAGAGACAGAGACAGAGACAGAGACAGAGACAGAGACAGAGACAGAGACAGAGACAGAGACAGAGACAGAGACAGAGACAGAGACAGAGACAGAGACAGAGACAGAGACGGAGACAGAGACAGGGACAGGGACAGAGTCAGAGACAGAGACAAAGACAGAGACAGAGACTGAGAGGGAGACAGAGATGGAGCCAGAGACAGAGACGGAGACGGAGCAGAGACATGGACAGAGACAGAGGCAGAGACAGAGACAGAGACACAGACAGAGACCGAGACAGAGGCAGAGACAGAGACAGAGACAGAGACAGAGACAGAGACAGAGACAGAGACAGAGACAGAGACGGAGACGGAGACAGAGACGGGGACAGAGATGGAGACTAAGACGAAGACAAAGACGGAGGCAAAGACGGAGACAAAGACGGAGACAAAAATGGAGACAAAGGCGGAGACAAAGATGGAGACAGAGACAGAGACAGAGACAGAGACAGAGACAGAGACGGAGACAGAGACAGAGACAGAGACAGAGACAGAGACAGAGACAGAGACAGAGACAGAATGAGAGACAGAGACAGAGACAGAGACAGAGACAGAGACAGAGACAGAGACAGAGACAGAGACAGAGACAGAGACTGAGACTGAGACAGAGACAGAGATGGAGCCAGAGACAGAGACAGAGACAAGGACGGAGACGGAGACGGAGACAGAGACAGGGACAGAGACAGAGGTAGAGACAGAGACAGAGACAGCGGCAGAGACAGCGACAGAGATGGAGACAGAGACAGAGACAGAGACAGAGACAGAGACAGAGACAGAGACAGAGACAGAGACAGAGACAGAGACAGAGACAGAGACAGAGACAGAGACAGAGACAGAGACAGGGACAGGGACAGAGACAGGGACAGGGACAGAGACAGAGACAGAGATGGAGCCAGAGACAGAGACAGAGACAGAGACGGAGACGGAGCAGAAACATGGACAGAGACAGAGACAGAGACAGAGACAGAGACAGAGACAGAGACAGAGAGAGAGGCAGAGACAGAGACAGAGACAGAGATGGAGACAGAGACAGAGACAGAGACAGAGACTGAGACAGAGACAGAGACAGAGACTGAGACTGAGACAGAGACAAGTAGGAAGACAAAGACGGAGAAAAAGACGGAGACAAAGATGGAGACACAGACAGAGACAAATACGGAGAAAAAAGGCAGAGACAAAGGCGGAGACAGAGACAGAGGCAGAGTCCGATACGGAGACAGAGACAGAGACACAGACACAGACAGAGACAGAGACAGAGACAGAGGCACAGACACAGACAGAGGCAGAGACAGAGACAGAGGTGCATGAGACAAAGCCCGAGACATAGGGGCAGGAGACATAAGCGGAGGCAAAGGCGGAGACAAAGAGGAAGACAACGACGGAGACAAAGACGGAGACAAGGACGGATACAAAGACAGAGACAGAGACAGAGACAGAGACAGAGACAGAGACAGAGACAGAGACAGAGACAGAGACAGAGACAGAGACAGAGACAGAGACAGAGACAGAGACAGAGACAGAGACAGAGACAGAGACAGAGACAGAGACAGAGACAGAGACAGAGACAGAGACTGAGACAGAGACAGAGATGGAGCCAGAGACAGAGACAGAGACAGAGACGGAGACGGAGCAGAGACATGGACAGAGACATGGACAGAGACAGAGACAGAGACAGAGAGTGAGACAGAGACAGAGACAGAGACTGAGACTGAGACAGAGACAGAGATGGAGCCAGAGACAGAGACAGAGACAGAGACAAAGACGGAGACGGAGACAGAGACAGGGACAGAGACAGAGACAGAGACAGAGACAGAGACAGAGACAGACACAGAGACAGAGACAGAGACAGAGACAGAGACAGAGACAGAGACAGAGACAGAGACAGAGACAGAGACAGAGACAGAGACAGAGACAGAGACAGAGACAGAGACAGAGACAGAGACAGAGACAGAGACAGAGGCAGAGACAGAGACGTAGACAAAGACGGAGGCAAAGACGGAGACAAAGACGGAGACAAATATGGAGACACAGACGGAGACAAATACAGAGACAAAGGCGGTGACAAATATGGAGACAAAGACAGGCACAAAGACGGAGACAAAGACAGAGACAAAGACGGAGACTAAGACGAAGACAAAGACGGAGGCAAAGACGGAGACAAAGACGGAGACAAAGATGGTTACACAGACGGATAGAAATACGGAGACAAAGACAGGCACAAAGACGGAGACAAAGACGAAGGCAAAGACGGAGACAGAGTGTAATATAGAGACAGAGACAGAGACAGAGACAGAGACAGAGACAGAGACAGAGACAGAGACAGAGACAGAGACAGAGACAGAGACAGAGACAGAGACAGAGACAGAGACAGAGACAGAGACAGAGACAGAGACGGAGACGGAGACAGAGACGGGGACAGAGATGGAGACAGAGACAGAGACAGAGACAGAGACAGAGACAGAGACAGGGACGGAGACAGAGACGGGGACAGAGACAGAGACAGGGACAGAGACAGAGACAGAGACAGAGACAGAGACTGAGACAGAGACAGAGATGGAGCCAGAGACAGAGACAGAGACAGAGACATGGACAGAGACATGGACAAAGACAGTGGCAGAGACAGAGACAGAGACAGAGACAGAGACAGAGACAGAGACAGAGACAGAGACAGAGACAGAGACAGAGACAGAGACAGAGACAGAGACAGAGACAGAGACAGAGACAGAGACAGAGACAGAGACAGAGACAGAGACAGAGACAGAGACAGAGACAGAGACAGAGACAGAGACAGAGACAGAGATGGAGACTGAGACAGAGACAGAGACAGGGACTGAGACAGAGACAGAGATAGAGACAGAGACAGAGACAGAGACTGAGACAGAGACAGAGACAGAGACAGAGACAGAGACGTAGACAAAGTCGGAGGCAAAGACGGAGACAAAGACGGAGACAAATATGGAGACACAGACGGAGACAAATACAGAGACAAAGGCAGTGACAAATATGGAGACAAAGACAGGCACAAAGACGGAGACAAAGACAGAGACAAAGACGGAGACTAAGACGAAGACAAAGACGGAGGCAAAGACGGAGACAAAGACGGAGACAAAGATGGTTACACAGACGGATAGAAATACGGAGACAAAGACAGGCACAAAGACGGAGACAAAGACGAAGGCAAAGACGGAGACAGAGTGTAATATAGAGACAGAGACAGAGACACAGACAGAGACAGAGACAGAGACAGAGACACAGGTGCATGAGACAAAGACCGAGACAAAGGGGCAGGAGACATGGACGGAGACAAAGACGATGACAAAGACGTAGCCAAAGACGTAGACAAAGACGGAAACAAAGACGGAGACAAAGATGGAGACAAAGGCAGAGACGTAGACGGAGACAGAGACAGAGACAGAGACAGAGACAGAGACAGAGACTGAGACAGAGACAGAGACAGAGACAGAGACAGAGACAGGGACAGAGACAGAGACAGAGACATAGACAGAGACAGAGACAGAGACAGAGACAGAGACAGAGACAGAGACAGAGACAGAGACAGAGACGGAGACAGAGACAGAGACAGAGACAGAGACAGAGACAGAGACAGAGACAGAGACAGAGACAGAGATGGAGACAGAGACAGAGACAGAGACAGAGACTGAGACTGAGACAGAGACAGAGACAGAGACAGAGACAGAGACAGAGACAGAGACAGAGACAGAGACAGAGACGGATACAGAGACAGAGACAGAGACAGAGACAGAGACAGGGACTGAGACAGAGACAGGGACTGAGACAGAGACAGAGATAGAGACAGAGACAGAGACAGAGACTGAGACAGAGACAGAGACAGAGACAGAGACAGAGACAGAGACAGGGACTGAGACAGAGACAGAGATAGAGACAGACACAGAGACAGAGACAGAGACAGAGACAGAGACAGAGACAGAGACAGAGACAGAGACGGAGACGGAGACAGAGACGGGGACAGAGATGGAGACAGAGACAGAGACAGAGACAGAGACAGATACAGAGACGGAGACAGAGACGGGGACAGAGACAGAGACAGAGACAGAGACAGAGACAGAGACAGATACAGAGACGGAGACAGAGACGGGGACAGAGACAGAGACAGGGACAGAGACAGAGACAGAGACAGAGACTGAGACAGAGACAGAGATGGAGCCAGAGACAGAGACAGAGACAGAGACGGAGACGGAGCAGAGACATGGACAGAGACATGGACAGAGACAGAGGCAGAGACAGAGACAGAGACAGAGACAGAGACAGAGACAGAGACAGAGACAGAGACAGAGACAGAGACAGAGACAGAGACAGAGACAGAGACAGAGACAGAGACAGAGACAGAGACAGAGACAGAGACAGAGACAGAGACAGAGACAGAGATGGAGACTGAGACAGAGACAGGGACAGAGACAGAGACGGAGACGGAGACAGAGACAGAGGCAGAGACAGAGACAGAGACAGTGGCAGAGACAGAGATGGAGCCAGAGACAGAGACAGAGGCAGAGACAGAGACAGAGACAGAAACAGAGGCAGAGACAGAGACAGAGACAGAGACAGAGACAGAGACAGAGACAGAGACAGAGACAGAGACAGAGACAGAGACAGAGACAGAGACAGAGACAGAGACAGAGACAGAGACGGAGACGGAGACAGAGATGGAGCCAGAGACAGAGACAGAGACAGAGACGGAGACGGAGCAGAGACAGAGACAGAGACAGAGACAGAGACAGAGACAGAGACAGAGACAGAGACAGAGACAGAGATGGAGACTGAGACAGAGACAGAGACAGAGACTGAGACAGAGACAGAGACTGAGACTGAGACAGAGACAGAGATGGAGCCAGAGACAGAGACAGAGACAGAGACAAAGACGGAGACGGTGACAGAGACAGGGACAGAGACAGAGACAGAGACAGAGACAGAGACAGAGACAGAGACAGAGACAGAGACAGAGACAGAGACAGAGACAGAGACGTAGACAAAGACGGAGGCAAAGACGGAGACAAAGACGGAGACAAATATGGAGACACAGACGGAGACAAATACAGAGACAAAGGCGGTGACAAATATGGAGACAAAGACAGGCACAAAGACGTAGACAAAGACGGAAACAAAGACGGAGACAAAGATGGAGACAAAGGCAGAGACAAAGACGGAGACAGAGACAGAGACAGAGACAGAGACAGAGACTGAGACAGAGACAGAGACAGAGACAGAGACAGAGACAGGGACAGAGACAGAGACAGAGACAGAGACAGAGACAGAGACAGAGACAGAGACAGAGACAGAGACAGAGACAGAGACAGAGACAGAGACAGAGACAGAGACAGAGACAGAGACAGGGTCTGAGACAGAGACAGGGACTGAGACAGAGACAGAGATAGAGACAGAGACAGAGACAGAGACTGAGACAGAGACAGAGACAGAGACAGAGACAGAGACAGAGACAGAGACAGAGACAGAGACAGAGACAGAGACAGAGACAGAGACAGAGACAGAGACAGAGACAGAGACAGAGACAGAGACAGGGACTGAGACAGAGACAGAGATAGAGACAGACACAGAGACAGAGACAGAGACAGAGACAGAGACAGAGACAGAGACAGAGACAGAGACAGAGACGGAGACGGAGACAGAGACGGGGACAGAGATGGAGACAGAGACAGAGAGAGAGACAGAGACAGAGACAGAGACAGAGACAGAGACAGAGACTGAGACTGAGACAGAGACAGAGATGGAGCCAGAGACAGAGACAGAGACAGAGACAAAGACGGAGACGGAGACAGAGACAGGGACAGAGACAGAGACAGAGACAGAGACGTAGACAAAGACGGAGGCAAAGACGGAGACAAAGACGGAGACAAATATGGAGACACAGACGGAGACAAATACAGAGACAAAGGCGGTGACAAATATGGAGACAAAGACAGGCACAAAGACGGAGACAAAGATGGTTACACAGACGGATACAAATACGGAGACAAAGACAGGCACCAAGACTGAGACAAAGACGAAGGCAAAGACGGAGACAGAGTGTAATATAGAGACAGAGACAGAGACACAGACAGAGACAGAGACAGAGACAGAGACACAGGTGCATGAGAAAAAGACCGAGACAAAGGGGCAGGAGACATGGACGGAGACAAAGACGATGACAAAGACGTAGCCAAAGGCGTAGACAAAGACGGAGACAAAGACGGAGACAAAGATGGAGACAAAGGCAGAGACAAAGATGGAGACAGAGACAGAGACAGAGACAGAGACAGAGACTGAGACAGAGACAGAGACAGAGACAGAGACGGAGACAGAGACAGGGACAGGGACAGAGTCAGAGACAGAGACAAAGACAGAGACAGAGACTGAGACGGAGACAGAGATGGAGCCAGAGACAGAGACGGAGACGGAGCAGAGACATGGACAGAGACAGAGGCAGAGACAGAGACAGAGACACAGACAGAGACCGAGACAGAGACAGAGACAAGGACAGAGACAGAGACAGAGACAGAGACAGAGACAGAGACAGAGACAGAGACAGAGACAGAGACAGAGACAGAGACAGAGACAGAGACAGAGACAGAGACGGAGACGGAGACAGAGACGGGGACAGAGATGGAGACAGAGACAGAGACAGAGACAGAGACAGAGACTGAGACAGAGACAGAGACAGAGACAGAGACAGAGATGGAGACAGAGACAGAGACAGAGACAGAGACTGAGACTGAGACAGAGACAGAGACAGAGACAGAGACAGAGACAGAGACAGAGACAGAGACAGAGACGGAGACAGAGACAGAGACAGAGACAGAGACAGAGACAGGGACTGAGACAGAGACAGGGACTGAGACAGAGACAGAGATAGAGACAGAGACAGAGACAGAGACTGAGACAGAGACAGAGACAGAGACAGAGACAGAGACAGAGACAGAGACAGGGACTGAGACAGAGACAGAGATAGAGACAGACACAGAGACAGAGACAGAGACAGAGACAGAGACAGAGACGGAGACGGAGACAGAGACGGGGACAGAGATGGAGACAGAGACAGAGACAGAGACAGAGACAGATACAGAGACGGAGACAGAGACGGGGACAGAGACAGAGACAGGGACAGAGACAGAGACAGAGACAGAGACTGAGACAGAGACAGAGATGGAGCCAGAGACAGAGACAGAGACAGAGACGGAGACGGAGCAGAGACATGGACAGAGACATGGACAGAGACAGAGGCAGAGACAGAGACAGAGACAGAGACAGAGACAGAGACAGAGACAGAGACAGAGACAGAGACAGAGACAGAGACAGAGACAGAGACAGAGACAGAGACAGAGACAGAGACAGAGACAGAGACAGAGACAGAGACAGAGACAGAGACAGAGACAGAGACAGAGACAGAGACAGAGATGGAGACTGAGACAGAGACAGGGACAGAGACAGAGACGGAGACGGAGACAGAGACAGAGGCAGAGACAGAGACAGAGACAGTGGCAGAGACAGAGACAGAGACAGAGACAGAGACAGAGACAGAGACAGAGACAGAGACAGAGACAGAGACAGAGACAGAGACAGAGACAGAGACAGAGACAGAGACAGAGACAGAGACAGAGACAGAGACAGAGACAGAGACAGAGACAGAGACAGAGACAGAGACAGAGACAGAGACAGAGACAGAGACAGAGACGGAGACGGAGACAGAGACGGGGACAGAGATGGAGACAGAGACAGAGACAGAGACAGAGACAGAGACAGAGACGGAGACAGAGACGGGGACAGAGACAGAGACAGGGACAGAGACAGAGACAGAGACAGAGACTGAGACAGAGACAGAGATGGAGCCAGAGACAGAGACAGAGACAGAGACGGAGACGGAGCAGAGACATGGACAGAGACATGGACAGAGACAGAGGCAGAGACAGAGACAGAGACAGAGACAGAGACAGAGACAGAGACAGAGACAGAGACAGAGATGGAGACTGAGACAGAGACAGAGACAGAGAGAGAGACAGAGACAGAGACAGAGACTGAGACTGAGACAGAGACAGAGATGGAGCCAGAGACAGAGACAGAGACAGAGACAAAGACGGAGACGGAGACAGAGACAGGGACAGAGACAGAGACAGAGACAGAGACGTAGACAAAGACGGAGGCAAAGACGGAGACAAAGACGGAGACAAATATGGAGACACAGACGGAGACAAATACAGAGACAAAGGCGGTGACAAATATGGAGACAAAGACAGGCACAAAGACGGAGACAAAGATGGTTACACAGACGGATACAAATACGGAGACAAAGACAGGCACCAAGACTGAGACAAAGACGAAGGCAAAGACGGAGACAGAGTGTAATATAGAGACAGAGACAGAGACACAGACAGAGACAGAGACAGAGACAGAGACACAGGTGCATGAGAAAAAGACCGAGACAAAGGGGCAGGAGACATGGACGGAGACAAAGACGATGACAAAGACGTAGCCAAAGGCGTAGACAAAGACGGAGACAAAGACGGAGACAAAGATGGAGACAAAGGCAGAGACAAAGATGGAGACAGAGACAGAGACAGAGACAGAGACAGAGACTGAGACAGAGACAGAGACAGAGACAGAGACGGAGACAGAGACAGGGACAGGGACAGAGTCAGAGACAGAGACAAAGACAGAGACAGAGACTGAGACGGAGACAGAGATGGAGCCAGAGACAGAGACGGAGACGGAGCAGAGACATGGACAGAGACAGAGGCAGAGACAGAGACAGAGACACAGACAGAGACCGAGACAGAGACAGAGACAAGGACAGAGACAGAGACAGAGACAGAGACAGAGACAGAGACAGAGACAGAGACAGAGACAGAGACAGAGACAGAGACAGAGACAGAGACAGAGACAGAGACGGAGACGGAGACAGAGACGGGGACAGAGATGGAGACAGAGACAGAGACAGAGACAGAGACAGAGACTGAGACAGAGACAGAGACAGAGACTGAGACTGAGACAGAGACAGAGATGGAGCCAGAGACAGAGACAGAGACAAAGACAGAGACAGGGACAGAGACAGAGACAGAGACAGGGACCGGGACAGAGCCCGATACAGAGGCAGAGACAGAGACATAGACACAGACAGAGACAGAGGCGCATGAGACAAAGACCGAGACTGAGGGGCAGGAGACATGGACGGAGACAGATACAGAGATGGAGACAGAGACAGAGACAGAGACAGAGACAGAGACAGAGACAGAGACAGAGACGGAGACGGAGACAGAGACGGGGACAGAGACAGAGGCAGAGACAGAGACAGAGACAGGCACAGAGACAGAGACAGAGACAGAGACGGAGACGGAGACAGAGACAGGGACAGAGACAGAGACAGAGACGGAGACGGAGACAGAGACGGGGACAGAGATGGAGACAGAGACAGAGACAGAGACAGAGAGAGAGACAGAGACGGAGACAGAGACGGGGACAGAGACAGAGACAGGGACAGAGACAGAGACAGAGACAGAGACTGAGACAGAGACAGAGATGGAGCCAGAGACAGAGACAGAGACAGAGACGGAGACGGAGCAGAGACATGGACAGAGACATGGACAGAGACAGAGGCAGAGACAGAGACAGAGACGGAGACAGAGACAGAGACAGAGACAGAGACAGAGACAGAGATGGAGACTGAGACAGAGACAGAGACAGAGAGAGAGACAGAGACAGAGACAGAGACTGAGACTGAGACAGAGACAGAGATGGAGCCAGAGACAGAGACAGAGACAGAGACAAAGACGGAGACGGAGACAGAGACAGGGACAGAGACAGAGACAGAGACAGAGACGTAGACAAAGACGGAGGCAAAGACGGAGACAAAGACGGAGACAAATATGGAGACACAGACGGAGACAAATACAGAGACAAAGGCGGTGACAAATATGGAGACAAAGACAGGCACAAAGACGGAGACAAAGACAGAGACAAAGACGGAGACTAAGACGAAGACAAAGACGGAGGCAAAGACGGAGACAAAGACGGAGACAAAGATGGTTACACAGACGGATAGAAATACGGAGACAAAGACAGGCACAAAGACGGAGACAAAGACGAAGGCAAAGACGGAGACAGAGTGTAATATACAGACAGAGACAGAGACACAGACAGAGACAGAGACAGAGACAGAGACACAGGTGCATGAGACAAAGACCGAGACAAAGGGGCAGGAGACATGGACGGAGACAAAGACGATGACAAAGACGTAGCCAAAGACGTAGACAAAGACGGAAACAAAGACGGAGACAAAGATGGAGACAAAGGCAGAGACAAAGACGGAGACAGAGACAGAGACAGAGACAGAGACAGAGACTGAGACAGAGACAGAGACAGAGACAGAGACAGAGACAGAGACAGGGACAGAGACAGAGACGGAGACAGAGACAGAGACAGAGGCAGAGACAGAGACAGAGACAGAGGCAGAGACAGAGATGGAGCCAGAGACAGAGACAGAGGCAGAGACAGAGACAGAGACAGAAACAGAGGCAGAGACAGAGACAGAGACAGAGACAGAGACAGAGACAGAGACAGAGACAGAGACAGAGACAGAGACAGAGACAGAGACAGAGACGGAGACGGAGACAGAGACGGGGACAGAGATGGAGACAGAGACAGAGACAGAGACAGAGACAGAGACAGAGACAGGGACGGAGACAGAGACGGGGACAGAGACAGAGACAGGGACAGAGACAGAGACAGAGACAGAGACAGAGACTGAGACAGAGACAGAGACAGAGACAGAGACAGAGACATGGACAGAGACATGGACAGAGACATGGACAGAGACAGAGGCAGAGACAGAGACAGAGACAGAGACAGAGACAGAGACAGAGACAGAGACAGAGACAGAGACAGAGACAGAGACAGAGACAGAGACAGAGACAGAGACAGAGACAGAGACAGAGACAGAGACAGAGACAGAGACAGAGACAGAGACAGAGACAGAGACAGAGACAGAGACAGAGACAGAGATGGAGACTGAGACAGAGACAGAGACAGGGACTGAGACAGAGACAGAGATAGAGACAGAGACAGAGACAGAGACTGAGACAGAGACAGAGACAGAGACAGAGACAGAGACGTAGACAAAGTCGGAGGCAAAGACGGAGACAAAGACGGAGACAAATATGGAGACACAGACGGAGACAAATACAGAGACAAAGGCAGTGACAAATATGGAGACAAAGACAGGCACAAAGACGGAGACAAAGACAGAGACAAAGACGGAGACTAAGACGAAGACAAAGACGGAGGCAAAGACGGAGACAAAGACGGAGACAAAGATGGTTACACAGACGGATAGAAATACGGAGACAAAGACAGGCACAAAGACGGAGACAAAGACGGAAACAAAGACGGAGACAAAGATGGAGACAAAGGCAGAGACAAAGACGGAGACAGAGACAGACACAGAGACAGAGACAGAGACAGAGACTGAGACAGAGACAGAGACAGAGACAGAGACAGAGACAGGGACAGAGACAGAGACAGAGACATAGACAGAGACAGAGACAGAGACACAGACAGAGACAGAGACAGAGACAGAGACAGAGACAGAGACGGAGACAGAGACAGAGACAGAGACAGAGACAGAGACAGAGACAGAGACAGAGACAGAGACAGAGATGGAGACAGAGACAGAGACAGAGACAGAGACTGAGACTGAGACAGAGACAGAGACAGAGACAGAGACAGAGACAGAGACAGAGACAGAGACGGAGACAGAGACAGAGACAGAGACAGAGACAGAGACAGGGACTGAGACAGAGACAGGGACTGAGACAGAGACAGAGATAGAGACAGAGACAGAGACAGAGACTGAGAGAGAGACAGAGACAGAGACAGAGACAGAGACAGAGACAGGGACTGAGACAGAGACAGAGATAGAGACAGACACAGAGACAGAGACAGAGACAGAGACTGAGACAGAGACAGAGACAGAGACAGAGACAGAGACAGAGACAGAGACAGAGACAGAGACAGAGATGGAGACAGAGACAGAGACAGAGACAGAGACAGAGACAGAGACAGAGACAGAGACGGAGACGGAGACAGAGACGGGGACAGAGACAGAGGCAGAGACAGAGACAGAGACAGGCACAGAGACAGAGACAGAGACAGAGACGGAGACGGAGACAGAGACAGGGACAGAGACAGAGACAGAGACGGAGACGGAGACAGAGACGGGGACAGAGATGGAGACAGAGACAGAGAGAGAGACAGAGACGGAGACAGAGACGGAGACAGAGACGGGGACAGAGACAGAGACAGGGACAGAGACAGAGACAGAGACAGAGACTGAGACAGAGACAGAGATGGAGCCAGAGACAGAGACAGAGACAGAGACGGAGACGGAGCAGAGACATGGACAGAGACATGGACAGAGACAGAGGCAGAGACAGAGACAGAGACAGAGACAGAGACAGAGACAGAGACAGAGACAGAGACAGAGATGGAGACTGAGACAGAGACAGAGACAGAGAGAGAGACAGAGACAGAGACAGAGACTGAGACTGAGACAGAGACAGAGATGGAGCCAGAGACAGAGACAGAGACAGAGACAAAGACGGAGACGGAGACAGAGACAGGGACAGAGACAGAGACAGAGACAGAGACGTAGACAAAGACGGAGGCAAAGACGGAGACAAAGACGGAGACAAATATGGAGACACAGACGGAGACAAATACAGAGACAAAGGCGGTGACAAATATGGAGACAAAGACAGGCACAAAGACGGAGACAAGGATGGTTACACAGACGGATACAAATACGGAGACAAAGACAGGCACCAAGACTGAGACAAAGACGAAGGCAAAGACGGAGACAGAGTGTAATATAGAGACAGAGACAGAGACACAGACAGAGACAGAGACAGAGACAGAGACACAGGTGCATGAGAAAAAGACCGAGACAAAGGTGCAGGAGACATGGACGGAGACAAAGACGATGACAAAGACGTAGCCAAAGGCGTAGACAAAGACGGAGACAAAGACGGAGACAAAGATGGAGACAAAGGCAGAGACAAAGATGGAGACAGAGACAGAGACAGAGACAGAGACAGAGACTGAGACAGAGACAGAGACAGAGACAGAGACGGAGACAGAGACAGGGACAGGGACAGAGTCAGAGACAGAGACAAAGACAGAGACAGAGACTGAGACGGAGACAGAGATGGAGCCAGAGACAGAGACGGAGACGGAGCAGAGACATGGACAGAGACAGAGGCAGAGACAGAGACAGAGACACAGACAGAGACCGAGACAGAGACAGAGACAAGGACAGAGACAGAGACAGAGACAGAGACAGAGACAGAGACAGAGACGGAGACGGAGACAGAGACGGGGACAGAGATGGAGACAGAGACAGAGACAGAGACAGAGACAGAGACTGAGACAGAGACAGAGACAGAGACTGAGACTGAGACAGAGACAGAGATGGAGCCAGAGACAGAGACAGAGACAAAGACAGAGACAGGGACAGAGACAGAGACAGAGACAGGGACCGGGACAGAGCCCGATACAGAGGCAGAGACAGAGACATAGACACAGACAGAGACAGAGGCGCATGAGACAAAGACCGAGACTGAGGGGCAGGAGACATGGACGGAGACAGATACAGAGATGGAGACAGAGACAGAGACAGAGACAGAGACAGAGACAGAGACAGAGACAGAGACGGAGACGGAGACAGAGACGGGGACAGAGACAGAGGCAGAGACAGAGACAGAGACAGGCACAGAGACAGAGACAGAGACAGAGACGGAGACGGAGACAGAGACAGGGACAGAGACAGAGACAGAGACGGAGACGGAGACAGAGACGGGGACAGAGATGGAGACAGAGACAGAGACAGAGACAGAGAGAGAGACAGAGACGGAGACAGAGACGGGGACAGAGACAGAGACAGGGACAGAGACAGAGACAGAGACAGAGACTGAGACAGAGACAGAGATGGAGCCAGAGACAGAGACAGAGACAGAGACGGAGACGGAGCAGAGACATGGACAGAGACATGGACAGAGACAGAGGCAGAGACAGAGACAGAGACAGAGACAGAGACAGAGACAGAGACAGAGACAGAGACAGAGACAGAGACAGAGATGGAGACTGAGACAGAGACAGAGACAGAGAGAGAGACAGAGACAGAGACAGAGACTGAGACTGAGACAGAGACAGAGACAAAGACGGAGACGGAGACAGAGACAGGGACAGAGACAGAGACAGAGACAGAGACGTAGACAAAGACGGAGGCAAAGACGGAGACAAAGACGGAGACAAATATGGAGACACAGACGGAGACAAATACAGAGACAAAGGCGGTGACAAATATGGAGACAAAGACAGGCACAAAGACGGAGACAAAGACAGAGACAAAGACGGAGACTAAGACGAAGACAAAGACGGAGGCAAAGACGGAGACAAAGACGGAGACAAAGATGGTTACACAGACGGATAGAAATACGGAGACAAAGACAGGCACAAAGACGGAGACAAAGACGAAGGCAAAGACGGAGATAGAGTGTAATATAGAGACAGAGACAGAGACACAGACAGAGACAGAGACAGAGACAGAGACACAGGTGCATGAGACAAAGACCGAGACAAAGGGGCAGGAGACATGGACGGAGACAAAGACGATGACAAAGACGTAGCCAAAGACGTAGACAAAGACGGAAACAAAGACGGAGACAAAGATGGAGACAAAGGCAGAGACAAAGACGGAGACAGAGACAGAGACAGAGACAGAGACAGAGACTGAGACAGAGACAGAGACAGAGACAGAGACAGAGACAGAGACAGGGACAGAGACAGAGACGGAGACAGAGACAGAGACAGAGGCAGAGACAGAGACAGAGACAGAGGCAGAGACAGAGATGGAGCCAGAGACAGAGACAGAGGCAGAGACAGAGACAGAGACAGAAACAGAGGCAGAGACAGAGACAGAGACAGAGACAGAGACAGAGACAGAGACAGAGACAGAGACAGAGACAGAGACAGAGACAGAGACAGAGACAGAGACAGAGACAGAGACGGAGACGGAGACAGAGACGGGGACAGAGATGGAGACAGAGACAGAGACAGAGACAGAGACAGAGACAGAGACAGGGACGGAGACAGAGACGGGGACAGAGACAGAGACAGGGACAGAGACAGAGACAGAGACAGAGACAGAGACTGAGACAGAGACAGAGATGGAGCCAGAGACAGAGACAGAGACAGAGACATGGACAGAGACATGGACAGAGACAGAGGCAGAGACAGAGACAGAGACAGAGACAGAGACAGAGACAGAGACAGAGACAGAGACAGAGACAGAGACAGAGACAGAGACAGAGACAGAGACAGAGACAGAGACAGAGACAGAGACAGAGACAGAGACAGAGACAGAGACAGAGACAGAGACAGCGACAGAGACAGAGACAGAGACAGAGACAGAGACAGAGACAGAGACAGAGATGGAGACTGAGACAGAGACAGAGACAGGGACTGAGACAGAGACAGAGATAGAGACAGAGACAGAGACAGAGACTGAGACAGAGACAGAGACAGAGACAGAGACAGAGACAGAGACGTAGACAAAGTCGGAGGCAAAGACGGAGACAAAGACGGAGACAAATATGGAGACACAGACGGAGACAAATACAGAGACAAAGGCAGTGACAAATATGGAGACAAAGACAGGCACAAAGACGGAGACAAAGACAGAGACAAAGACGGAGACTAAGACGAAGACAAAGACGGAGGCAAAGACGGAGACAAAGACGGAGACAAAGATGGTTACACAGACGGATAGAAATACGGAGACAAAGACAGGCACAAAGACGGAGACAAAGACGAAGGCAAAGACGGAGACAGAGTGTAATATAGAGACAGAGACAGAGACACAGACAGAGACAGAGACAGAGACAGAGACACAGGTGCATGAGACAAAGACCGAGACAAAGGGGCAGGAGACATGGACGGAGACAAAGACGATGACAAAGACGTAGCCAAAGACGTAGACAAAGACGGAAACAAAGACGGAGACAAAGATGGAGACAAAGGCAGAGACAAAGACGGAGACAGAGACAGAGACAGAGACAGAGACAGAGACAGAGACTGAGACAGAGACAGAGACAGAGACAGAGACAGAGACAGGGACAGAGACAGAGACAGAGACATAGACAGAGACAGAGACAGAGACAGAGACAGAGACAGAGACAGAGACAGAGACAGAGACGGAGACAGAGACAGAGACAGAGACAGAGACAGAGACAGAGACAGAGACAGAGACAGAGACAGAGATGGAGACAGAGACAGAGACAGAGACAGAGACTGAGACTGAGACAGAGACAGAGACAGAGACAGAGACAGAGACAGAGACAGAGACAGAGACGGAGACAGAGACAGAGACAGAGACAGAGACAGAGACAGGGACTGAGACAGAGACAGGGACTGAGACAGAGACAGAGATAGAGACAGAGACAGAGACAGAGACTGAGACAGAGACAGAGACAGAGACAGAGACAGAGACAGAGACAGGGACTGAGACAGAGACAGAGATAGAGACAGACACAGAGACAGAGACAGAGACAGAGACAGAGACTGAGACAGAGACAGAGACAGAGACAGAGACAGAGACAGAGACAGAGACAGAGACAGAGACAGAGACAGAGATGGAGACAGAGACAGAGACAGAGACAGAGACAGAGACAGAGACAGAGACAGAGACGGAGACGGAGACAGAGACGGGGACAGAGACAGAGGCAGAGACAGAGACAGAGACAGGCACAGAGACAGAGACAGAGACAGAGACGGAGACGGAGACAGAGACAGGGACAGAGACAGAGACAGAGACGGAGACGGAGACAGAGACGGGGACAGAGATGGAGACAGAGACAGAGAGAGAGACAGAGACGGAGACAGAGACGGGGACAGAGACAGAGACAGGGACAGAGACAGAGACAGAGACAGAGACTGAGACAGAGACAGAGATGGAGCCAGAGACAGAGACAGAGACAGAGACGGAGACGGAGCAGAGACATGGACAGAGACATGGACAGAGACAGAGGCAGAGACAGAGACAGAGACAGAGACAGAGACAGAGACAGAGACAGAGACAGAGACAGAGATGGAGACTGAGACAGAGACAGAGACAGAGAGAGAGACAGAGACAGAGACAGAGACTGAGACTGAGACAGAGACAGAGATGGAGCCAGAGACAGAGACAGAGACAGAGACAAAGACGGAGACGGAGACAGAGACAGGGACAGAGACAGAGACAGAGACAGAGACGTAGACAAAGACGGAGGCAAAGACGGAGACAAAGACGGAGACAAATATGGAGACACAGACGGAGACAAATACAGAGACAAAGGCGGTGACAAATATGGAGACAAAGACAGGCACAAAGACGGAGACAAGGACAGAGACAAAGACGGAGACTAAGACGAAGACAAAGACGGAGGCAAAGACGGAGACAAAGACGGAGACAAAGATGGTTACACAGACGGATAGAAATACGGAGACAAAGACAGGCACAAAGACGGAGACAAAGACGAAGGCAAAGACGGAGACAGAGTGTAATATAGAGACAGAGACAGAGACACAGACAGAGACAGAGACAGAGACAGAGACACAGGTGCATGAGACAAAGACCGAGACAAAGGGGCAGGAGACATGGACGGAGACAAAGACGATGACAAAGACGTAGCCAAAGACGTAGACAAAGACGGAAACAAAGACGGAGACAAAGATGGAGACAAAGGCAGAGACAAAGACGGAGACAGAGACAGAGACAGAGACAGAGACAGAGACTGAGACAGAGACAGAGACAGAGACAGAGACAGAGACAGAGACAGGGACAGAGACAGAGACGGAGACAGAGACAGAGACAGAGGCAGAGACAGAGACAGAGACAGAGGCAGAGACAGAGATGGAGCCAGAGACAGAGACAGAGGCAGAGACAGAGACAGAGACAGAAACAGAGGCAGAGACAGAGACAGAGACAGAGACAGAGACAGAGACAGAGACAGAGACAGAGACAGAGACAGAGACAGAGACAGAGACAGAGACAGAGACAGAGACAGAGACAGAGACAGAGACAGAGACAGAGACGGAGACGGAGACAGAGACGGGGACAGAGATGGAGACAGAGACAGAGACAGAGACAGAGACAGAGACAGAGACAGGGACGGAGACAGAGACGGGGACAGAGACAGAGACAGGGACAGAGACAGAGACAGAGACAGAGACAGAGACTGAGACAGAGACAGAGATGGAGCCAGAGACAGAGACAGAGACAGAGACATGGACAGAGACATGGACAGAGACAGAGGCAGAGACAGAGACAGAGACAGAGACAGAGACAGAGACAGAGACAGAGACAGAGACAGGGACAGAGACAGAGACAGAGATAGAGACAGAGACAGAGACAGAGACTGAGACAGAGACAGAGACAGAGACAGAGACAGAGACGTAGACAAAGTCGGAGGCAAAGACGGAGACAAAGACGGAGACAAATATGGAGACACAGACGGAGACAAATACAGAGACAAAGGCAGTGACAAATATGGAGACAAAGACAGGCACAAAGACGGAGACAAAGACAGAGACAAAGACGGAGACTAAGACGAAGACAAAGACGGAGGCAAAGACGGAGACAAAGACGGAGACAAAGATGGTTACACAGACGGATAGAAATACGGAGACAAAGACAGGCACAAAGACGGAGACAAAGACGAAGGCAAAGACGGAGACAGAGTGTAATATAGAGACAGAGACAGAGACACAGACAGAGACAGAGACAGAGACAGAGACACAGGTGCATGAGACAAAGACCGAGACAAAGGGGCAGGAGACATGGACGGAGACAAAGACGATGACAAAGACGTAGCCAAAGACGTAGACAAAGACGGAAACAAAGACGGAGACAAAGATGGAGACAAAGGCAGAGACAAAGACGGAGACAGAGACAGAGACAGAGACAGAGACAGAGACAGAGACTGAGACAGAGACAGAGACAGAGACAGAGACAGAGACAGGGACAGAGACAGAGACAGAGACATAGACAGAGACAGAGACAGAGACAGAGACAGAGACAGAGACAGAGACAGAGACAGAGACAGAGACGGAGACAGAGACAGAGACAGAGACAGAGACAGAGACAGAGACAGAGACAGAGACAGAGACAGAGATGGAGACAGAGACAGAGACAGAGACAGAGACTGAAACTGAGACAGAGACAGAGACAGAGACAGAGACAGAGACAGAGACAGAGACAGAGACTGAGACAGAGACAGAGACAGAGACAGAGACAGAGACAGGGACTGAGACAGAGACAGGGACTGAGACAGAGACAGAGATAGAGACAGAGACAGAGACAGAGACTGAGACAGAGACAGAGACAGAGACAGAGACAGAGACAGAGACAGGGACTGAGACAGAGACAGAGATAGAGACAGACACAGAGACAGAGACAGAGACAGAGACAGAGACAGAGACAGAGACAGAGACGGAGACGGAGACAGAGACGGGGACAGAGATGGAGACAGAGACAGAGACAGAGACAGAGACAGATACAGAGACGGAGACAGAGACGGGGACAGAGACAGAGACAGAGACAGAGACAGAGACAGAGACAGATACAGAGACGGAGACAGAGACGGGGACAGAGACAGAGACAGGGACAGAGACAGAGACAGAGACAGAGACTGAGACAGAGACAGAGATGGAGCCAGAGACAGAGACAGAGACAGAGACGGAGACGGAGCAGAGACATGGACAGAGACAGGGACAGAGACAGAGGCAGAGACAGAGACAGAGACAGAGACAGAGACAGAGACAGAGACAGAGACAGAGACAGAGACAGAGACAGAGACAGAGACAGAGACAGAGACAGAGACAGAGACAGAGACAGAGACAGAGACAGAGACGGAGACGGAGACAGAGACGGGGACAGAGATGGAGACAGAGACAGAGACAGAGACAGAGACAGAGACTGAGACAGAGACAGAGACTGAGACTGAGACAGAGACAGAGATGGAGCCAGAGACAGAGACAGAGACAAAGACAGAGACAGGGACAGAGACAGAGACAGAGACAGGGACCGGGACAGAGCCCGATACAGAGGCAGAGACAGAGACATAGACACAGACAGAGACAGAGGCGCATGAGACAAAGACCGAGACTGAGGGGCAGGAGACATGGACGGAGACAGATACAGAGATGGAGACAGAGACAGAGACAGAGACAGAGACAGAGACAGAGACAGAGACAGAGACAGAGACAGAGACAGAGACAGAGACGGAGACGGAGACAGAGACGGGGACAGAGACAGAGGCAGAGACAGAGACAGAGACAGGCACAGAGACAGAGACAGAGACAGAGACAGAGACGGAGACGGAGACAGAGACAGGGACAGAGACAGAGGCAGAGACAGAGACAGAGACAGAGACGGAGACGGAGACAGAGACGGGGACAGAGACAGAGGCAGAGACAGAGGCAGAGACAGAGACAGAGACAGGCACAGAGACAGAGACAGAGACAGAGACAGAGACAGAGACAGAGACAGAGACAGAGACAGAGACAGAGACAGAGACAGAGACAGAGACAGAGACAGAGACAGAGACAGAGACAGAGACAGAGACAGAGACAGAGACAGAGACAGAGACAGAGACAAAGACGGAGACAGAGACAGGGACAGGGACAGAGTCAGAGACAGAGACAAAGACAGAGACAGAGACTGAGACGGAGACAGAGATGGAGCCAGAGACAGAGACGGAGACGGAGCAGAGACATGGACAGAGACAGAGGCAGAGACAGAGACAGAGACACAGACAGAGACCGAGACAGAGACAGAGACAGAGACAGAGACAGAGACAGAGACAGAGACAGAGACAGAGACAGAGACAGAGACGGAGACGGAGACAGAGACGGGGACAGAGACGGAGACAGAGACGGGGACAGAGATGGAGACTAAGACGAAGACAAAGACGGAGGCAAAGACGGAGACAAAGACGGAGACAAAGATGGAGACAAAGGCAGAGACAAAGATGGAGACAGAGACAGAGACAGAGACAGAGACAGAGACTGAGACAGAGACAGAGACAGAGACAGAAACAGAGACAGAGACAGAGACACAGACAGAGACAGAGACAGAGAGAGACGCGCATGAGACAAAGACCGAGACAGAGGGGCAGGATACATGGACGGAGACAAAGACGGAGACAAAGACGTAGACAAAGGCGGAGGCAAAGACGGAGCCAAAGACGGAGACAAATATGGAGACACAGACGGAGACAAATACAGAGACAAAGGCGGTGACAAGTATGGAGACAAAGACAGGCACAAAGACGGAGACAAAGACAGAGACAAAGACGGAGACTAAGACGAAGACAAAGACGGAGGCAAAGGCGGAGACAAAGACGGAGACAAAGACGAAGACAAAGACGGAGACAGAGTGTAATATAGAGACAGAGACAGAGACAGAGACAGAGACAGAGACAGAGACACAGGTGCATGAGACAAAGACCGAGACAAAGAGCCAGGAGACATGGACGGAGACTAAGACGATGACAAAGACGTAGCCAAAGACGTAGACAAAGACGGAGACAAAGACGGAGACAAAGATGGAGACAAAGACAGAGACAAAGACGGAGACAGAGACAGATACAGAGATGGAGACAGAGACAGAGACAGAGACAGAGACAGAGACAGAGACAGAGACAGAGACAGAGACAGAGACGGAGACGGAGACAGAGACGGGGACAGAGACAGAGGCAGAGACAGAGACAGAGACAGGCACAGAGACAGAGACAGAGACAGAGACGGAGACGGAGACAGAGACAGGGACAGAGACAGAGACAGAGACGGAGACGGAGACAGAGACGGGGACAGAGACAGAGGCAGAGACAGAGACAGAGACAGGCACAGAGACAGAGACAGAGACAGAGACAGAAACAGAGACAGAGACAGAGACACAGACAGAGACAGAGACAGAGAGAGACGCGCATGAGACAAAGACCGAGACAGAGGGGCAGGATACATGGACGGAGACAAAGACGGAGACAAAGACGTAGACAAAGACGTAGACAGACGTAGACAGAGACAAATATGGAGACACAGACGGAGACAAATACAGAGACAAAGACGGTGTCAAATATGGAGACAAAGACAGGCACAAAGACGGAGACCAAGACAGAGACAAAGACGGAGACAAAGACGAAGACAAAGACGGAGGCAAAGACGGAGACAAAGACGGAGACAAAGATGGTTACACAGACGGATACAAATACGGAGACAAAGACAGGCACAAAGACGGAGACAGAGACGAAGACAAAGACGGAGACAGAGTGTAATATAGAGACAGAGACAGAGACACAGACAGAGACAGAGACAGAGACAGAGACAGAGACACAGGTGCATGAGACAAAGACCGAGACAAAGGGGCAGGAGACATGGACGGAGACAAAGACGGTGACAAAGACGTAGACAAAGACGTAGACAAAGACGGAGACAATGACGCAGACGAAGAGGAAGACGACGACGGAGACAAAGACGGCGACAAAGACGGAGACAAAGACAGAGACAGAGATGGAGACAAAGACAGAGACAAAGACGGAGACAGAGACAGAGACAGAGACAGAGACAGGGACAGAGACGGAGACAGAGATGGAGCCAGGGACAGAGACGGAGACGGAGCAGAGACATGGACAGAGACAGAGGCAGAGACAGAGACAGAGACACAGACAGAGTCCGAGACAGAGACAGAGACAGAGACAGAGACAGAGACAGAGACAGAGACAGAGACAGAGACAGAGACAGAGACAGAGACAGAGACAGAGACAGAGACAGAGACAGAGACAGAGACAGAGACAGAGACAGAGACAGAGACAGAGACAGAGACAGAGACAGAGACAGAGACAGAGACAGAGACAGAGACAGAGACAGAGACAGAGACAGAGACAGAGACGGAGACGGAGACGGAGACAGAGACGGGGACAGAGATGGAGACAGAGACAGAGACAGAGACAGAGACAGAGACAGAGACGGAGACAGAGACGGGGACAGAGACAGAGACAGGGACAGAGACAGAGACAGAGACAGAGACTGAGACAGAGACAGAGATGGAGCCAGAGACAGAGACGGAGACGGAGCAGAGACATGGACAGAGACAGAGGCAGAGACAGAGACAGAGACACAGACAGAGACCGAGACAGAGACAGAGACAGAGACAGAGACAGAGACAGAGACAGAGACAGAGACAGAGACAGAGACAGAGACAGAGACAGAGACAGAGACAGAGACAGAGACAGAGACAGAGACAGAGACGGAGACGGAGACAGAGACAGGGACAGAGACAGAGGCAGAGACGGAGACAGAGACGGGGACAGAGATGGAGACTAAGACGAAGACAAAGACGGAGGCAAAGACGGAGACAAAGACGGAGACAAAGATGGAGACAAAGGCAGAGACAAAGATGGAGACAGAGACAGAGACAGAGACAGAGACAGAGACTGAGACAGAGACAGAGACAGAGACAGAAACAGAGACAGAGACAGAGACACAGACAGAGACAGAGACAGAGAGAGACGCGCATGAGACAAAGACCGAGACAGAGGGGCAGGATACATGGACGGAGACAAAGACGGAGACAAAGACGTAGACAAAGGCGGAGGCAAAGACGGAGCCAAAGACGGAGACAAATATGGAGACACAGACGGAGACAAATACAGAGACAAAGGCGGTGACAAGTATGGAGACAAAGACAGGCACAAAGACGGAGACAAAGACAGAGACAAAGACGGAGACTAAGACGAAGACAAAGACGGAGGCAAAGGCGGAGACAAAGACGGAGACAAAGACGAAGACAAAGACGGAGACAGAGTGTAATATAGAGACAGAGACAGAGACAGAGACAGAGACAGAGACAGAGACACAGGTGCATGAGACAAAGACCGAGACAAAGAGCCAGGAGACATGGACGGAGACTAAGACGATGACAAAGACGTAGCCAAAGACGTAGACAAAGACGGAGACAAAGACGGAGACAAAGATGGAGACAAAGACAGAGACAAAGACGGAGACAGAGACAGATACAGAGATGGAGACAGAGACAGAGACAGAGACAGAGACAGAGACAGAGACAGAGACAGAGACAGAGACAGAGACGGAGACGGAGACAGAGACGGGGACAGAGACAGAGGCAGAGACAGAGACAGAGACAGGCACAGAGACAGAGACAGAGACAGAGACGGAGACGGAGACAGAGACAGGGACAGAGACAGAGACAGAGACGGAGACGGAGACAGAGACGGGGACAGAGACAGAGGCAGAGACAGAGACAGAGACAGGCACAGAGACAGAGACAGAGACAGAGACAGAAACAGAGACAGAGACAGAGACACAGACAGAGACAGAGACAGAGAGAGACGCGCATGAGACAAAGACCGAGACAGAGGGGCAGGATACATGGACGGAGACAAAGACGGAGACAAAGACGTAGACAAAGACGTAGACAGACGTAGACAGAGACAAATATGGAGACACAGACGGAGACAAATACAGAGACAAAGACGGTGTCAAATATGGAGACAAAGACAGGCACAAAGACGGAGACCAAGACAGAGACAAAGACGGAGACAAAGACGAAGACAAAGACGGAGGCAAAGACGGAGACAAAGACGGAGACAAAGATGGTTACACAGACGGATACAAATACGGAGACAAAGACAGGCACAAAGACGGAGACAGAGACGAAGACAAAGACGGAGACAGAGTGTAATATAGAGACAGAGACAGAGACACAGACAGAGACAGAGACAGAGACAGAGACAGAGACACAGGTGCATGAGACAAAGACCGAGACAAAGGGGCAGGAGACATGGACGGAGACAAAGACGGTGACAAAGACGTAGACAAAGACGTAGACAAAGACGGAGACAATGACGCAGACGAAGAGGAAGACGACGACGGAGACAAAGACGGCGACAAAGACGGAGACAAAGACAGAGACAGAGATGGAGACAAAGACAGAGACAAAGACGGAGACAGAGACAGAGACAGAGACAGAGACAGGGACAGAGACGGAGACAGAGATGGAGCCAGGGACAGAGACGGAGACGGAGCAGAGACATGGACAGAGACAGAGGCAGAGACAGAGACAGAGACACAGACAGAGTCCGAGACAGAGACAGAGACAGAGACAGAGACAGAGACAGAGACAGAGACAGAGACAGAGACAGAGACAGAGACAGAGACAGAGACAGAGACAGAGACAGAGACAGAGACAGAGACAGAGACAGAGACAGAGACAGAGACAGAGACAGAGACAGAGACAGAGACAGAGACAGAGACAGAGACAGAGACAGAGACAGAGACGGAGACGGAGACGGAGACAGAGACGGGGACAGAGATGGAGACAGAGACAGAGACAGAGACAGAGACAGAGACAGAGACGGAGACAGAGACGGGGACAGAGACAGAGACAGGGACTGAGACAGAGACAGAGATAGACACAGAGACAGAGACAGAGACAGAGACAGAGACAGAGACAGAGACAGAGACAGAGACAGATACAGAGACGGAGACAGAGACGGGGACAGAGACAGAGACAGGGACAGAGACAGAGACAGAGACAGAGACTGAGACAGAGACAGAGATGGAGCCAGAGACAGAGACAGAGACAGAGACGGAGACGGAGCAGAGACATGGACAGAGACATGGACAGAGACAGAGGCAGAGACAGAGACAGAGACAGAGACAGAGACAGAGACAGAGACAGAGACAGAGACAGAGACAGAGACAGAGACAGAGACAGAGACAGAGACAGAGACAGAGACAGAGACAGAGACAGAGACAGAGACAGAGACAGAGACAGAGACAGAGACGGAGACGGAGACAGAGACGGGGACAGAGATGGAGACAGAGACAGAGACAGAGACAGAGACAGAGACTGAGACAGAGACAGAGACTGAGACTGAGACAGAGACAGAGATGGAGCCAGAGACAGAGACAGAGACAAAGACAGAGACAGGGACAGAGACAGAGACAGAGACAGGGACCGGGACAGAGCCCGATACAGAGGCAGAGACAGAGACATAGACACAGACAGAGACAGAGGCGCATGAGACAAAGACCGAGACTGAGGGGCAGGAGACATGGACGGAGACAGATACAGAGATGGAGACAGAGACAGAGACAGAGACAGAGACAGAGACAGAGACAGAGACAGAGACAGAGACAGAGACAGAGACAGAGACGGAGACGGAGACAGAGACGGGGACAGAGACAGAGGCAGAGACAGAGACAGAGACAGGCACAGAGACAGAGACAGAGACAGAGACAGAGACAGAGACGGAGACGGAGACAGAGACAGGGACAGAGACAGAGGCAGAGACAGAGACAGAGACAGAGACGGAGACGGAGACAGAGACGGGGACAGAGACAGAGGCAGAGACAGAGGCAGAGACAGAGACAGAGACAGGCACAGAGACAGAGACAGAGACAGAGACAGAGACAGAGACAGAGACAGAGACAGAGACAGAGACAGAGACAGAGACAGAGACAGAGACAGAGACAGAGACAGAGACAGAGACAGAGACAGAGACAGAGACAGAGACAGAGACAGAGACAGAGACAAAGACGGAGACAGAGACAGGGACAGGGACAGAGTCAGAGACAGAGACAAAGACAGAGACAGAGACTGAGACGGAGACAGAGATGGAGCCAGAGACAGAGACGGAGACGGAGCAGAGACATGGACAGAGACAGAGGCAGAGACAGAGACAGAGACACAGACAGAGACCGAGACAGAGACAGAGACAGAGACAGAGACAGAGACAGAGACAGAGACAGAGACAGAGACAGAGACAGAGACGGAGACGGAGACAGAGACGGGGACAGAGACGGAGACAGAGACGGGGACAGAGATGGAGACTAAGACGAAGACAAAGACGGAGGCAAAGACGGAGACAAAGACGGAGACAAAGATGGAGACAAAGGCAGAGACAAAGATGGAGACAGAGACAGAGACAGAGACAGAGACAGAGACTGAGACAGAGACAGAGACAGAGACAGAAACAGAGACAGAGACAGAGACACAGACAGAGACAGAGACAGAGAGAGACGCGCATGAGACAAAGACCGAGACAGAGGGGCAGGATACATGGACGGAGACAAAGACGGAGACAAAGACGTAGACAAAGGCGGAGGCAAAGACGGAGCCAAAGACGGAGACAAATATGGAGACACAGACGGAGACAAATACAGAGACAAAGGCGGTGACAAGTATGGAGACAAAGACAGGCACAAAGACGGAGACAAAGACAGAGACAAAGACGGAGACTAAGACGAAGACAAAGACGGAGGCAAAGGCGGAGACAAAGACGGAGACAAAGACGAAGACAAAGACGGAGACAGAGTGTAATATAGAGACAGAGACAGAGACAGAGACAGAGACAGAGACAGAGACAGAGACACAGGTGCATGAGACAAAGACCGAGACAAAGAGCCAGGAGACATGGACGGAGACTAAGACGATGACAAAGACGTAGCCAAAGACGTAGACAAAGACGGAGACAAAGACGGAGACAAAGATGGAGACAAAGACAGAGACAAAGACGGAGACAGAGACAGATACAGAGATGGAGACAGAGACAGAGACAGAGACAGAGACAGAGACAGAGACAGAGACAGAGACAGAGACAGAGACAGAGACGGAGACGGAGACAGAGACGGGGACAGAGACAGAGGCAGAGACAGAGACAGAGACAGGCACAGAGACAGAGACAGAGACAGAGACGGAGACGGAGACAGAGACAGGGACAGAGACAGAGACAGAGACGGAGACGGAGACAGAGACGGGGACAGAGACAGAGGCAGAGACAGAGACAGAGACAGGCACAGAGACAGAGACAGAGACAGAGACAGAAACAGAGACAGAGACAGAGACACAGACAGAGACAGAGACAGAGAGAGACGCGCATGAGACAAAGACCGAGACAGAGGGGCAGGATACATGGACGGAGACAAAGACGGAGACAAAGACGTAGACAAAGACGTAGACAGACGTAGACAGAGACAAATATGGAGACACAGACGGAGACAAATACAGAGACAAAGACGGTGTCAAATATGGAGACAAAGACAGGCACAAAGACGGAGACCAAGACAGAGACAAAGACGGAGACAAAGACGAAGACAAAGACGGAGGCAAAGACGGAGACAAAGACGGAGACAAAGATGGTTACACAGACGGATACAAATACGGAGACAAAGACAGGCACAAAGACGGAGACAGAGACGAAGACAAAGACGGAGACAGAGTGTAATATAGAGACAGAGACAGAGACACAGACAGAGACAGAGACAGAGACAGAGACAGAGACACAGGTGCATGAGACAAAGACCGAGACAAAGGGGCAGGAGACATGGACGGAGACAAAGACGGTGACAAAGACGTAGACAAAGACGTAGACAAAGACGGAGACAATGACGCAGACGAAGAGGAAGACGACGACGGAGACAAAGACGGCGACAAAGACGGAGACAAAGACAGAGACAGAGATGGAGACAAAGACAGAGACAAAGACGGAGACAGAGACAGAGACAGAGACAGAGACAGAGACAGAGACAGAGACAGAGACAGGGACAGAGACGGAGACAGAGACAGGGACAGGGACAGAGTCAGGGACAGAGACAAAGACAGAGACAGAGACTGAGACGGAGACAGAGATGGAGCCAGGGACAGAGACGGAGACGGAGCAGAGACATGGACAGAGACAGTGGCAGAGACAGAGACAGAGACACAGACAGAGACCGAGACAGAGACAGAGACAGAGACAGAGACAGAGACAGAGACAGAGACAGAGACAGAGACAGAGACAGAGACAGAGACAGAGACAGAGACAGAGACAGAGACAGAGACAGAGACAGAGACAGAGACAGAGACAGAGACAGAGACAGAGCCAGAGACGGAGACGGAGACAGAGACGGGGACAGAGATGGAGACAGAGACGGAGACGGAGACAGAGACGGGGACAGAGACAGAGGCAGAGACAGAGACAGAGACAGGCACAGAGACAGAGACAGAGACAGAGACAGAGACAGAAACAGAGACAGAGACAGAGACACAGACGGAGACAGAGACAGAGAGAGACGCGCATGAGACAAAGACCGAGACAGAGGGGCAGGATACATGGACGGAGACAAAGACGGAGACAAAGACGTAGACAAAGACGTAGACAGACGTAGACAGAGACAAATATGGAGACACAGACGGAGACAAATACAGAGACAAAGACGGTGTCAAATATGGAGACAAAGACAGGCACAAAGACGGAGACAAAGACAGAGACAAAGACGGAGACAAAGACGAAGACAAAGACGGAGGCAAAGACGGAGACAAAGACGGAGACAAAGATGGTTACACAGACGGATACAAATACGGAGACAAAGACAGGCACAAAGACGGAGACAGAGACGAAGACAAAGACGGAGACAGAGTGTAATATAGAGACAGAGACAGAGACACAGACAGAGACAGAGACAGAGACAGAGACAGAGACACAGGTGCATGAGACAAAGACCGAGACAAAGGGGCAGGAGACATGGACGGAGACAAAGACGGTGACAAAGACGTAGACAAAGACGTAGACAAAGACGGAGACAATGACGGAGGCAAAGACGGAGACAAAGACGGAGACAAAGACGGAGACAAAGGCAGAGACAAAGATGGAGACAGAGACAGAGACAGAGACAGAGACAGAGACTGAGACAGAGACAGAGACAGAGACAGAGACGGAGACAGAGACAGGGACAGGGACAGAGTCAGAGACAGAGACAAAGACAGAGACAGAGACTGAGACGGAGACAGAGATGGAGCCAGAGACAGAGACGGAGACGGAGCAGAGACATGGACAGAGACAGAGGCAGAGACAGAGACAGAGACACAGACAGAGACCGAGACAGAGACAGAGACAAGGACAGAGACAGAGACAGAGACAGAGACAGAGACAGAGACAGAGACAGAGACAGAGACAGAGACAGAGACAGAGACAGAGACAGAGACAGAGACGGAGACGGAGACAGAGACGGGGACAGAGATGGAGACAGAGACAGAGACAGAGACAGAGACAGAGACTGAGACAGAGACAGAGACAGAGACAGAGACAGAGACAGAGACAGAGACAGAGACAGAGACAGAGACGGAGACGGAGACAGAGACGGGGACAGAGACAGAGGCAGAGACAGAGACAGAGACAGGCACAGAGACAGAGACAGAGACAGAGACAGAGACGGAGACGGAGACAGAGACAGGGACAGAGACAGAGGCAGAGACAGAGACAGAGACAGAGACGGAGACGGAGACAGAGACGGGGACAGAGACAGAGGCAGAGACAGAGGCAGAGACAGAGACAGAGACAGGCACAGAGACAGAGACAGGGACAGAGACAGAGACAGAGACAGAGACAGAGACAGAGACAGAGACAGAGACAGAGACAGAGACAGAGACAGAGACAGAGACAGAGACAGAGACAGAGACAGAGACGGAGACAGAGACAGGGACAGGGACAGAGTCAGAGACAGAGACAAAGACAGAGACAGAGACTGAGACGGAGACAGAGATGGAGCCAGAGACAGAGACGGAGACGGAGCAGAGACATGGACAGAGACAGAGGCAGAGACAGAGACAGAGACACAGACAGAGACCGAGACAGAGACAGAGACAGAGACAGAGACAGAGACAGAGACAGAGACAGAGACAGAGACAGAGACAGAGACGGAGACGGAGACAGAGACGGGGACAGAGACGGAGACAGAGACGGGGACAGAGATGGAGACTAAGACGAAGACAAAGACGGAGGCAAAGACGGAGACAAAGACGGAGACAAAGATGGAGACAAAGGCAGAGACAAAGATGGAGACAGAGACAGAGACAGAGACAGAGACAGAGACTGAGACGGAGACAGAGACAGGGACAGGGACAGAGTCAGAGACAGAGACAAAGACAGAGACAGAGACTGAGACGGAGACAGAGATGGAGCCAGAGACAGAGACGGAGACGGAGCAGAGACATGGACAGAGACAGGGACAGAGACAGAGACAGAGACTGAGACAGAGACAGAGATGGAGCCAGAGACAGAGACAGAGACAGAGACGGAGACGGAGCAGAGACATGGACAGAGACATGGACAGAGACAGAGGCAGAGACAGAGACAGAGACAGAGACAGAGACAGAGACAGAGACAGAGACAGAGACAGAGACAGAGACAGAGACAGAGACAGAGACAGGGCAGAGACGGAGACAGAGACAGAGACAGAGACAGAGACAGAGACAGAGACAGAGACGGAGACGGAGACAGAGACGGGGACAGAGACAGAGACAGGGACAGAGACAGAGACAGAGACAGGGACCGGGACAGAGCCCGATACAGAGGCAGAGACAGAGACATAGACACAGACAGAGACAGGGGCGCATGAGACAAAGACCGAGACTGAGGGGCAGGAGACATGGACGGAGACAGATACAGAGATGGAGACAGAGACAGAGACAGAGACAGAGACAGAGACAGAGACGGAGACGGAGACGGAGACAGAGACGGGGACAGAGACAGAGGCAGAGACAGAGACAGAGACAGAGACAGGCACAGAGACAGAGACAGAGACAGAGACGGAGACGGAGACAGAGACAGGGACAGAGACAGAGGCAGAGACAGAGACAGAGACAGAGACAGCGACAGAGACAGAGACAGAGACAGAGATGGAGACAGAGACAGAGACAGAAACAGAGACAGAGACAGAGATGGAGACAGAGACAGAGACAGAGACAGAGACAGAGACAGAGACAGAGACGGAGACGGAGACAGAGACGGGGACAGAGACAGAGACAGAGACAGAGACAGAGACAGAGACAGAGACAGGGACAGAGACAGAGACAGAGACTGAGACAGAGACAGAGATGGAGCCAGAGACAGAGACAGAGACGGAGACGGAGAAGAGACATGGACAGAGACATGGACAGAGACAGAGGCAGAGACAGAGACAGAGACAGAGACAGAGACAGGGACAGGGACATAGACACAGACAGAGACAGAGGCGCATGAGACAAAGACCGAGACAGAGGGGCAGGAGACATGGACGGAGACAAAGACGGTGACAAAGACGTAGACAAAGACGTAGACAAAGACGGAGACAATGACGCAGACGAAGAGGAAGACGACGACGGAGACAAAGACGGCGACAAAGACGGAGACAAAGACAGAGACAAAGATGGAGACAAAGACAGAGACAAAGACGGAGACAGAGACAGAGACAGAGACTGAGACAGAGACAGAGACAGAGACAGAGACAGAGACAGGGACAGGGACAGAGACAGAGACAGAGACTGAGACAGAGACAGAGATGGAGCCAGAGACAGAGACAGAGACAGAGACGGAGACGGAGCAGAGACATGGACAGAGACATGGACAGAGACAGAGACAGAGACAGAGACAGAGACAGAGACAGAGACAGAGACAGAGACAGAGACAGAGACAGAGACAGAGACAGAGACAGAGACAGAGACAGGGCAGAGACGGAGACAGAGACAGAGACAGAGACAGAGACAGAGACAGAGACAGAGACGGAGACGGAGACAGAGACGGGGACAGAGACAGAGACAGGGACAGAGACAGAGACAGAGACAGGGACCGGGACAGAGCCCGATACAGAGGCAGAGACAGAGACATAGACACAGACAGAGACAGAGGCGCATGAGACAAAGACCGAGACTGAGGGGCAGGAGACATGGACGGAGACAGATACAGAGATGGAGACAGAGACAGAGACAGAGACAGAGACAGAGACAGAGACGGAGACGGAGACGGAGACAGAGACGGGGACAGAGACAGAGGCAGAGACAGAGACAGAGACAGAGACAGGCACAGAGACAGAGACAGAGACAGAGACGGAGACGGAGACAGAGACAGGGACAGAGACAGAGGCAGAGGCAGAGACAGAGACAGAGACAGAGACAGCGACAGAGACAGAGACAGAGACAGAGATGGAGACAGAGACAGAGACAGAAACAGAGACAGAGACAGAGATGGAGACAGAGACAGAGACAGAGACAGAGACAGAGACAGAGACAGAGACGGAGACGGAGACAGAGACGGGGACAGAGACAGAGACAGAGACAGAGACAGAGACAGAGACAGAGACAGGGACAGAGACAGAGACAGAGACTGAGACAGAGACAGAGATGGAGCCAGAGACAGAGACAGAGACGGAGACGGAGAAGAGACATGGACAGAGACATGGACAGAGACAGAGGCAGAGACAGAGACAGAGACAGAGACAGAGACAGGGACAGAGACATAGACACAGGCAGAGACAGAGGCGCATGAGACAAAGACCGAGACAGAGGGGCAGGAGACATGGACGGAGACAAAGACGGTGACAAAGACGTAGACAAAGACGTAGACAAAGACGGAGACAATGACGCAGACGAAGAGGAAGACGACGACGGAGACAAAGACGGCGACAAAGACGGAGACAAAGACAGAGACAAAGATGGAGACAAAGACAGAGACAAAGACGGAGACAGAGACAGAGACAGAGACAGAGACAGAGACAGAGACAGAGACAGAGACAGAGACGGAGACGGAGACAGAGACGGGGACAGAGATGTAGACAGAGACAGAGACAGAGACAGAGACAGAGACGGAGACAGAGACGGAGACGGAGCAGAGACATGGACAGAGAGATGGACAGAGACAGAGACAGAGACAGAGACAGAGACAGAGACAGAGACAGAGACAGAGACAGAGACAGAGACAGAGACAGAGACAGAGACAGAGATAGAGATGGAGACAGAGACAGAGGCAGAAACAGAGACAGAGACAGAGACAGAGACAGAGACAGAGACAGAGACAGAGACAGAGACAGAGACAGAGACAGAGACAAAGACAGAGACAGAGACAGAGACAGAGACAGAGACAGAGACAGAGACAGAGACAGAGACATAGACACAGACAGAGACAGAGGCGCATGAGACAAAGACCGAGACTGAGGGGCAGGAGACATGGACGGAGACAGATACAGAGATGGAGACAGAGACAGAGACAGAGACAGAGGCAGAGACAGAGACGGAGACGGAGACGGAGACAGAGACGGGGACAGAGACAGAGGCAGAGACAGAGACAGAGACAGGCACAGAGACAGAGACAGAGACAGAGACGGAGACGGAGACAGAGACAGGGACAGAGACAGAGGCAGAGACAGAGACGGAGACGGAGACAGAGACGGGGACAGAGACAGAGGCAGAGACAGAGACAGAGACAGGCACAGAGACAGAGACAGAGACAGAGACGGAGACGGAGACAGAGACAGGGACAGAGACAGAGGCAGAGACAGAGACAGAGACAGCGACAGAGACAGAGACAGAGATGGAGACAGAGACAGAGACAGAAACAGAGACAGAGACAGAGACAGAGACAGAGACAGAGACGGAGACAGAGACAGGGACAGGGACAGAGTCAGAGACAGAGACAAAGACAGAGACAGAGACTGAGACAGAGACAGAGATGGAGCCAGAGACAGAGACGGAGACGGAGCAGAGACATGGACAGAGACAGAGGCAGAGACAGAGACAGAGACACAGACAGAGACCGAGACAGAGACAGAGACAGAGACAGAGACAGAGACAGAGACAGAGACAGAGACAGAGACAGAGACAGAGACAGAGACAGAGACAGAGACAGAGACAGAGACAGAGACAGAGACAGAGACAGAGACAGAGACAGAGACAGAGACAGAGACAGAGACAGAGACAGAGACAGAGACAGAGACAGAGACAGAGACAGAGACAGAGACAGAGATAGAGATGGAGACAGAGACAGAGGCAGAAACAGAGACAGAGATGGAGACAGAGACAGAGGCAGAAACAGAGACAGAGACAGAGACAGAGACAGAGACAGAGACAGAGACAGAGACAGAGACAGAGACAGAGACAGAGACAGAGACAGAGACAGAGACAGAGACAGAGACAGAGACAGAGACAGAGACATAGACACAGACAGAGACAGAGGCGCATGAGACAAAGACCGAGACTGAGGGGCAGGAGACATGGACGGAGACAGATACAGAGATGGAGACAGAGACAGAGACAGAGACAGAGACAGAGACAGAGACAGAGACAGAGACAGGGACAGAGATGGAGACAGAGACAGAGACAGAGACAGAGACGGAGACAGAGACAGAGACAGAGACAGAGACAGAGACGGAGACGGAGCAGAGACATGGACAGAGAGATGGACAGAGACAGAGACAGAGACAGAGACAGAGACAGAGACAGAGACAGAGACAGAGACAGAGACAGAGACAGAGACAGAGACAGAGACAGAGATGGAGACAGAGACAGAGGCAGAGACAGAGACAGAGACAGACACAGAGACAGAGATAGAGACAGAGACAGAGACAGAGACAGAGACAGAGACGTAGACAAAGACGGAGGCCAAGACGGAGACAAAGACGGAGACAAATATGGAGACACAGACCGAGACGAATACAGAGACAAAGGCGGTGACAAATATGGAGACAAAGACAAGCACAAAGACGGAGACAAAGACAGAGACAAAGACGGAGACTAAGACGAAGACAAAGACGGAGGCAAAGACGTAGACAAAGACGTAGACAAAGACGGAGACAATGACGCAGACGAAGAGGAAGACGACGACGGAGACAAAGACGGCGACAAAGACGGAGACAAAGACAGAGACAAAGATGGAGACAAAGACAGAGACAAAGACGGAGACAGAGACAGAGACAGAGACAGAGACAGAGACAGAGACAGAGACGGAGACAGAGACAGACACAGGGACAGAGTCAGAGACGGAGACAAAGACAGAGACAGAGACTGAGACAGAGACAGAGATGGAGCCAGAGACAGAGACGGAGACGGAGCAGAGACATGGACAGAGACAGAGGCAGAGACAGAGACAGAGACACAGACAGAGACCGAGACAGACACAGAGACAGAGACAGAGACAGAGACAGAGACAGAGACAGAGACAGAGACAGGGACAGAGACATAGACACAGACAGAGACAAAAGCGCATGAGACAAAGACCGAGACAGAGGGACAGGAGACATGGACGGAGACAAAGACGGTGACAAAGACGTAGACAAAGACGTAGACAAAGACGGAGACAATGACGCAGACGAAGAGGAAGACGACGACGGAGACAAAGACGGCGACAAAGACGGAGACAAAGACAGAGACAAAGATGGAGACAAAGACAGAGACAAAGACGGAGACAGAGACAGAGACAGAGACAGAGACAGAGACAGAGACAGAGACAGAGACAGAGACAGAGACAGAGACGGAGACGGAGACAGAGACGGGGACAGAGATGTAGACAGAGACAGAGACAGAGACAGAGACAGAGACGGAGACAGAGACGGAGACGGAGCAGAGACATGGACAGAGAGATGGACAGAGACAGAGACGGAGACGGAGACAGAGACGGGGACAGAGACAGAGACAGAGACAGAGACAGAGACAGAGACAGAGACAGGGACAGAGACAGAGACAGAGACTGAGACAGAGACAGAGACAGAGACAGAGACAGACACAGAGACAGAGATAGAGACAGAGACAGAGACAGAGACAGAGACAGAGACGTAGACAAAGACGGAGGCCAAGACGGAGACAAAGACGGAGACAAATATGGAGACACAGACCGAGACAAATACAGAGACAAAGGCGGTGACAAATATGGAGACAAAGACAAGCACAAAGACGGAGACAAAGACAGAGACAAAGACGGAGACTAAGACGAAGACAAAGACGGAGGCAAAGACGGAGACAAAGACGGAGACAAAGATGGTTACACAGACGGATACAAATACGGAGACAAAGACAGGCACAAAGACGGAGACAAAGACGAAGGCAAAGACGGAGACAGAGTGTAATATAGAGACAGAGACAGAGACACAGGTGCATGAGACAAAGACCGAGACAAAAGGGCAGGAGACATGGACGGAGACAAAGACGATGACAAAGACGTAGCCAAAGACGTAGACAAAGACGGAGACAAAGACGGAGACAAAGATGGAGACAAAGGCAGAGACAAAGACGGAGACAGAGACAGAGACAGAGACAGAGACAGAGACAGAGACTGAGACAGAGACAGAGACAGAGACAGAGGCAGAGACAGGGACAGGGACAGAGACAGAGACAGAGACTGAGACAGAGACAGAGATGGAGCCAGAGACAGAGACAGAGACAGAGACAGAGACAGAGACAGAGACAGAGACGGAGACGGAGACAGAGACAGGGACAGAGACAGAGGCAGAGACAGAGACAGAGACAGAGACAGCGACAGAGACAGAGACAGAGATGGAGACAGAGACAGAGACAGAGACAGAGACAGAGACAGAGACAGAGATGGAGACAGAGACAGAGACAGAGACAGAGACGGAGACAGAGACGGGGACAGAGACAGAGACAGGGACAGGGACAGAGACAGAGGCAGAGACAGAGACAGAGACAGAGACAGAGACAGAGGCGCATGAGACAAAGACCGAGACAGAGGGGCAGGAGACATGGACGGAGACAAAGACGGTGACAAAGACGTAGACAAAGACGTAGACAAAGACGGAGACAATGACGCAGACGAAGAGGAAGACGACGACGGAGACAAAGACGGCGACAAAGACGGAGACAAAGACAGAGACAAAGATGGAGACAAAGACAGAGACAAAGACGGAGACAGAGACAGAGACAGAGACAGAGACAGAGACAGAGACAGAGACGGAGACAGAGACAGGGACAGGGACAGAGTCAGAGACGGAGACAAAGACAGAGACAGAGACTGAGACAGAGACAGAGATGGAGCCAGAGACAGAGACGGAGACGGAGCAGAGACATGGACAGAGACAGAGGCAGAGACAGAGACAGAGACACAGACAGAGACCGAGACAGACACAGAGACAGAGACAGAGACAGAGACAGAGACAGAGACAGAGACAGAGACAGGGACAGAGACATAGACACAGACAGAGACAGAGGCGCATGAGACAAAGACCGAGACAGAGGGGCAGGAGACATGGACGGAGACAAAGACGGTGACAAAGACGTAGACAAAGACGTAGACAAAGACGGAGACAATGACGCAGACGAAGAGGAAGACGACGACGGAGACAAAGACGGCGACAAAGACGGAGACAAAGACAGAGACAAAGATGGAGACAAAGACAGAGACAAAGACGGAGACAGAGACAGAGACAGAGACAGAGACAGAGACAGAGACAGAGACAGAGACAGAGACAGAGACAGAGACGGAGACGGAGACAGAGACGGGGACAGAGATGTAGACAGAGACAGAGACAGAGACAGAGACAGAGACGGAGACAGAGACGGAGACGGAGCAGAGACATGGACAGAGAGATGGACAGAGACAGAGGCAGAGACAGAGACAGAGACAGAGACAGAGACAGAGACAGAGACAGAGACAGAGACAGAGACAGAGACAGAGACAGAGACAGAGACAGAGACAGAGACAGAGATAGAGATGGAGACAGAGACAGAGGCAGAAACAGAGACAGAGACAGAGACAGAGACAGAGACAGAGACAGAGACAGAGACAGAGACAGAGACAGAGACAGAGACAGAGACAGAGGCAGAGACAGAGACAGAGACAGAGACAGAGACAGAGACAGAGACAGAGACATAGACACAGACAGAGACAGAGGCGCATGAGACAAAGACCGAGACTGAGGGGCAGGAGACATGGACGGAGACAGATACAGAGATGGAGACAGAGACAGAGACAGAGACAGAGGCGGAGACAGAGACGGAGACGGAGACGGAGACAGAGACGGGGACAGAGACAGAGGCAGAGACAGAGACAGAGACAGGCACAGAGACAGAGACAGAGACAGAGACGGAGACGGAGACAGAGACAGGGACAGAGACAGAGGCAGAGACAGAGACGGAGACGGAGACAGAGACGGGGACAGAGACAGAGGCAGAGACAGAGACAGAGACAGGCACAGAGACAGAGACAGAGACAGAGACGGAGACGGAGACAGAGACAGGGACAGGGACAGAGTCAGAGACAGAGACAAAGACAGAGACAGAGACTGAGACAGAGACAGAGATGGAGCCAGAGACAGAGACGGAGACGGAGCAGAGACATGGACAGAGACAGAGGCAGAGACAGAGACAGAGACACAGACAGAGACCGAGACAGAGACAGAGACAGAGACAGAGACAGAGACAGAGACAGAGACAGAGACAGAGACAGAGACAGAGACAGAGACAGAGACAGAGACAGAGACAGAGACAGAGACAGAGACAGAGACAGAGACAGAGACAGAGACAGAGACAGAGACAGAGACAGAGACGTAGACAAAGACGGAGGCCAAGTCGGAGACAAAGACGGAGACAAATATGGAGACACAGACCGAGACAAATACAGAGACAAAGGCGGTGACAAATATGGAGACAAAGACAAGCACAAAGACGGAGACAAAGACAGAGACAAAGACGGAGACTAAGACGAAGACAAAGACGGAGGCAAAGACGGAGACAAAGACGGAGACAAAGATGGTTACACAGACGGATACAAATACGGAGACAAAGACAGGCACAAAGACGGAGACAAAGACGAAGGCAAAGACGGAGACAGAGTGTAATATAGAGACAGAGACAGAGACACAGGTGCATGAGACAAAGACCGAGACAAAAGGGCAGGAGACATGGACGGAGACAAAGACGATGACAAAGACGTAGCCAAAGACGTAGACAAAGACGGAGACAAAGACGGAGACAAAGATGGAGACAAAGGCAGAGACAAAGACGGAGACAGAGACAGAGACAGAGACAGAGACAGAGACAGAGACTGAGACAGAGACAGAGACAGAGACAGAGGCAGAGACAGGGACAGGGACAGAGACAGAGACAGAGACTGAGACAGAGACAGAGATGGAGCCAGAGACAGAGACAGAGACAGAGACAGAGACAGAGACGGAGACGGAGACAGAGACAGGGACAGAGACAGAGGCAGAGACAGAGACAGAGACAGAGACAGAGACAGAGACAGAGACAGAGATGGAGACAGAGACAGAGGCAGAGACAGAGACAGAGACAGACACAGAGACAGAGATAGAGACAGAGACAGAGACAGAGACAGAGACAGAGACGTAGACAAAGACGGAGGCCAAGACGGAGACAAAGACGGAGACAAATATGGAGACACAGACCGAGACAAATACAGAGACAAAGGCGGTGACAAATATGGAGACAAAGACAAGCACAAAGACGGAGACAAAGACAGAGACAAAGACGGAGACTAAGACGAAGACAAAGACGGAGGCAAAGACGGAGACAAAGACGGAGACAAAGATGGTTACACAGACGGATACAAATACGGAGACAAAGACAGGCACAAAGACGGAGACAAAGACGAAGGCAAAGACGGAGACAGAGTGTAATATAGAGACAGAGACAGAGACACAGGTGCATGAGACAAAGACCGAGACAAAAGGGCAGGAGACATGGACGGAGACAAAGACGATGACAAAGACGTAGCCAAAGACGTAGACAAAGACGGAGACAAAGACGGAGACAAAGATGGAGACAAAGGCAGAGACAAAGACGGAGACAGAGACAGAGACAGAGACAGAGACAGAGACAGAGACAGAGACTGAGACAGAGACAGAGACAGAGACAGAGGCAGAGACAGGGACAGGGACAGAGACAGAGACAGAGACTGAGACAGAGACAGAGATGGAGCCAGAGACAGAGACAGAGACAGAGACAGAGACAGAGACGGAGACGGAGACAGAGACAGGGACAGAGACAGAGGCAGAGACAGAGACAGAGACAGAGACAGCGACAGAGACAGAGACAGAGACAGAGACAGAGACATAGACAGAGACAGAGACAGAGACAGAGACAGAGACGGAGACGGAGACAGAGACGGGGACAGAGATGGAGACAGAGACAGAGACAGAGACAGAGACAGAGACAGAGACGGAGACGGAGACGGAGACGGAGACGGAGCAGAGACATGGACAGAGAGATGGACAGAGACAGAGGCAGAGACAGAGACAGAGACAGAGACAGAGACAGAGACAGAGACAGAGACAGAGACAGAGACAGAGACAGAGACAGAGACAGAGACAGAGACAGAGACAGAGACAGAGACAGAGACAGAGACAGAGACAGAGATGGAGACAGAGACAGAGGCAGAGACAGAGACAGAGACAGAGACAGAGACAGAGACAGAGACAGAGACAGAGACAGAGACAGAGACAGAGACAGAGACAGAGGCAGAGACAGAGACAGAGACAGAGACAGAGACAGAGACAGAGACAGAGATGGAGACAGAGACGTAGACAAAGACGGAGGCAAAGACGGAGACAAAGACGGAGATAAATATGGAGACACAGACGGAGACAAATACAGAGACAAAGGCGGTGACAAATATGGAGACAAAGACAAGCACAAAGATGGAGACAAAGGCAGAGACAAGGACGGAGACAGAGACAGAGACAGAGACAGAGACAGAGACTGAGACAGAGACAGAGACAGAGACAGAGACAGAGACAGAGACGGAGCAGAGACATGGACAGAGACATGGACAGAGACAGAGGCAGAGACAGAGACAGAGACAGAGGCATAGACAGATACAGAGACAGGGCAGAGACAGAGACAGAGACAGAGACAGAGATGGAGACAGAGACAGAGACAGAGATAGAGACTGAGACAGAGACAGAGACTGAGACTGAGACAGAGACAGAGATGGAGCCAGAGACAGAGACAGAGACAAAGACGGAGACGGAGACAGAGACAGGGACAGAGACAGAGACAGAGACAAAGACGGAGACAGCCACAGAGACAGAGAGAGAGATGGAGACAGACAGAGACAGAGACAGAGACAGAGACAGAGACAGAGACAGAGACAGAGACAGAGACAGAGACAGAGATGGAGACAGAGACAGAGACAGAGACAGAGACAGAGACGGAGACGGAGACAGAGACGGGGACAGAGACAGAGACAGGGACAGAGACAGAGACAGAGACAGGGACCGGGACAGAGCCCGATACAGAGGCAGAGACAGAGACATAGACACAGACAGAGACAGAGGCGCATGAGACAAAGACCGAGACTGAGGGGCAGGAGACATGGACGGAGACAGATACAGAGATGGAGAGAGAGACAGAGACAGAGACAGAGACAGAGACAGAGACGGAGACGGAGACGGAGACAGAGACGGGGACAGAGACAGAGGCAGAGACAGAGACAGAGACAGGCACAGAGACAGAGACAGAGACAGAGACGGAGACAGAGACAGAGACAGAGACAGAGACAGAGACAGAGACAGAGACAGAGACAGATACAGAGACTGAGGCTGAGACAGAGACAGAGATGGAGCCAGAGACAGAGACAGAGACAAAGACGGAGACCGAGACAGAGACAGGGACAGAGACAGAGGCAGAGACAGAGACAGAGACAGAGACAGCGACAGAGACAGAGACAGAGATGGAGACAGAGACAGAGACAGAGACAGAGACAGAGACAGAGACAGAGATGGTGACAGAGACAGAGACAGAGACAGAGACAGAGACGGAGACGGAGGCAGAGACGAGGACAGAGACAGAGACAGAGACATAGACAGAGACAGAGACAGAGACAGAGACAGAGAGAGAGACAGAGACAGAGACAGAGACGGAGACAAAAACAGAGACAAGTAGGAAGACAAAGACGGAGAAAAAGACGGAGACAAAGACCGAGACCAAGACGGAGGCAAAGACGGAGACAAAGATGGAGACACAGACAGAGACAAATACGGAGAAAAAAGGCAGAGACAAAGGCGGAGACAGAGACAGAGGCAGAGTCCGATACGGAGACAGAGACAGAGACACAGACACAGACAGAGACAGAGACAGAGACAGAGGCACAGGCACAGACAGAGACAGAGACAGAGACAGAGGTGCATGAGACAAAGCCCGAGACATAGGGGCAGGAGACATAAGCGGAGACAAAGTCGGAGACAAAGAGGAAGACAACGACGGAGACAAAGACGGAGACAAAGACGGATACAAAGACAGAGACAGAGACAGAGACAGAGACAGAGACAGAGACAGAGACAGAGACAGAGACAGAGACAGAGACAGAGACAGAGACAGAGACAGAGACAGAGACAGAGACAGAGACAGAGACAGAGACAGAGACAGAGACAGAGACAGAGACAGAGACAGAGACAGAGACAGAGACAGAGACAGAGACAGAGACAGAGACAGAGACGTAGACAGAGACAGAGACAGAGACAGAGACAGGGACAGAGACAGAGACAGAGACAGAGACAGAGACAGGGACTGAGACAGAGACAGAGATAGAGGCAGAGACAGAGACAGAGACAGAGACAGAGACAGAGACAGAGACAGAGACAGAGACAGAGACAGAGACAGAGACAGATACAGAGACAGATACAGAGACTGAGGCTGAGACAGAGACAGAGATGGAGCCAGAGACAGAGACAGAGGCAAAGACGGAGACGGAGACAGAGACAGGGACAGAGACAGAGGCAGAGACAGAGACAGAGACAGAGACAGCGACAGAGACAGAGACAGAGATGGAGACAGAGACAGAGATGGAGCCAGAGACAGAGACAGAGACAGAGACAGAGACAGAGACAGAGACAGAGACAGAGTCAGAGACAGAGACAGAGACAGAGACAGAGACAGAGACAGAGACAGGGACAGGGACAGAGACAGAGACAGAGACTGAGACAGAGACAGAGATGGAGCCAGAGACAGAGACAGAGACGGAGACGGAGAAGAGACATGGACAGAGACATGGACAGAGACAGAGGCAGAGACAGAGACAGAGACAGAGACAGAGACAGGGACAGAGACATAGACACAGACAGAGACAGAGGCGCATGAGACAAAGACCGAGACTGAGGGGCAGGAGACATGGACGGAGACAGATACAGAGATGGAGACAGAGACAGAGACAGAGACAGAGACAGAGACAGAGACAGAGACAGAGACAGGGACAGAGATGGAGACAGAGACAGAGACAGAGACAGAGACGGAGACAGAGACAGAGACAGAGACAGAGACAGAGACGGAGACGGAGCAGAGACATGGACAGAGAGATGGACAGAGACAGAGACAGAGACAGAGACAGAGACAGAGACAGAGACAGAGACAGAGACAGAGACAGAGACAGAGACAGAGACAGAGACAGAGACAGAGATGGAGACAGAGACAGAGGCAGAGACAGAGACAGAGACAGACACAGAGACAGAGATAGAGACAGAGACAGAGACAGAGACAGAGACAGAGACGTAGACAAAGACGGAGGCCAAGTCGGAGACAAAGACGGAGACAAATATGGAGACACAGACCGAGACAAATACAGAGACAAAGGCGGTGACAAATATGGAGACAAAGACAAGCACAAAGACGGAGACAAAGACAGAGACAAAGACGGAGACTAAGACGAAGACAAAGACGGAGGCAAAGACGGAGACAAAGACGGAGACAAAGATGGTTACACAGACGGATACAAATACGGAGACAAAGACAGGCACAAAGACGGAGACAAAGACGAAGGCAAAGACGGAGACAGAGTGTAATATAGAGACAGAGACAGAGACACAGGTGCATGAGACAAAGACCGAGACAAAAGGGCAGGAGACATGGACGGAGACAAAGACGATGACAAAGACGTAGCCAAAGACGTAGACAAAGACGGAGACAAAGACGGAGACAAAGATGGAGACAAAGGCAGAGACAAAGACGGAGACAGAGACAGAGACAGAGACAGAGACAGAGACAGAGACTGAGACAGAGACAGAGACAGAGACAGAGGCAGAGACAGGGACAGGGACAGAGACAGAGACAGAGACTGAGACAGAGACAGAGATGGAGCCAGAGACAGAGACAGAGACAGAGACAGAGACAGAGACGGAGACGGAGACAGAGACAGGGACAGAGACAGAGGCAGAGACAGAGACAGAGACAGAGACAGAGACAGAGACAGAGACAGAGATGGAGACAGAGACAGAGGCAGAGACAGAGACAGAGACAGACACAGAGACAGAGATAGAGACAGAGACAGAGACAGAGACAGAGACAGAGACGTAGACAAAGACGGAGGCCAAGACGGAGACAAAGACGGAGACAAATATGGAGACACAGACCGAGACAAATACAGAGACAAAGGCGGTGACAAATATGGAGACAAAGACAAGCACAAAGACGGAGACAAAGACAGAGACAAAGACGGAGACTAAGACGAAGACAAAGACGGAGGCAAAGACGGAGACAAAGACGGAGACAAAGATGGTTACACAGACGGATACAAATACGGAGACAAAGACAGGCACAAAGACGGAGACAAAGACGAAGGCAAAGACGGAGACAGAGTGTAATATAGAGACAGAGACAGAGACACAGGTGCATGAGACAAAGACCGAGACAAAAGGGCAGGAGACATGGACGGAGACAAAGACGATGACAAAGACGTAGCCAAAGACGTAGACAAAGACGGAGACAAAGACGGAGACAAAGATGGAGACAAAGGCAGAGACAAAGACGGAGACAGAGACAGAGACAGAGACAGAGACAGAGACAGAGACAGAGACTGAGACAGAGACAGAGACAGAGACAGAGGCAGAGACAGGGACAGGGACAGAGACAGAGACAGAGACTGAGACAGAGACAGAGATGGAGCCAGAGACAGAGACAGAGACAGAGACAGAGACAGAGACGGAGACGGAGACAGAGACAGGGACAGAGACAGAGGCAGAGACAGAGACAGAGACAGAGACAGCGACAGAGACAGAGACAGAGACAGAGACAGAGACATAGACAGAGACAGAGACAGAGACAGAGACAGAGACGGAGACGGAGACAGAGACGGGGACAGAGATGGAGACAGAGACAGAGACAGAGACAGAGACAGAGACAGAGACGGAGACGGAGACGGAGACGGAGACGGAGCAGAGACATGGACAGAGAGATGGACAGAGACAGAGGCAGAGACAGAGACAGAGACAGAGACAGAGACAGAGACAGAGACAGAGACAGAGACAGAGACAGAGACAGAGACAGAGACAGAGACAGAGACAGAGACAGAGACAGAGACAGAGACAGAGACAGAGATGGAGACAGAGACAGAGGCAGAGACAGAGACAGAGACAGAGACAGAGACAGAGACAGAGACAGAGACAGAGACAGAGACAGAGACAGAGACAGAGACAGAGGCAGAGACAGAGACAGAGACAGAGACAGAGACAGAGACAGAGACAGAGATGGAGACAGAGACGTAGACAAAGACGGAGGCAAAGACGGAGACAAAGACGGAGACAAATATGGAGACACAGACGGAGACAAATACAGAGACAAAGGCGGTGACAAATATGGAGACAAAGACAAGCACAAAGATGGAGACAAAGGCAGTGACAAGGACGGAGACAGAGACAGAGACAGAGACAGAGACAGAGACTGAGACAGAGACAGAGACAGAGACAGAGACAGAGACAGAGACGGAGCAGAGACATGGACAGAGACATGGACAGAGACAGAGGCAGAGACAGAGACAGAGACAGAGGCATAGACAGATACAGAGACAGGGCAGAGACAGAGACAGAGACAGAGACAGAGATGGAGACAGAGACAGAGACAGAGATAGAGACTGAGACAGAGACAGAGACTGAGACTGAGACAGAGACAGAGACAGAGACAGAGACAGAGACAGAGACAGAGATGGAGACAGAGACAGAGACAGAGACAGAGACAGAGACGGAGACGGAGACAGAGACGGGGACAGAGACAGAGACAGGGACAGAGACAGAGACAGAGACAGGGACCGGGACAGAGCCCGATACAGAGGCAGAGACAGAGACATAGACACAGACAGAGACAGAGGCGCATGAGACAAAGACCGAGACTGAGGGGCAGGAGACATGGACGGAGACAGATACAGAGATGGAGAGAGAGACAGAGACAGAGACAGAGACAGAGACAGAGACAGAGATGGTGACAGAGACAGAGACAGAGACAGAGACAGAGACGGAGACGGAGGCAGAGACGAGGACAGAGACAGAGACAGAGACATAGACAGAGACAGAGACAGAGACAGAGACAGAGAGAGAGACAGAGACAGAGACAGAGACGGAGACAAAAACAGAGACAAGTAGGAAGACAAAGACGGAGAAAAAGACGGAGACAAAGACCGAGACCAAGACGGAGGCAAAGACGGAGACAAAGATGGAGACACAGACAGAGACAAATACGGAGAAAAAAGGCAGAGACAAAGGCGGAGACAGAGACAGAGGCAGAATCCGATACGGAGACAGAGACAGAGACACAGACACAGACAGAGACAGAGACAGAGACAGAGGCACAGGCACAGACAGAGACAGAGACAGAGACAGAGGTGCATGAGACAAAGCCCGAGACATAGGGGCAGGAGACATAAGCGGAGACAAAGTCGGAGACAAAGAGGAAGACAACGACGGAGACAAAGACGGAGACAAAGACGGATACAAAGACAGAGACAGAGACAGAGACAGAGACAGAGACAGAGACAGAGACAGAGACAGAGACAGAGACAGAGACAGAGACAGAGACAGAGACAGAGACAGAGACAGAGACAGAGACAGAGACAGAGACAGAGACAGAGACAGAGACAGAGACAGAGACAGAGACAGAGACAGAGACAGAGACAGAGACAGAGACAGAGACAGAGACAGAGACAGAGACGTAGACAGAGACAGAGACAGAGACAGAGACAGGGACAGAGACAGAGACAGAGACAGAGACAGAGACAGGGACTGAGACAGAGACAGAGATAGAGGCAGAGACAGAGACAGAGACAGAGACAGAGACAGAGACAGAGACAGAGACAGAGACAGAGACAGAGACAGAGACAGATACAGAGACAGATACAGAGACTGAGGCTGAGACAGAGACAGAGATGGAGCCAGAGACAGAGACAGAGGCAAAGACGGAGACGGAGACAGAGACAGGGACAGAGACAGAGGCAGAGACAGAGACAGAGACAGAGACAGCCACAGAGACAGAGACAGAGATGGAGACAGAGACAGAGATGGAGCCAGAGACAGAGACAGAGACAGAGACAGAGACAGAGACAGAGACAGAGACAGAGTCAGAGACAGAGACAGAGACAGAGACAGAGACAGAGACAGAGACAGGGACAGGGACAGAGACAGAGACAGAGACTGAGACAGAGACAGAGATGGAGCCAGAGACAGAGACAGAGACGGAGACGGAGAAGAGACATGGACAGAGACATGGACAGAGACAGAGGCAGAGACAGAGACAGAGACAGAGACAGAGACAGGGACAGAGACATAGACACAGACAGAGACAGAGGCGCATGAGACAAAGACCGAGACAGAGGGGCAGGAGACATGGACGGAGACAAAGACGGTGACAAAGACGTAGACAAAGACGTAGACAAAGACGGAGACAATGACGCAGACGAAGAGGAAGACGACGACGGAGACAAAGACGGCGACAAAGACGGAGACAAAGACAGAGACAAAGATGGAGACAAAGACAGAGACAAAGACGGAGACAGAAACAGAGGCAGAGACAGAGACGGAGACGGAGACGGAGACAGAGACGGGGACAGAGATGGAGACAGAGACAGAGACAGAGACAGAGACAGAGACGGAGACAGAGACGGAGACGGAGCAGAGACATGGACAGAGAGATGGACAGAGACAGAGATGGAGACAGAGACAGAGGCAGAGACAGAGACAGAGACAGAGACAGAGACAGAGACAGAGACAGAGACAGAGACAGAGACAGAGACAGAGACAGAGACAGAGACAGAGACAGAGACAGAGACAGAGACAGAGATGGAGACAGAGACGTAGACAAAGACGGAGGCAAAGACGGAGACAAAGACGGAGACAAATATGGAGACACAGACGGAGACAAATACAGAGACAAAGGCGGTGACAAATATGGAGACAAAGACAAGCACAAAGATGGAGACAAAGGCAGAGACAAGGACGGAGACAGAGACAGAGACAGAGACAGAGACAGAGACAGAGACTGAGACAGAGACAGAGACAGAGACAGAGACAGAGACGGAGCAGAGACATGGACAGAGACATGGACAGAGACAGAGGCAGAGACAGAGACAGAGACAGAGACATAGACAGAGACAGAGACAGGGCAGAGACAGAGACAGAGACAGAGACAGAGATGGAGACAGAGACAGAGACAGAGATAGAGACTGAGACAGAGACAGAGACTGAGACTGAGACAGAGACAGAGATGGAGCCAGAGACAGAGACAAAGACGGAGACGGAGACAGAGACAGGGACAGAGACAGAGACAGAGACAAAGACGGAGACAGCCACAGAGACAGAGAGAGAGGTGGAGACAGACAGAGACAGAGACAGAGACAGAGACAGAGACAGAGACAGAGACAGAGACAGAGATGGAGACAGAGACAGAGACAGAGACAGAGACAGAGACGGAGACGGAGACAGAGACGGGGACAGAGACAGAGACAGGGACAGAGACAGAGACAGAGACAGGGACCGGGACAGAGCCCGATACAGAGGCAGAGACAGAGACATAGACACAGACAGAGACAGAGGCGCATGAGACAGAGACATAGACACAGACAGAGACAGAGGCGCATGAGACAAAGACCGAGACTGAGGGGCAGGAGACATGGACGGAGACAGATACAGAGATGGAGAGAGAGACAGAGACAGAGACAGAGACAGAGACAGAGACAGAGACAGAGACAGAGACAGAGACAGAGACAGAGACAGAGACAGAGACAGAGACAGAGACAGAGACAGAGACAGAGACAGAGACAGAGACAGAGACAGAGACAGAGACAGAGACAGAGACAGAGACAGAGACAGAGACAGAGACAGAGACAGAGACAGAGACAGAGACAGAGACAGAGACGTAGACAGAGACAGAGACAGAGACAGAGACAGGGACAGAGACAGAGACAGAGACAGAGACAGAGACAGGGACTGAGACAGAGACAGAGATAGAGGCAGAGACAGAGACAGAGACAGAGACAGAGACAGAGACAGAGACAGAGACAGAGACAGAGACAGAGACAGAGACAGAGACAGAGACAGATACAGAGACAGATACAGAGACTGAGGCTGAGACAGAGACAGAGATGGAGCCAGAGACAGAGACAGAGACAAAGACGGAGACGGAGACAGAGACAGGGACAGAGACAGAGGCAGAGACAGAGACAGAGACAGAGACAGCGACAGAGACAGAGACAGAGATGGAGACAGAGACAGAGATGGAGCCAGAGACAGAGACAGAGACAGAGACAGAGACAGAGACAGAGACAGAGACAGAGACAGAGTCAGAGACAGAGACAGAGACAGAGACAGAGACAGAGACAGAGACAGGGACAGGGACAGAGACAGAGACAGAGACTGAGACAGAGACAGAGATGGAGCCAGAGACAGAGACAGAGACGGAGACGGAGAAGAGACATGGACAGAGACATGGACAGAGACAGAGGCAGAGACAGAGACAGAGACAGAGACAGAGACAGGGACAGAGACATAGACACAGACAGAGACAGAGGCGCATGAGACAAAGACCGAGACAGAGGGGCAGGAGACATGGACGGAGACAAAGACGGTGACAAAGACGTAGACAAAGACGTAGACAAAGACGGAGACAATGACGCAGACGAAGAGGAAGACGACGACGGAGACAAAGACGGCGACAAAGACGGAGACAAAGACAGAGACAAAGATGGAGACAACGACAGAGACAAAGACGGAGACAGAAACAGAGGCAGAGACAGAGACGGAGACGGAGACGGAGACAGAGACGGGGACAGAGATGGAGACAGAGACAGAGACAGAGACAGAGACAGAGACGGAGACAGAGACGGAGACGGAGCAGAGACATGGACAGAGAGATGGACAGAGACAGAGATGGAGACAGAGACAGAGGCAGAGACAGAGACAGAGACAGAGACAGAGACAGAGACAGAGACAGAGACAGAGACAGAGACAGAGACAGAGACAGAGACAGAGACAGAGACAGAGATGGAGACAGAGACGTAGACAAAGACGGAGGCAAAGACGGAGACAAAGACGGAGACAAATATGGAGACACAGACGGAGACAAATACAGAGGCAAAGGCGGTGACAAATATGGAGACAAAGACAAGCACAAAGATGGAGACAAAGGCAGAGACAAGGACGGAGACAGAGACAGAGACAGAGACAGAGACAGAGACAGAGACTGAGACAGAGACAGAGACAGAGACAGAGACAGAGACGGAGCAGAGAGATGGACAGAGACATGGACAGAGACAGAGGCAGAGACAGAGACAGAGACAGAGACATAGACAGAGACAGAGACAGGGCAGAGACAGAGACAGAGACAGAGACAGAGATGGAGACAGAGACAGAGACAGAGATAGAGACTGAGACAGAGACAGAGACTGAGACTGAGACAGAGACAGAGATGGAGCCAGAGACAGAGACAAAGACGGAGACGGAGACAGAGACAGGGACAGAGACAGAGACAGAGACAAAGACGGAGACAGCCACAGAGACAGAGAGAGAGATGGAGACAGACAGAGACAGAGACAGAGACAGAGACAGAGACAGAGACAGAGACAGAGACAGAGACAGAGACAGAGACAGAGATGGAGACAGAGACAGAGACAGAGACAGAGACAGAGACGGAGACGGAGACAGAGACGGGGACAGAGACAGAGACAGGGACAGAGACAGAGACAGAGACAGGGACCGGGACAGAGCCCGATACAGAGGCAGAGACAGAGACATAGACACAGACAGAGACAGAGGCGCATGAGACAGAGACATAGACACAGACAGAGACAGAGGCGCATGAGACAAAGACCGAGACTGAGGGGCAGGAGACATGGACGGAGACAGATACAGAGATGGAGAGAGAGACAGAGACAGAGACAGAGACAGAGACAGAGACGGAGACGGAGACGGAGACAGAGACGGGGACAGAGACAGAGGCAGAGACAGAGACAGAGACAGGCACAGAGACAGAGACAGAGACAGAGACGGAGACAGAGACAGAGACAGAGACAGAGACAGAGACAGAGACAGAGACAGAGACAGAGACAGAGACAGAGACAGAGACAGAGACAGAGATGGAGACAGAGACAGAGGCAGAAACAGAGACAGAGACAGAGACAGAGACAGAGACAGAGACGGAGACGGAGACAGAGACGGGGACAGACACAGAGACAGAGACAGAGACAGAGACAGAGACAGATACAGAGACTGAGGCTGAGACAGAGACAGAGATGGAGCCAGAGACAGAGACAGAGACAAAGACGGAGACGGAGACAGAGACAGGGACAGAGACAGAGGCAGAGACAGAGACAGAGACAGAGACAGCGACAGAGACAGAGACAGAGATGGAGACAGAGACAGAGACAGAGACAGAGACAGAGACAGAGATGGAGACAGAGACAGAGACAGAGACAGAGACAGAGACAGAGACAGAGACAGAGACGTAGACAGAGACAGAGACAGAGACAGAGACAGGGACAGAGACAGAGACAGAGACAGAGACAGAGACAGGGACTGAGACAGAGACAGAGATAGAGGCAGAGACAGAGACAGAGACAGAGACAGAGACAGAGACAGAGACAGAGACAGAGACAGAGACAGAGACAGAGACAGAGACAGAGACAGAGACAGATACAGAGACAGATACAGAGACTGAGGCTGAGACAGAGACAGAGATGGAGCCAGAGACAGAGACAGAGACAAAGACGGAGACGGAGACAGAGACAGGGACAGAGACAGAGGCAGAGACAGAGACAGAGACAGAGACAGCGACAGAGACAGAGACAGAGATGGAGACAGAGACAGAGATGGAGCCAGAGACAGAGACAGAGACAGAGACAGAGACAGAGACAGAGACAGAGACAGAGTCAGAGACAGAGACAGAGACAGAGACAGAGACAGAGACAGAGACAGGGACAGGGACAGAGACAGAGACAGAGACTGAGACAGAGACAGAGATGGAGCCAGAGACAGAGACAGAGACGGAGACGGAGAAGAGACATGGACAGAGACATGGACAGAGACAGAGGCAGAGACAGAGACAGAGACAGAGACAGAGACAGGGACAGAGACATAGACACAGACAGAGACAGAGGCGCATGAGACAAAGACCGAGACAGAGGGGCAGGAGACATGGACGGAGACAAAGACGGTGACAAAGACGTAGACAAAGACGTAGACAAAGACGGAGACAATGACGCAGACGAAGAGGAAGACGACGACGGAGACAAAGACGGCGACAAAGACGGAGACAAAGACAGAGACAAAGATGGAGACAACGACAGAGACAAAGACGGAGACAGAAACAGAGGCAGAGACAGAGACGGAGACGGAGACGGAGACAGAGACGGGGACAGAGATGGAGACAGAGACAGAGACAGAGACAGAGACAGAGACGGAGACAGAGACGGAGACGGAGCAGAGACATGGACAGAGAGATGGACAGAGACAGAGATGGAGACAGAGACAGAGGCAGAGACAGAGACAGAGACAGAGACAGAGACAGAGACAGAGACAGAGACAGAGACAGAGACAGAGACAGAGACAGAGACAGAGACAGAGACAGAGATGGAGACAGAGACGTAGACAAAGACGGAGGCAAAGACGGAGACAAAGACGGAGACAAATATGGAGACACAGACGGAGACAAATACAGAGGCAAAGGCGGTGACAAATATGGAGACAAAGACAAGCACAAAGATGGAGACAAAGGCAGAGACAAGGACGGAGACAGAGACAGAGACAGAGACAGAGACAGAGACAGAGACTGAGACAGAGACAGAGACAGAGACAGAGACAGAGACGGAGCAGAGAGATGGACAGAGACATGGACAGAGACAGAGGCAGAGACAGAGACAGAGACAGAGACATAGACAGAGACAGAGACAGGGCAGAGACAGAGACAGAGACAGAGACAGAGATGGAGACAGAGACAGAGACAGAGATAGAGACTGAGACAGAGACAGAGACAGAGACAGAGACAGAGACAGAGACAGAGACAGAGACAGAGATGGAGACAGAGACAGAGGCAGAGACAGAGACAGAGACAGACACAGAGACAGAGATAGAGACAGAGACAGAGACAGAGACAGAGACAGAGACAGAGACGTAGACAAAGACGGAGGCCAAGACGGAGACAAAGACGGAGACAAATATGGAGACACAGACCGAGACAAATACAGAGACAAAGGCGGTGACAAATATGGAGACAAAGACAAGCACAAAGACGAAGACAAAGACAGAGACAAAGACGGAGACTAAGACGAAGACAAAGACGGAGTCAAAGACGGAGACAAAGACGGAGACAAAGATGGTTACACAGACGGATACAAATACGGAGACAAAGACAGGCACAAAGACGGAGACAAAGACGAAGGCAAAGACGGAGACAGAGTGTAATATAGAGACAGAGACAGAGACACAGGTGCATGAGACAAAGACCGAGACAAAAGGGCAGGAGACATGGACGGAGACAAAGACGATGACAAAGACGTAGCCAAAGACGTAGACAAAGACGGAGACAAAGACGGAGACAAAGATGGAGACAAAGGCAGAGACAAAGACGGAGACAGAGACAGAGACAGAGACAGAGACAGAGACAGAGACTGAGACAGAGACAGAGACAGAGACAGAGACAGAGACAGGGACAGGGACAGAGACAGAGACAGAGACTGAGACAGAGACAGAGATGGAGCCAGAGACAGAGACAGAGACAGAGACAGAGACAGAGACAGAGACAGAGTCAGAGACAGAGACAGAGACAGAGACAGAGACAGAGACAGAGACAGAGACAGGGACAGGGACAGAGACAGAGACAGAGACTGAGACAGAGACAGAGATGGAGCCAGAGACAGAGACAGAGACGGAGACGGAGCAGAGACGTGGACAGAGACATGGACAGAGACAGAGGCAGAGACAGAGACAGAGACAGAGACAGAGACAGAGACAGGGACAGAGACATAGACACAGACAGAGACAGAGGCGCATGAGACAAAGACCGAGACAGAGGGGCAGGAGACATGGACGGAGACAAAGACGGTGACAAAGACGTAGACAAAGACGTAGACAAAGACGGAGACAATGACGCAGACGAAGAGGAAGACGACGACGGAGACAAAGACGGCGACAAAGACGGAGACAAAGACAGAGACAAAGATGGAGACAAAGACAGAGGCAAAGACGGAGACAGAGACAGAGACAGAGACAGAGACAGAGACAGAGACAGAGACAGAGACGGAGACAGAGACAGGGACAGGGACAGAGTCAGAGACAGAGACAAAGACAGAGACAGAGACAGGGACCGGGACAGAGCCCGATACAGAGGCAGAGACAGAGACATAGACACAGACAGAGACAGAGGCGCATGAGACAAAGACCGAGACTGAGGGGCAGGAGACATGGACGGAGGCAGATACAGAGATGGAGAGAGAGACAGAGACAGAGACAGAGACAGAGACAGAGACGGAGACGGAGACGGAGACAGAGACGGGGACAGAGACAGAGGCAGAGACAGAGACAGAGCCAGGCACAGAGACAGAGACAGAGACAGAGACGGAGACAGAGACAGAGACAGAGACAGAGACAGAGACAGAGACAGAGACAGAGACAGAGACAGAGACAGAGACAGAGACAGAGACAGAGACAGAGACAGAGATGGAGACAGAGACAGAGGCAGAAACAGAGACAGAGACAGAGACAGAGACAGAGACAGAGACGGAGACGGAGACAGAGACGGGGACAGAGACAGAGACAGAGACAGAGACAGAGACAGAGACAGATACAGAGACTGAGGCTGAGGCAGAGACAGAGATGGAGCCAGAGACAGAGACAGAGACAAAGACGGAGACGGAGACAGAGACAGGGACAGAGACAGAGGCAGAGACAGAGACACAGACAGAGACAGCGACAGAGACAGAGACAGAGATGGAGACAGAGACAGAGACAGAGACAGAGACAGAGACAGAGATGGAGACAGAGACAGAGACAGAGACAGAGACGGAGACAGAGACGGGGACAGAGACAGAGACAGGGACAGGGACAGAGACAGAGGCAGAGACAGAGACAGAGACAGAGACGTAGACAAAGACGGAGGCCAAGACGGAGACAAAGACGGAGACAAATATGGAGACACAGACCGAGACAAATACAGAGACAAAGGCGGTGACAAATATGGAGACAAAGACAAGCACAAAGACGGAGACAAAGACAGAGACAAAGACGGAGACTAAGACGAAGACAAAGACGGAGGCAAAGACGGAGACAAAGACGGAGACAAAGATGGTTACACAGACGGATACAAATACGGAGACAAAGACAGGCACAAAGACGGAGACAAAGACGAAGGCAAAGACGGAGACAGAGTGTAATATAGAGACAGAGACAGAGACACAGGTGCATGAGACAAAGACCGAGACAAAAGGGCAGGAGACATGGACGGAGACAAAGATGATGACAAAGACGTAGCCAAAGACGTAGACAAAGACGGAGACAAAGACGGAGACAAAGATGGAGACAAAGGCAGAGACAAAGACGGAGACAGAGACAGAGACAGAGACAGAGACAGAGACAGAGACTGAGACAGAGACACAGACAGAGACAGAGACAGAGACAGGGACAGGGACAAAGACAGAGACAGAGACTGAGACAGAGACAGAGATGGAGCCAGAGACAGAGACAGAGACAGAGACAGAGACAGAGACAGAGACAGAGACAGAGACAGAGTCAGAGACAGAGACAGAGACAGAGACAGAGACAGAGACAGGGACAGATACATAGACACAGACAGAGACAGAGGGGCATGAGACAAAGACCGAGACAGAGGGACAGGAGACATGGACGGAGACAAAGACGGTGACAAAGACGTAGACAAAGACGTAGACAAAGACGGAGACAATGACGCAGACGAAGAGGAAGACGACGACGGAGACAAAGACGGCGACAAAGACGGAGACAAAGACAGAGACAAAGATGGAGACAAAGACAGAGGCAAAGACGGAGACAGAGACAGAGACAGAGACAGAGACAGAGACAGAGACAGAGACAAGGACGGAGACAGAGACAGGGACAGGGACAGAGTCAGAGACAGAGACAAAGACAGAGACAGAGACTGAGACTGAGACAGAGATGGAGCCAGAGACAGAGACAGAGACAGAGACAGAGACAGAGACAGAGACAGAGACAGAGACAGAGGCAGAGACAGAGACAGAGACAGAGACAGAGACAGAGACAGAGACAGAGACAGAGACAGAGACAGAGACAGAGACAGAGACAGAGACAGAGACAGAGACAGAGACAGAGACAGAGACAGAGATGGAGACAGAGACGTAGACAAAGACGGAGGCAAAGACGGAGACAAAGACGGAGACAAATATGGAGACACAGACGGAGACAAATACAGAGACAAAGGCGGTGACAAATATGGAGACAAAGACAAGCACAAAGATGGAGACAAAGGCAGAGACAAGGACGGAGACAGAGACAGAGACAGAGACAGAGACAGAGACTGAGACAGAGACAGAGACAGAGACAGAGACAGAGACAGAGACGGAGCAGAGACATGGACAGAGACATGGACAGAGACAGAGGCAGAGACAGAGACAGAGACAGAGACATAGACAGAGACAGAGACAGGGCAGAGACAGAGACAGAGACAGAGACAGAGATGGAGACAGAGACAGAGACAGAGATAGAGACTGAGACAGAGACAGAGACTGAGACTGAGACAGAGACAGAGATGGAGCCAGAGACAGAGACAGAGACAAAGACGGAGACGGAGACAGAGACAGGGACAGAGACAGAGACAGAGACAAAGACGGAGACAGCCACAGAGACAGAGAGAGAGATGGAGACAGACAGAGACAGAGACAGAGACAGAGACAGAGACAGAGACAGAGACAGAGATGGAGACAGAGACAGAGACAGAGACAGAGACAGAGACGGAGACGGAGACAGAGACGGGGACAGAGACAGAGACAGGGACAGAGACAGAGACAGAGACAGGGACCGCGACAGAGCCCGATAAGAAGGCAGAGACAGAGACATAGACACAGACAGAGACAGAGGCGCATGAGACAAAGACCGAGACTGAGGGGCAGGAGACATGGACGGAGACAGATACAGAGATGGAGAGAGAGACAGAGACAGAGACAGAGACAGAGACAGAGACGGAGACGGAGACGGAGACAGAGACGGGGACAGAGACAGAGGCAGAGACAGAGACAGAGACAGGCACAGAGACAGAGACAGAGACAGAGACGGAGACAGAGACAGAGACAGAGACAGAGACAGAGACAGAGACAGAGACAGAGACAGAGACAGATACAGAGACTGAGGCTAAGACAGAGACAGAGATGGAGCCAGAGACAGAGACAGAGACAAAGACGGAGACGGAGACAGATACAGGGACAGAGACAGAGGCAGAGACAGAGACAGAGACAGAGACAGCGACAGAGACAGAGACAGAGATGGAGACAGAGACAGAGACAGAGACAGAGACAGAGACAGAGACAGAGATGGTGACAGAGACAGAGACAGAGACAGAGACAGAGACAGAGACGGAGACGGAGACAGAGACGAGGACAGAGACAGAGACAGAGACATAGACAGAGACAGAGACAGAGACAGAGACAGAGACAGAGACAGAGACAGAGACAGAGACGGAGACAAAAACAGAGACAAGTAGGAAGACAAAGACGGAGAAAAAGACGGAGACAAAGACCGAGACCAAGACGGAGGCAAAGACGGAGACAAAGATGGAGACACAGACAGAGACACATACGGAGAAAAAAGGCAGAGACAAAGGCGGAGACAGAGACAGAGGCAGAGTCCGATACGGAGACAGAGACAGAGACACAGACACAGACAGAGACAGAGACAGAGACAGAGGCACAGGCACAGACAGAGACAGAGACAGAGACAGAGGTGCATGAGACAAAGCCCGAGACATAGGGGCAGGAGACATAAGCGGAGACAAAGTCGGAGACAAAGAGGAAGACAACGACGGAGACAAAGACGGAGACAAAGACGGATACAAAGACAGAGACAGAGACAGAGACAGAGACAGAGACAGAGACAGAGACAGAGACAGAGACAGAGACAGAGACAGAGACAGAGACAGAGACAGAGACAGAGACAGAGACAGAGATAGAGACAGAGACAGAGACAGAGACAGAGACAGAGACAGAGACAGAGACGTAGACAGAGACAGAGACAGAGACAGAGACAGGGACAGAGACAGAGACAGAGACAGAGACAGAGACAGGGACTGAGACAGAGACAGAGATAGAGGCAGAGACAGAGACAGAGACAGAGACAGAGACAGAGACAGAAACAGAGACAGAGACAGAGACAGAGACAGAGACAGATACAGAGACAGATACAGAGACTGAGGCTGAGACAGAGACAGAGATGGAGCCAGAGACAGAGACAGAGACAAAGACGGAGACGGAGACAGAGACAGGGACAGAGACAGAGGCAGAGACAGAGACAGAGACAGAGACAGCGACAGAGACAGAGACAGAGATGGAGACAGAGACAGAGATGGAGCCAGAGACAGAGACAGAGACAGAGACAGAGACAGAGACAGAGACAGAGACAGAGTCAGAGACAGAGACAGAGACAGAGACAGAGACAGGGACAGAGACATAGACACAGACAGAGACAGAGGCGCATGAGACAAAGACCGAGACAGAGGGGCAGGAGACATGGACGGAGACAAAGACGGTGACAAAGACGTAGACAAAGACGTAGACAAAGACGGAGACAATGACGCAGACGAAGAGGAAGACGACGACGGAGACAAAGACGGCGACAAAGACGGAGACAAAGACAGAGACAAAGATGGAGACAAAGACAGAGACAAAGACGGAGACAGAAACAGAGGCAGAGACAGAGACGGAGACGGAGACGGAGACAGAGACGGGGACAGAGATGGAGACAGAGACAGAGACAGAGACAGAGACAGAGACGGAGACAGAGACGGAGACGGAGCAGAGACATGGACAGAGAGATGGACAGAGACAGAGATGGAGACAGAGACAGAGGCAGAGACAGAGACAGAGACAGAGACAGAGACAGAGACAGAGACAGAGACGGAGACAGAGACAGGGACAGGGACAGAGTCAGAGACAGAGACAAAGACAGAGACAGAGACAGGGACCGGGACAGAGCCCGATACAGAGGCAGAGACAGAGACATAGACACAGACAGAGACAGAGGCGCATGAGACAAAGACCGAGACTGAGGGGCAGGAGACATGGACGGAGACAGATACAGAGATGGAGAGAGAGACAGAGACAGAGACAGAGACAGAGACGGAGACGGAGACGGAGACAGAGACGGGGACAGAGACAGAGGCAGAGACAGAGACAGAGACAGGCACAGAGACAGAGACAGAGACAGAGACGGAGACAGAGACAGAGACAGAGACAGAGACAGAGACAGAGACAGAGACAGAGACAGAGACAGAGACAGAGACAGAGACAGAGACAGAGACAGAGACAGAGACAGAGACAGAGACAGAGACAGAGATGGAGACAGAGACAGAGGCAGAAACAGAGACAGAGACAGAGACAGAGACAGAGACAGAGACGGAGACGGAGACAGAGACGGGGACAGAGACAGAGACAGAGACAGAGACAGAGACAGAGACAGATACAGAGACTGAGGCTGAGACAGAGACAGAGATGGAGCCAGAGACAGAGACAGAGACAAAGACGGAGACGGAGACAGAGACAGGGACAGAGACAGAGGCAGAGACAGAGACAGAGACAGAGACAGCGACAGAGACAGAGACAGAGATGGAGACAGAGACAGAGACAGAGACAGAGACAGAGACAGAGATGGAGACAGAGACAGAGACAGAGACAGAGACGGAGACAGAGACGGGGACAGAGACAGAGACAGGGACAGGGACAGAGACAGAGGCAGAGACAGAGACAGAGACAGAGACGTAGACAAAGACGGAGGCCAAGACGGAGACAAAGACGGAGACAAATATGGAGACACAGACCGAGACACATACAGAGACAAAGGCGGTGACAAATATGGAGACAAAGACAAGCACAAAGACGGAGACAAAGACAGAGACAAAGACGGAGACTAAGACGAAGACAAAGACGGAGGCAAAGACGCAGACAAAGACAGAGACAAAGATGGTTACACAGACGGATACAAATACGGAGACAAAGACAGGCACAAAGACGGAGACAAAGACGAAGGCAAAGACGGAGACAGAGTGTAATATAGAGACAGAGACAGAGACACAGGTGCATGAGACAAAGACCGAGACAAAAGGGCAGGAGACATGGACGGAGACAAAGATGATGACAAAGACGTAGCCAAAGACGTAGACAAAGACGGAGACAAAGACGGAGACAAAGATGGAGACAAAGGCAGAGACAAAGACGGAGACAGAGACAGAGACAGAGACAGAGACAGAGACAGAGACTGAGACAGAGACAGAGACAGAGACAGAGACAGAGACAGGGACAGGGACAGAGACAGAGACAGAGACTGAGACAGAGACAGAGATGGAGCCAGAGACAGAGACAGAGACAGAGACAGAGACAGAGACAGAGACAGAGACAGAGTCAGAGACAGAGACAGAGACAGAGACAGAGACAGAGACAGAGACAGAGACAGGGACAGGGACAGAGACAGAGACAGAGACTGAGACAGAGACAGAGATGGAGCCAGAGACAGAGACAGAGACGGAGACGGAGCAGAGACATGGACAGAGACATGGACAGAGACAGAGGCAGAGACAGAGACAGAGACAGAGACAGAGACAGGGACAGAGACATAGACACAGGCAGAGACAGAGGCGCATGAGACAAAGACCGAGACAGAGGGACAGGAGACATGGACGGAGACAAAGACGGTGACAAAGACGTAGACAAAGACGTAGACAAAGACGGAGACAATGACGCAGACGAAGAGGAAGACGACGACGGAGACAAAGACGGCGACAAAGACGGAGACAAAGACAGAGACAAAGATGGAGACAAAGACAGAGGCAAACACGGAGACAGAGACAGAGACAGAGACAGAGACAGAGACAGAGACAGAGACAGAGACGGAGACAGAGACAGGGACAGGGACAGAGTCAGAGACAGAGACAAAGACAGAGACAGAGACTGAGACAGAGACAGAGATGGAGCCAGAGACAGAGACAGAGACAGAGACAGAGACAGAGACAGAGACAGAGACAGAGGCAGAGACAGAGACAGAGACAGAGACAGAGACAGAGACAGAGACAGAGACAGAGACAGAGACAGAGACAGAGACAGAGACAGAGACAGAGACAGAGACAGAGACAGAGACAGAGATGGAGACAGAGACGTAGACAAAGACGGAGGCAAAGACGGAGACAAAGACGGAGACAAATATGGAGACGCAGACGGAGAAAAATACAGAGACAAAGGCGGTGACAAATATGGAGACAAAGACAAGCACAAAGAAGGAGACAAAGGCAGAGACAAGGACGGAGACAGAGACAGAGACAGAGACAGAGACAGAGACTGAGACAGAGACAGAGACAGAGACAGAGACAGAGACAGAGACAGAGACGGAGCAGAGACATGGACAGAGACATGGACAGAGACAGAGGCAGAGACAGAGACAGAGACAGAGACATAGACAGAGACAGAGACAGGGCAGAGACAGAGACAGAGACAGAGACAGAGATGGAGACAGAGACAGAGACAGAGATAGAGACTGAGACAGAGACAGAGACTGAGACTGAGACAGAGACAGAGATGGAGCCAGAGACAGAGACAGAGACAAAGACGGAGACGGAGACAGAGACAGGGACAGAGACAGAGACAGAGACAAAGACGGAGACAGCCACAGAGACAGAGAGAGAGATGGAGACAGACAGAGACAGAGACAGAGACAGAGACAGAGACAGAGACAGAGACAGAGACAGAGACAGAGACAGAGATGGAGACAGAGACAGAGACAGAGACAGAGACAGAGACGGAGACGGAGACAGAGACGGGGACAGAGACAGAGACAGGGACAGAGACAGAGACAGAGACAGGGACCGCGACAGAGCCCGATAAGAAGGCAGAGACAGAGACATAGACACAGACAGAGACAGAGGCGCATGAGACAAAGACCGAGACTGAGGGGCAGGAGACATGGACGGAGACAGATACAGAGATGGAGAGAGAGACAGAGACAGAGACAGAGACAGAGACAGAGACGGAGACGGAGACGGAGACAGAGACGGGGACAGAGACAGAGGCAGAGACAGAGACAGAGACAGGCACAGAGACAGAGACAGAGACAGAGACGGAGACAGAGACAGAGACAGAGACAGAGACAGAGACAGAGACAGAGACAGGTACAGAGACTGAGGCTGAGACAGAGACAGAGATGGAGCCAGAGACAGAGACAGAGACAAAGACGGAGACGGAGACAGAGACAGGGACAGAGACAGAGGCAGAGACAGAGACAGACACAGAGACAGAGACAGCGACAGAGACAGAGACAGAGATGGAGACAGAGACAGAGACAGAGACAGAGACAGAGACAGAGACAGAGATGGTGACAGAGACAGAGACAGAGACAGAGACAGAGACAGATACGGAGACGGAGACAGAGACGAGGACAGAGACAGAGACAGAGACATAGACAGAGACAGAGACAGAGACAGAGACAGAGACAGAGACGGAGACAAAAACAGAGACAAGTAGGAAGACAAAGACGGAGAAAAAGACGGAGACAAAGACCGAGACCAAGACGGAGGCAAAGACGGAGACAAAGATGGAGACACAGACAGAGACAAATACGGAGAAAAAAGGCAGAGACAAAGGCGGAGACAGAGACAGAGGCAGAGTCCGATACGGAGACAGAGACAGAGACACAGACACAGACAGAGACAGAGACAGAGACAGAGGCACAGGCACAGACAGAGACAGAGACAGAGACAGAGGTGCATGAGACAAAGCCCGAGACATAGGGGCAGGAGACATAAGCGGAGACAAAGTCGGAGACAAAGAGGAAGACAACGACGGAGACAAAGACGGATACAACGATGGTTACACAGACGGATACAAATACGGAGACAAAGACAGGCACAAAGACGGAGACAAAGACGAAGACAATGACGGAGACAGAGTGTAATATAGAGACAGAGACAGAGACACAGACAGAGACAGAGACAGAGACAGAGTCAGAGACACAGGTGCATGAGACAAAGACCGAGACAAAGGGGCAGGAGACATGGACGGAGACAAAGACCGTGACAAAGACGTAGACAAAGACGTAGACAAATACGGAGACAATGACGCAGACGAAGAGGAAGACGACGACGGAGACAAAGACGGCGACAAAGACGGAGACAAAGACAGAGACAAAGATGGAGACAAAGACAGAGACAAAGACGGAGACAGAGACAGAGACTGAGACGGAGACAGAGATGGAGACGGAGCAGAGACATGGACAGAGACAGAGGCAGAGACAGAGACAGAGACACAGACAGAGGCAGAGACAGAGACAGAGACAGAGACAGAGACAGAGACAGAGACAGAGACAGAGACAGAGACAGAGACAGAGACAGAGACAGAGACAGAGACGGAGGCGGAGACAGAGACGGGGACAGAGATGGAGACAGAGACAGAGACAGAGACAGGGACTGAGACAGAGACAGAGATAGAGGCAGAGACAGAGACAGAGACAGAGACAGAGACAGAGACAGAGACAGAGACAGAGACAGAGACAGAGACAGAGACAGAGACAGATACAGAGACAGATACAGAGACTGAGGCTGAGACAGAGACAGAGATGGAGCCAGAGACAGAGACAGAGACAAAGACGGAGACGGAGACAGAGACAGGGACAGAGACAGAGGCAGAGACAGAGACAGAGACAGAGACAGCGACAGAGACAGAGACAGAGATGGAGACAGAGACAGAGATGGAGCCAGAGACAGAGACAGAGACAGAGACAGAGACAGAGACAGAGACAGAGTCAGAGACAGAGACAGAGACAGAGACAGAGACAGGGACAGAGACATAGACACAGACAGAGACAGAGGCGCATGAGACAAAGACCGAGACAGAGGGGCAGGAGACATGGACGGAGACAAAGACGGTGACAAAGACGTAGACAAAGACGTAGACAAAGACGGAGACAATGACGCAGACGAAGAGGAAGACGACGACGGAGACAAAGACGGCGACAAAGACGGAGACAAAGACAGAGACAAAGATGGAGACAAAGACAGAGACAAAGACGGAGACAGAAACAGAGGCAGAGACAGAGACGGAGACGGAGACGGAGACAGAGACGGGGACAGAGATGGAGACAGAGACAGAGACAGAGACAGAGACAGAGACGGAGACAGAGACGGAGACGGAGCAGAGACATGGACAGAGAGATGGACAGAGACAGAGATGGAGACAGAGACAGAGGCAGAGACAGAGACAGAGACAGAGACAGAGACAGAGACAGAGACAGAGACGGAGACAGAGACAGGGACAGGGACAGAGTCAGAGACAGAGACAAAGACAGAGACAGAGACAGGGACCGGGACAGAGCCCGATACAGAGGCAGAGACAGAGACATAGACACAGACAGAGACAGAGGCGCATGAGACAAAGACCGAGACTGAGGGGCAGGAGACATGGACGGAGACAGATACAGAGATGGAGAGAGAGACAGAGACAGAGACAGAGACAGAGACAGAGACGGAGACGGAGACGGAGACAGAGACGGGGACAGAGACAGAGGCAGAGACAGAGACAGAGACAGGCACAGAGACAGAGACAGAGACAGAGACGGAGACAGAGACAGAGACAGAGACAGAGACAGAGACAGAGACAGGGACTGAGACAGAGACAGAGATAGAGGCAGAGACAGAGACAGAGACAGAGACAGAGACAGAGACAGAGACAGAGACAGAGGCAGAGACAGAGACAGAGACAGAGACAGATACAGAGACAGATACAGAGACTGAGGCTGAGACAGAGACAGAGATGGAGCCAGAGACAGAGACAGAGACAAAGACGGAGACGGAGACAGAGACAGCGACAGAGACAGAGGCAGAGACAGAGACAGAGACAGAGACAGCGACAGAGACAGAGACAGAGATGGAGACAGAGACAGAGATGGAGCCAGAGACAGAGACAGAGACAGAGACAGAGACAGAGACAGAGACAGAGACAGAGTCAGAGACAGAGACAGAGACAGAGACAGAGACAGGGACAGAGACATAGACACAGACAGAGACAGAGGCGCATGAGACAAAGACCGAGACAGAGGGGCAGGAGACATGGACGGAGACAAAGACGGTGACAAAGACGTAGACAAAGACGTAGACAAAGACGGAGACAATGACGCAGACGAAGAGGAAGACGACGACGGAGACAAAGACGGCGACAAAGACGGAGACAAAGACAGAGACAAAGATGGAGACAAAGACAGAGACAAAGACGGAGACAGAAACAGAGGCAGAGACAGGGACGGAGACGGAGACGGAGACAGAGACGGGGACAGAGATGGAGACAGAGACAGAGACAGAGACAGAGACAGAGACGGAGACAGAGACGGAGACGGAGCAGAGACATGGACAGAGAGATGGACAGAGACAGAGATGGAGACAGAGACAGAGGCAGAGACAGAGACAGAGACAGAGACAGAGACAGAGACAGAGACAGAGACGGAGACAGAGACAGGGACAGGGACAGAGTCAGAGACAGAGACAAAGACAGAGACAGAGACAGGGACCGGGACAGAGCCCGATACAGAGGCAGAGACAGAGACATAGACACAGACAGAGACAGAGGCGCATGAGACAAAGACCGAGACTGAGGGGCAGGAGACATGGACGGAGACAGATACAGAGATGGAGAGAGAGACAGAGACAGAGACAGAGACAGAGACAGAGACGGAGACGGAGACGGAGACAGAGACGGGGACAGAGACAGAGGCAGAGACAGAGACAGAGACAGGCACAGAGACAGAGACAGAGACAGAGACGGAGACAGAGACAGAGACAGAGACAGAGACAGAGACAGAGACAGAGACAGAGACAGAGACAGAGACAGAGACAGAGACAGAGACAGAGACAGAGACAGAGACAGAGACAGAGACAGAGACAGAGACAGAGATGGAGACAGAGACAGAGGCAGAAACAGAGACAGAGACAGAGACAGAGACAGAGACAGAGACAGAGACGGAGACGGAGACAGAGACGGGGACAGAGACAGAGACAGAGACAGAGACAGAGACAGAGACAGATACAGAGACTGAGGCTGAGACAGAGACAGAGATGGAGCCAGAGACAGAGACAGAGACAAAGACGGAGACGGAGACAGAGACAGGGACAGAGACAGAGGCAGAGACAGAGACAGAGACAGAGACAGCGACAGAGACAGAGACAGAGATGGAGACAGAGACAGAGACAGAGACAGAGACAGAGACAGAGATGGAGACAGAGACAGAGACAGAGACAGAGACAGAGACAGAGACAGAGACAGGGACAGGGACAGAGACAGAGACAGAGACTGAGACAGAGACAGAGATGGAGCCAGAGACAGAGACAGAGACGGAGACGGAGCAGAGACATGGACAGAGACATGGACAGAGACAGAGGCAGAGACAGAGACAGAGACAGAGACAGAGACAGGGACAGAGACATAGACACAGACAGAGACAGAGGCGCATGAGACAAAGACCGAGACAGAGGGACAGGAGACATGGACGGAGACAAAGACGGTGACAAAGACGTAGACAAAGACGTAGACAAAGACGGAGACAATGACGCAGACGAAGAGGAAGACGACGACGGAGACAAAGACGGCGACAAAGACGGAGACAAAGACAGAGACAAAGATGGAGACAAAGACAGAGGCAAAGACGGAGACAGAGACAGAGACAGAGACAGAGACAGAGACAGAGACAGAGACAGAGACGGAGACAGAGACAGGGACAGGGACAGAGTCAGAGACAGAGACAAAGACAGAGACAGAGACTGAGACAGAGACAGAGATGGAGCCAGAGACAGAGACAGAGACAGAGACAGAGACAGAGACAGAGACAGAGACAGAGGCAGAGACAGAGACAGAGACAGAGACAGAGACAGAGACAGAGACAGAGACAGAGACAGAGACAGAGACAGAGACAGAGACAGAGACAGAGACAGAGACAGAGACAGAGACAGAGACAGAGATGGAGACAGAGACGTAGACAAAGACGGAGGCAAAGACGGAGACAAAGACGGAGACAAATATGGAGACGCAGACGGAGACAAATACAGAGACAAAGGCGGTGACAAATATGGAGACAAAGACAAGCACAAAGATGGAGACAAAGGCAGAGACAAGGACGGAGACAGAGACAGAGACAGAGACAGAGACAGAGACTGAGACAGAGACAGGGACAGAGACAGAGGCAGAGACAGAGACAGAGACAGAGACGTAGACAAAGACGGAGGCCAAGACGGAGACAAAGACGGAGACAAATATGGAGACACAGACCGAGACAAATACAGAGACAAAGGCGGTGACAAATATGGAGACAAAGACAAGCACAAAGACGGAGACAAAGACAGAGACAAAGACGGAGACTAAGACGAAGACAAAGACGGAGGCAAAGACGCAGACAAAGACGGAGACAAAGATGGTTACACAGACGGATACAAATACGGAGACAAAGACAGGCACAAAGACGGAGACAAAGACGAAGGCAAAGACGGAGACAGAGTGTAATATAGAGACAGAGACAGAGACACAGGTGCATGAGACAAAGACCGAGACAAAAGGGCAGGAGACATGGACGGAGACAAAGATGATGACAAAGACGTAGCCAAAGACGTAGACAAAGACGGAGACAAAGACGGAGACAAAGATGGAGACAAAGGCAGAGACAAAGACGGAGACAGAGACAGAGACAGAGACAGAGACAGAGACAGAGACTGAGACAGAGACAGAGACAGAGACAGAGACAGAGACAGGGACAGGGACAGAGACAGAGACAGAGACTGAGACAGAGACAGAGATGGAGCCAGAGACAGAGACAGAGACAGAGACAGAGACAGAGACAGAGACAGAGACAGAGTCAGAGACAGAGACAGAGACAGAGACAGAGACAGAGACAGAGACAGGGACAGGGACAGAGACAGAGACAGAGACTGAGACAGAGACAGAGATGGAGCCAGAGACAGAGACAGAGACGGAGACGGAGCAGAGACATGGACAGAGACATGGACAGAGACAGAGGCAGAGACAGAGACAGAGACAGAGACAGAGACAGGGACAGAGACATAGACACAGACAGAGACAGAGGCGCATGAGACAAAGACCGAGACAGAGGGACAGGAGACATGGACGGAGACAAAGACGGTGACAAAGACGTAGACAAAGACGTAGACAAAGACGGAGACAATGACGCAGACGAAGAGGAAGACGACGACGGAGACAAAGACGGCGACAAAGACGGAGACAAAGACAGAGACAAAGATGGAGACAAAGACAGAGGCAAAGACGGAGACAGAGACAGAGACAGAGACAGAGACAGAGACAGAGACAGAGACAGAGACGGAGACAGAGACAGGGACAGGGACAGAGTCAGAGACAGAGACAAAGACAGAGACAGAGACTGAGACAGAGACAGAGATGGAGCCAGAGACAGAGACAGAGACAGAGACAGAGACAGAGACAGAGACAGAGACAGAGGCAGAGACAGAGACAGAGACAGAGACAGAGACAGAGACAGAGACAGAGACAGAGACAGAGACAGAGACAGAGACAGAGACAGAGACAGAGACAGAGACAGAGACAGAGACAGAGACAGAGATGGAGACAGAGACGTAGACAAAGACGGAGGCAAAGACGGAGACAAAGACGGAGACAAATATGGAGACGCAGACGGAGACAAATACAGAGACAAAGGCGGTGACAAATATGGAGACAAAGACAAGCACAAAGATGGAGACAAAGGCAGAGACAAGGACGGAGACAGAGACAGAGACAGAGACAGAGACAGAGACTGAGACAGAGACAGAGACAGAGACAGAGACAGAGACAGAGACGGAGCAGAGACATGGACAGAGACATGGACAGAGACAGAGGCAGAGACAGAGACAGAGACAGAGACATAGACAGAGACAGAGACAGGGCAGAGACAGAGACAGAGACAGAGACAGAGATGGAGACAGAGACAGAGACAGAGATAGAGACTGAGACAGAGACAGAGACTGAGACTGAGACAGAGACAGAGATGGAGCCAGAGACAGAGACAGAGACAAAGACGGAGACGGAGACAGAGACAGGGACAGAGACAGAGACAGAGACAAAGACGGAGACAGCCACAGAGACAGAGAGAGAGATGGAGACAGACAGAGACAGAGACAGAGACAGAGACAGAGACAGAGACAGAGACAGAGACAGAGACAGAGACAGAGATGGAGACAGAGACAGAGACAGAGACAGAGACAGAGACGGAGACGGAGACAGAGACGGGGACAGAGACAGAGACAGGGACAGAGACAGAGACAGAGACAGGGACCGCGACAGAGCCCGATAAGAAGGCAGAGACAGAGACATAGACACAGACAGAGACAGAGGCGCATGAGACAAAGACCGAGACTGAGGGGCAGGAGACATGGACGGAGACAGATACAGAGATGGAGAGAGAGACAGAGACAGAGACAGAGACAGAGACAGAGACGGAGACGGAGACGGAGACAGAGACGGGGACAGAGACAGAGGCAGAGACAGAGACAGAGACAGGCACAGAGACAGAGACAGAGACAGAGACGGAGACAGAGACAGAGACAGAGACAGAGACAGAGACAGAGACAGAGACAGATACAGAGACTGAGGCTGAGACAGAGACAGAGATGGAGCCAGAGACAGAGACAGAGACAAAGACGGAGACGGAGACAGAGACAGGGACAGAGACAGAGGCAGAGACAGAGACAGAGACAGAGACAGCGACAGAGACAGAGACAGAGATGGAGACAGAGACAGAGACAGAGACAGAGACAGAGACAGAGACAGAGACAGAGATGGTGACAGAGACAGAGACAGAGACAGAGACAGAGACAGATACGGAGACGGAGACAGAGACGAGGACAGAGACAGAGACAGAGACATAGACAGAGACAGAGACAGAGACAGAGACAGAGACAGAGACAGAGACGGAGACAAAAACAGAGACAAGTAGGAAGACAAAGACGGAGAAAAAGACGGAGACAAAGACCGAGACCAAGACGGAGGCAAAGACGGAGACAAAGATGGAGACACAGACAGAGACAAATACGGAGAAAAAAGGCAGAGACAAAGGCGGAGACAGAGACAGAGGCAGAGTCCGATACGGAGACAGAGACAGAGACACCGACACAGACAGAGACAGAGACAGAGACAGAGGCACAGGCACAGACAGAGACAGAGACAGAGACAGAGGTGCATGAGACAAAGCCCGAGACATAGGGGCAGGAGACATAAGCGGAGACAAAGTCGGAGACAAAGAGGAAGACAACGACGGAGACAAAGACGGATACAACGATGGTTACACAGACGGATACAAATACGGAGACAAAGACAGGCACAAAGACGGAGACAAAGACGAAGACAAAGACGGAGACAGAGTGTAATATAGAGACAGAGACAGAGACACAGACAGAGACAGAGACAGAGACAGAGTCAGAGACACAGGTGCATGAGACAAAGACCGAGACAAAGGGGCAGGAGACATGGACGGAGACAAAGACCGTGACAAAGACGTAGACAAAGACGTAGACAAATACGGAGACAATGACGCAGACGAAGAGGAAGACGACGACGGAGACAAAGACGGCGACAAAGACGGAGACAAAGACAGAGACAAAGATGGAGACAAAGACAGAGACAAAGACGGAGACAGAGACAGAGACTGAGACGGAGACAGAGATGGAGCCGGAGACAGAGACGGAGACGGAGCAGAGACATGGACAGAGACAGAGGCAGAGACAGAGACAGAGACACAGACAGAGGCAGAGACAGAGACAGAGACAGAGACAGAGACAGAGACAGAGACAGAGACAGAGACAGAGACAGAGACAGAGACAGAGACAGAGACGGAGACGGAGACAGAGACGGGGACAGAGATGGAGACAGAGACAGAGACAGAGACAGAGACAGAGACAGAGACGGAGACAGAGATGGAGCCAGGGACAGAGACAGAGACAGAGACGGAGACGGAGCAGAGACATGGACAGAGACATGGACAGTGACAGAGGCAGAGACAGAGACAGAGACAGAGACAGAGACAGAGACAGAGACAGAGACAGAGACAGAGACAGAGACAGAGACAGAGACAGAGACAGAGACAGGGACCGGGACAGAGCCCGATACAGAGGCAGAGACAGAGACATAGACACAGACAGAGACAGAGGCGCATGAGACAAAGACCGAGACTGAGGGGCAGGAGACATGGACGGAGACAAAGACGGTGACAAAGACGTAGACAAAGACGTAGACAGACGTAGACAGAGACAAATATGGAGACACAGACGGAGACAAATACAGAGACAAAGACGGTGACAAATATGGAGACAAAGACAGGCACAAAGACGGAGACAAAGACAGAGACAAAGACGGAGACAAAGACGAAGACAAAGACGGAGGCAAAGACGGAGACAAAGACAGGCACAAAGACGGAGACAGAGACGAAGACAAAGACGGAGACAGAGTGTAATATAGAGACAGAGACAGAGACACAGACAGAGACAGAGACAGAGACAGAGACAGAGACAGAGACACAGGTGCATGAGACAAAGACCGAGACAAAGGGGCAGGAGACATGGACGGAGACAAAGACCGTGACAAAGACGTAGACAAAGACGTAGACAAATACGGAGACAATGACGCAGACGAAGAGGAAGACGACGACGGAGACAAAGACGGCGACAAAGACGGAGACAAAGACAGAGACAAAGATGGAGACAAAGACAGAGACAAAGACGGAGACAGAGACAGAGACAGAGACAGAGACAGAGACAGAGACAGAGACAGAGACAGAGACGGAGACAGAGACAGGGACAGGGACAGAGTCAGAGACAGAGACAAAGACAGAGACAGAGACTGAGACGGAGACAGAGATGGAGCCAGAGACAGAGACGGAGACGGAGCAGAGACATGGACAGAGACAGAGGCAGAGACAGAGACAGAGACACAGACAGAGACAGAGACAGAGACAGGGACAGAGACAGAGACAGAGACAGAGACAGAGACAGAGACAGAGACAGAGACAGAGACAGAGACAGAGACGGAGACGGAGACAGAGACGGGGACAGAGATGGAGACAGAGACAGAGACAGAGACAGAGACGGAGACAGAGACAGGGACAGAGACAGAGGCAGAGACAGAGACAGAGACAGAGACAGCGACAGAGACAGAGACAGAGATGGAGACAGAGACAGAGACAGAGACAGAGACAGAGATGGAGGCAGAGACAGAGACAGAGACAGAGACAGAGACGGAGACGGAGACAGAGACGAGGACAGAGACAGAGACAGAGACATAGACAGAGACAGAGACAGAGACAGAGACAGAGGCAGAGACAGAGACAGAAACAGAGATGGAGACAGAGACAGAGACAGAGACAGAGACTGAGACAGAGACAGAGACAGAGACAGAGACAGAGACAGAGACAGAGACAGAGACAGGGACAGAGACAGGGACAGGGACAGAGCCCGATACAGAGGCAGAGACAGAGACATAGACACAGACAGAGACAGAGACAGAGACAGAGACAGAGACAGAGACAGAGACGTAGACAAAGACGGAGGCAAAGACGGAGACAAAGACGGAGACAAATATGGAGACACAGACGGAGACAAATACAGAGACAAAGGCGGTGACAAATATGGAGACAAAGACAGGCACAAAAACGGAGACAAAGACAGAGACAAAGACGGAGACTAAGACGAAGACAAAGACGGAGGCAAAGACGGAGACAGAGACAGAGATGGAGACAGAGACAGAGACAGAGACAGAGACAGAGACAGAGACAGAGACAGAGACAGAGACAGAGACAGAGACAGAGACAGAGACAGAGACAGAGACAGAGACAGAGACAGAGACAGAGACAGAGACTGAGACTGAGACAGAGACAGAGATAGAGCCAGAGACAGAGACAGAGACAAGGACGGAGACGGAGACGGAGACAGAGACAGGGACAGAGACAGAGGTAGAGACAGAGACAGAGACAGCGGCAGAGACAGCGACAGAGATGGAGACAGAGACAGAGACAGAGACAGAGACAGAGAAAGAGACGGGGACAGAGACAGAGACAGAGACGGAGACGGAGCAGAGACATGGACAGAGACATGGACAGTGACAGAGGCAGAGACGGAGACAGAGACGGGGACAGAGATGGAGACAGAGACAGAGACAGAGACAGAGACAGAGACAGAGACGGAGACGGAGACAGAGACGGGGACAGAGACAGAGACAGGGACACAGACAGAGACAGAGACAGATACTGAGACAGAGACAGAGATGGAGCCAGGGACAGAGACAGAGACAGAGACGGAGACGGAGCAGAGACATGGACAGAGACATGGACAGTGACAGAGGCAGAGACGGAGACAGAGACGGGGACAGAGATGGAGACAGAGACAGAGACAGAGACAGAGACAGAGACAGAGACAGAGACGGAGACGGAGACAGAGACGGGGACAGAGACAGAGACAGGGACACAGACAGAGACAGAGACAGAGACTGAGACAGAGACAGAGATGGAGCCAGCGACAGAGACAGAGACAGAGACGGAGACGGAGCAGAGACATGGACAGAGACATGGACAGAGACAGAGGCAGAGACAGAGACAGAGACAGAGACAGAGACATAGACAGAGACAGAGACAGAGACAGAGACAGAGACAGAGACAGAGACAAAGACAGAGACAGAGACAGAGATGGAGACAGAGACAGAGACAGAGACGGGGACAGAGACAGAGACAGGGACAGAGACAGAGACAGAGTCAGAGATGGAGACAGAGACAGAGACAGAGACAGAGACGGAGACGGAGACAGAGACGGGGACAGAGACAGAGGCAGAGACAGAGACAGAGACAGGCACAGAGACAGAGACAGAGACAGAGACGGAGACGGAGACAGAGACAGGGACAGAGACAGAGGCAGAGACAGATACAGAGACAGTGACAGAGACAGAGACAGAGATGGAGACAGGGACAGAGACAGAGACAGAGATGGAGACGGAGACAGAGACGGGGACAGAGACAGAGACAGAGACAGACACAGAGACAGAGACAGAGACAGAGACAGAGACAGAGACAGAGACAGAGACAGAGACAGAGACAGAGACAGAGACAGAGACAGAGACAGAGACAGAGACAGCGACAGAGACAGAGACAGAGACAGAGACAGAGACAGAGACAGGGACTGAGACAGAGACAGAGATAGGGACAGAGACAGAGACAGAGACAGAGACAGAGACAGAGACAGAGACAGAGACAGAGACAGAGACAGAGACAGAGACAGAGACAGAGACAGATACAGAGACTGAAGCTGAGACAGAGACAGAGATGGAGCCAGGGACAGAGACAGAGACAAAGACGGAGACGGAGACAGAGACAGGGACAGAGACAGAGGCAGAGACAGAGACAGAGACAGAGACAGCGACAGAGACAGAGACAGAGATGGAGACAGAGACAGAGACAGAGACAGAGACAGAGATGGAGGCAGAGACAGAGACAGAGACAGAGACAGAGACGGAGACGGAGACAGAGACGAGGACAGAGACAGAGACAGAGACATAGACAGAGACAGAGACAGAGACAGAGACAGAGGCAGAGACAGAGACAGAGACAGAGATGGAGACAGAGACAGAGACAGAGACAGAGACTGAGACAGAGACAGAGACAGAGACAGAGACAGAGACAGAGACAGAGACAGAGACAGGGACAGAGACAGGGACAGGGACAGAGCCCGATACAGAGGCAGAGACAGAGACATAGACACAGACAGAGACAGAGACAGAGACAGAGACAGAGACAGAGACAGAGACAGAGACGTAGACAAAGACGGAGGCAAAGACGGAGACAAAGACGGAGACAAATATGGAGACACAGACGGAGACAAATACAGAGACAAAGGCGGGGACAAATATGGAGACAAAGACAGGCACAAAGACGGAGACAAAGACAGAGACAAAGACGGAGACTAAGACGAAGACAAAGACGGAGGCAAAGACGGAGACAGAGACAGAGATGGAGACAGAGACAGAGACAGAGACAGAGACAGAGACAGAGACAGAGACAGAGACAGAGACAGAGACAGAGACAGAGACAGAGACAGAGACAGAGACAGAGACAGAGACAGAGACAGAGACAGAGACAGAGACAGAGACAGAGACAGAGACAGAGACAGAGACAGAGACAGAGACAGAGACAGAGACAGAGATGGAGACAGAGACAGAGCCAGAGACAGAGACAGAGACAGAGACGGAGACGGAGACAGAGACGGGGACAGAGACAGAGACAGGGACAGAGACCGGGACAGAGACAGAGACAGGGACAAGAGCCCGATATAGAGGCAGAGACAGAGACATAGACACAGACAGAGACAGAGGCGCATGAGACAAAGACCGAGCCTGAGGGGCAGGAGACATGAACGGAGACAGATACAGAGATGGAGACAGAGACAGAGACAGAGACAGAGACAGAGACAGCGGCAGAGACAGAGACAGAGATGGAGACAGAGGCAGAGACAGAGACAGAGACAGAGACAGAGTTGGAGACAGAGACAGAGACAGAGACAGAGACGGAGACGGAGACAGAGACGGGGACAGAGACAGAGACAGGGACAGAGACAGAGACAGAGACAGGGACAGGGACATAGCCCGATAGAGAGGCAGAGACAGAGACATAGGCACAGACAGAGACAGAGACAGAGGTACATGAGACAAAGACGGTGACAAAGACGGGGACAAAGGCGGAGACGAAGAGGAAGACGAGGACGGAGACAAAGACGGAGACAAAGATGGAGGCAAAGACAGAGACAGAGGCAGAGGCGGAGACAGAGACGGGAACAGAGACAGAGACAGAGAAAAGGACAGAGACATGGACAGAGACATGGACAGAGACAGAGGCAGAGACAGAGACAGAGACAGAGACAGAGATGGAGACAGAGACAGAGACAGAGACAGAGACAGAGACTGAGACAGAGACAGAGACTGAGACTGAGACAGAGACAGAGATGGAGCCAGAGACAGAGACAGAGACAGAGACAAAGACGGAGACGGAGACAGAGACAGGGACAGAGACAGAGACAGAGACAGAGACAGAGACAGCCACAGAGACAGAGACAGAGATGGAGACAGAGACAGAGACAGAGACAGAGACAGAGACAGAGACAGAGACAGAGACAGAGACAGAGACAGAGACAGAGACAGAGACAGAGACAGAGACAGAGACAGAGACAGAGACAGAGACAGAGACAGAGACTGAGACAGAGACAGAGACAGAGACAGAGACAGAGACAGAGACAGAGACAGAGACAGAGACAGAGACAGAGACAGAGACAGAGACAGAGACAGAGACAGAGACAGAGACAGAGATGGAGACAGAGACAGAGACAGAGACAGAGACAGGGACGGAGACGGAGACAGAGACGGGGACAGAGACAGAGACAGGGACAGGGACAGAGCCCGATACAGAGGCAGAGAGAGAGACATAGACACAGACAGAGACAGAGGCGCATGGGACAAAGACCGAGCCTGAGGGGCAGGAGACATGGACGGAGACAGATACAGAGATGGAGACAGAGACAGAGACAGAGACAGAGACAGAGACAGCGGCAGAGACAGAGACAGAGATGGAGACAGACGCAGAGACAGAGACAGAGACAGAGACAGAGTTGGAGACAGAGACAGAGACAGAGACAGAGACAGAGACAGAGACGGAGACGGAGACAGAGACGGGGACAGAGACAGAGACAGGGACAGAGACAGAGACAGAGACAGGGACAGGGACATAGCCCGATACAGAGGCAGAGACAGAGACATAGGCACAGACAGAGACAGAGACAGAGGCACATGAGACAAATACGGAGACAAAGACGGAGACAAAGATGGAGGCAAAGACAGAGACAGAGGCAGAGGCGGAGACAGAGACGGGAACAGAGACAGAGACAGTGAAAAGGACAGAGACAGAGACAAAGACGGAGACGGAGACGGCGACAGAGACAGGGACAGAGACAGAGGTAGAGACAGAGACAGAGACAGCGGCAGAGACAGAGACAGAGATGGGGACAGAGACAGAGACGGAGACAGAGACAGAGACAGAGATGGAGACAGAGACAGAGACAGAGACAGAGACAGAGACAGAGACGGAGACGGAGACAGAGACGGGGACAGAGACAGAGACAGGGAGAGAGACAGAGACAGAGACAGGGATAGGGACAGAGCCCGATACAGAGGCAGAGACAGAGACATAGACACAGACAGAGACAGAGGCGCATGAGACAAAGACGGTGACAAAGACGGAGACAAAGGCGGAGACGAAGAGGAATACGAGGACGGAGACAAAGACGGAGACAAAGATGGAGGCAAGGAGAGACAGAGGCAGAGGCGGAGACAGAGACGGGAACAGAGACAGAGACAGAGATAAGGACAGAGACAGAGGCAGAGACAGAGACAGAGACAGAACAGAGACAGAGATAGGGACAGAGACAGAGACAGAGACAGAGACAGAGACAGAGACAGAGATGGAGACAGAGACAGAGACAGAGACAGAGACTGAGACAGAGACAGAGACTGAGACTGAGACAGAGACAGAGATGGAGCCAGAGACAGAGACAGAGACAAAGACAAAGACAGAGACAGGGACAGAGACAGAGACAGAGACAGGGACCGGGACAGAGCCCGATGCAGAGGCAGAGACAGAGACATAGACACAGACAGAGACAGAGGCGCATGAGACAAAGACCGAGACTGAGGGGCAGGAGACATGGACGGAGACAGATACAGAGATGGAGACAGAGACAGAGACAGAGACAGAGACAGAGACAGAGACAGAGACGGAGACGGAGACAGAGACGGGGACAGAGAAAGAGGCAGAGACAGAGACAGAGAAAGGCACAGAGACAGAGACAGAGACAGAGACGGAGACGGAGACAGAGACAGGGACAGAGACAGAGGCAGAGACAGATACAGAGACAGAGACAGAGACAGGGACAGAGACAGAGACAGGGACAGAGCCCGATACAGAGGCAGAGACAGAGACATAGACACAGACAGAGACAGAGGCGCATGAGACAAAGACCGAGACAGAGGGGCAGGAGACATGGACGGAGACAAAGACGGTGACAAAGACGTAGACAAAGACGTCGACAGACGTAGACAGAGACAAATATGGAGACACAGACGGAGACAAATACAGAGACAAAGACGGTGACAAATATGGAGACAAAGACAGGCACAAAGACGGAGACAAAGACAGAGACAAAGACGGAGACAAAGACGAAGACAAAGACGGAGGCAAAGACGGAGACAAAGACGGAGACAAAGATAGTTACACAGACGGATACAAATACGGAGACAAAGACAGGCACAAAGACGGAGACAGAGACGAAGACAAAGACGGAGACAGAGTGTAATATAGAGACAGAGACAGAGAGACAGACAGAGACAGAGACAGAGACAGAGACAGAGACACAGGTGCATGAGACAAAGACCGAGACAAAGGGGCAGGAGACATGGACGGAGACAAAGACCGTGACAAAGACGTAGACAAAGACGTAGACAAATACGGAGACAATGACGCAGACGAAGAGGAAGACGACGACGGAGACAAAGACGGCGACAAAGACGGAGACAAAGACAGAGACAAAGATGGAGACAAAGACAGAGACAAAGACGGAGACAGAGACAGAGACAGAGACAGAGACAGAGACAGAGACAGAGACAGAGACGGAGACAGAGACGGGGGCAGAGACAGAGACAGGGACAGAGACAGAGACAGAGACAGATACTGAGACAGAGACAGAGATGGAGCCAGGGACAGAGACAGAGACAGAGACGGAGACGGAGCAGAGACATGGACAGAGACATGGACAGTGACAAAGGCAGAGACAGAGACAGAGACAGAGACAGAGACAGAGACAGAGACAGAGACAGAGACAGAGACAGAGACAGAGACAGAGACAGAGACAGAGACAGAGACAGAGACAGAGACAGAGACAGAGGCAGAGACAGAGACAGAGACAGAGACTGAGACTGAGACGGAGACAGAGATAGAGCCAGAGACAGAGACAGAGACAAGGACGGAGACGGAGACGGAGACAGAGACAGGGACAGAGACAGAGGTAGAGACAGAGACAGAGACAGCGGCAGAGACAGCGACAGAGATGGAGACAGAGACAGAGACAGAGACAGAGACAGAGAAAGAGACGGGGACAGAGACAGAGACAGGGACAGAGACAGAGACAGAGACAGGGATAGGGACAGAGCCCGATACAGAGGCAGAGACAGAGACATAGACACAGACAGAGACAGAGGCGCATGAGACAAAGACGGTGACAAAGACGGAGACAAAGGCGGAGACGAAGAGGAAGACGAGGACGGAGACAAAGACGGAGACAAAGACGGCGACAAAGAGGAAGACGAGGACGGAGACAAAGACAGAGACACGGACGGTGACAAAGACGTGGACAAAGACGTATACAAAGACGGAGACAAAGACGGAGACAAACACGGTGACAAAGACGGAGACAAAGGCGGAGACGAAGAGGAAGACGACGACGGAGACAAAGACGGAGACAAAGGCGGAGACAGAGACGGAGACGAAGAGGAAGACGACGACGAAGACAAAGACGGAGACAAAGACGGAGACAGAGTCAGAGGCAGAGGCGGAGACAGAGACGGGAACAGAGACAGAGACAGAGACAGAGACGGAGACGGAGACAGAGACAGGGACAGAGACAGAGGCAGAGACAGAGATGGAGACAGAGACAGAGACAGAGACAGAGACGGAGACGGAGACGGAGACAGAGACGGGGGCAGAGACAGACACAGAGACAGAGACAGAGACAGAGACAGAGACAGAGACGGAGACGGAGACAGAGACGGGGACAGAGATGGAGACAGAGACAGAGACAGAGACAGAGACAGAGACGGAGACGGAGACAGAGACGGGGACAGAGACAGAGACAGCGACAGAGACAACGACAGAGACAGAGACTGAGACAGAGACAGAGATGGAGCCAGCGACAGAGACAGAGACAGAGACGGAGACGGAGACAGAGACAGATACTGAGACAGAGACAGAGATGGAGCCAGGGACAGAGACAGAGACAGAGACGGAGACGGAGCAGAGACATGGACAGAGACATGGACAGTGACAAAGGCAGAGACAGAGACAGAGACAGAGACAGAGACAGAGACAGAGACAGAGACAGAGACAGAGACAGAGACAGAGACAGAGACAGAGACAGAGACAGAGACAGAGACAGAGACAGAGACAGAGACAGAGACAGAGACAGAGACAGAGACAGAGACAGAGACAGAGACAGAGACAGAGACGGAGACAGAGACGGGGGCAGAGACAGAGACAGGGACAGAGACAGAGACAGAGACAGATACTGAGACAGAGACAGAGATGGAGCCAGGGACAGAGACAGAGACAGAGACGGAGACGGAGCAGAGACATGGACAGAGACATGGACAGTGACAAAGGCAGAGACAGAGACAGAGACAGAGACAGAGACAGAGACAGAGACAGAGACAGAGACAGAGACAGAGACAGAGACAGAGACAGAGACAGAGACAGAGACAGAGACAGAGACAGAGACAGAGACAGAGACAGAGACAGAGACGGAGACGGAGACAGAGACGGGGACAGAGATGCAGACAGAGACAGGGACAGAGACAGAGGTAGAGACAGAGACAGAGACAGCGGCAGAGACAGCGACAGAGATGGAGACAGAGACAGAGACAGAGACAGAGACAGAGAAAGAGACGGGGACAGAGACAGAGACAGGGACAGAGACAGAGACAGAGACAGGGATAGGGACAGAGCCCGATACAGAGGCAGAGACAGAGACATAGACACAGACAGAGACAGAGGCGCATGAGACAAAGACGGTGACAAAGACGGAGACAAAGGCGGAGACGAAGAGGAAGACGAGGACGGAGACAAAGACGGAGACAAAGAGGAAGACGAGGACGGAGACAAAGACAGAGACACGGACGGTGACAAAGACGTGGACAAAGACGTATACAAAGACGGAGACAAAGACGGAGACAAACACGGTGACAAAGACGGAGACAAAGGCGGAGACGAAGAGGAAGACGACGACGGAGACAAAGACGGAGACAAAGGCGGAGACAGAGACGGAGACGAAGAGGAAGACGACGACGAAGACAAAGACGGAGACAAAGACGGAGACAGAGTCAGAGGCAGAGGCGGAGACAGAGACGGGAACAGAGACAGAGACAGAGATAGGGACAGAGACAGAGACGGAGACAGAGACAGAGACAGAGGCAGAGACAGAGACAGAGACAGAGGCAGAGACAGAGATGGAGCCAGAGACAGAGACAGAGGCAGAGACAGAGACAGAGACAGAAACAGAGGCAGAGACAGAGACAGAGACAGAGACAGAGACAGAGACAGAGACAGAGACAGAGACAGAGACAGAGACAGAGACAGAGACAGAGACAGAGACAGAGACAGAGACAGAGACAGAGACAGAGACAGAGACAGAGACAGAGACAGAGACAGAGACAGAGACAGAGACAGAGACAGAGACAGAGACAGAGACAGAGACGGAGACGGAGACAGAGACGGGGACAGAGATGCAGACAGAGACAGAGACAGAGACAGAGACAGAGACGGAGACGGAGACAGAGACGGGGACAGAGACAGAGACAGGGACAGAGACAGAGACAGAGACAGAGACTGAGACAGAGACAGAGATGGAGCCAGCGACAGAGACAGAGACAGAGACGGAGACGGAGCAGAGACATGGACAGAGACATGGACAGAGACAGAGGCAGAGACAGAGACAGAGACAAAGACAGAGACAGAGACAGAGACAGAGACAGAGACAGAGACAGAGACAGAGACAGAGACAGAGACAGAGACAGAGACAGAGACAGAGACAAAGACAGAGACAGAGACAGAGATGGAGACAGAGACAGAGACGGGGACAGAGACAGAGACAGGGACAGAGACAGAGACAGAGTCAGAGATGGAGACAGAGACAGAGACAGAGACAGAGACGGAGATGGAGACAGAGACGGGGACAGAGACAGAGGCAGAGACAGAGACAGAGACAGGCACAGAGACAGAGACAGAGACAGAGACGGAGACGGAGACAGAGACAGGGACAGAGACAGAGGCAGAGACAGAGATGGAGACAGAGACAGAGACAGAGACAGAGACGGAGACGGAGACGGAGACAGAGACGGGGGCAGAGACAGAGACAGAGACAGAGACAGAGACAGAGACAGAGACAGAGACGGAGACGGAGACAGAGACGGGGACAGAGATGGAGACAGAGACAGAGACAGAGACAGAGACAGAGACGGAGACGGAGACAGGGACGGGGACAGAGACAGAGACAGGGACAGAGACAGAGACAGAGACAGAGACTGAGACAGAGACAGAGATGGAGCCAGCGACAGAGACAGAGACAGAGACGGAGACGGAGCAGAGACATGGACAGAGACATGGACAGAGACAGAGGCAGAGACAGAGACAGAGACAGAGACAGAGACAGAGACAGAGACAGAGACAGAGACAGAGACAGAGACAGAGACAGAGACAAAGACAGAGACAGAGACAGAGATGGAGACAGAGACAGAGACAGAGACGGGGACAGAGACAGAGACAGGGACAGAGACAGAGACAGAGTCAGAGATGGAGACAGAGACAGAGACAGAGACAGAGAGGGAGACGGAGACAGAGACGGGGACAGAGACAGAGGCAGAGACAGAGACAGAGACAGGCACAGAGACAGAGACAGAGACAGAGACGGAGACGGAGACAGAGACAGGGACAGAGACAGAGGCAGAGACAGAGATGGAGACAGAGACAGAGACAGAGACAGAGACAGAGACAGAGACAGAGACAGAGACAGAGACAGAGACAGAGACAGAGACAGCGACAGAGACAGAGACAGAGACAGAGACAGAGACAGAGAAATAGACGGAGACAGAGACAGAGACAGAGATGGAGCCAGAGACAGACACAGAGACAGAGACGGAGACGGAGCAGAGACATGGACAGAGACATGGACAGAGACAGAGGCAGAGACAGAGACAGAGACAGAGACAGAGACAGAGACAGAGACAGGGACAGAGACAGAGACAGAGACAGAGACAGAGATGGAGACAGAGACAGAGACAGAGACAGAGACAGAGACAGAGACAGGGACTGAGACAGAGACAGAGATAGAGACAGAGACAGAGACAGAGACAGAGACAGAGACAGAGACAGAGACAGATACAGAGACTGAGGCTGAGACAGAGACAGAGATGGAGCCAGAGACAGAGACAGAGACAGAGATGGAGACAGAGACAGAGACAGAGACAGAGACAGAGACAGAGACAGAGAAAGAGATGGAGACAGAGACAGAGACAGAGACAGAGACAGAGACAGAGACAGAGACAGAGACAGAGACAGAGACAGAGACAGAGACAGAGACAGAGACAGAGACAGAGACAGAGACAGAGACAGAGACAGAGACAGAGACAAAGACAGAGACAGAGACAGAGATGGAGACAGAGACAGAGACGGGGACAGAGACAGAGACAGGGACAGAGACAGAGACAGAGTCAGAGATGGAGACAGAGACAGAGACAGAGACAGAGACGGAGACGGAGACGGAGACAGAGACGGGGACAGAGACAGAGGCAGAGACAGAGACAGAGTCAGGCACAGAGACAGAGACAGAGACAGAGACGGAGACGGAGACAGAGACAGGGACAGAGACAGAGGCAGAGACAGAGATGGAGACAGAGACAGAGACAGAGACAGAGACGGAGACGGAGACGGAGACAGAGACGGGGGCAGAGACAGAGACAGAGACAGAGACAGAGACAGAGACAGAGACAGAGACGGAGACGGAGACAGAGACGGGGACAGAGATGGAGACAGAGACAGAGACAGAGACAGAGACAGAGACGGAGACGGAGACAGAGACGGGGACAGAGACAGAGACAGCGACAGAGACAGAGACAGAGACAGAGACTGAGACAGAGACAGAGATGGAGCCAGCGACAGAGACAGAGACAGAGACGGAGACGGAGACAGAGACAGATACTGAGACAGAGACAGAGATGGAGCCAGGGACAGAGACGGAGACAGAGACGGAGACGGAGCAGAGACATGGACAGAAACATGGACAGTGACAAAGGCAGAGACAGAGACAGAGACAGAGACAGAGACAGAGACAGAGACAGAGACAGAGACAGAGACAGAGACAGAGACAGAGACAGAGACAGAGACAGAGACAGAGACAGAGACAGAGACAGAGACAGAGACAGAGACAGAGACAGAGACAGAGACTGAGACTGAGGCAGAGACAGAGATAGAGCCAGAGACAGAGACAGAGACAAGGACGGAGACGGAGACGGAGACAGAGACAGGGACAGAGACAGAGGTAGAGACAGAGACAGAGACAGCGGCAGAGACAGCGACAGAGATGGAGACAGAGACAGAGACAGAGACAGAGACAGAGACAGAGAAAGAGACGGGGACAGAGACAGAGACAGGGACAGAGACAGAGACAGAGACAGGGATAGGGACAGAGCCCGATACAGAGGCAGACACAGAGACATAGACACAGACAGAGACAGAGGCGCATGAGACAAAGACGGTGACAAAGACGGAGACAAAGGCGGAGACGAAGAGGAAGACGACGACGGAGACAAAGACGGAGACAAAGGCGGAGACAGAGACGGAGACGAAGAGGAAGACGACGACGAAGACAAAGACGGAGACAAAGACGGAGACAGAGTCAGAGGCAGAGGCGGAGACAGAGACGGGAACAGAGACAGAGACAGAGACAGAGACAGAGACAGAGACAGAGACAGAGACAGAGACAGAGACAGAGACAGAGACAGAGACAGAGACAGAGACTGAGACTGAGGCAGAGACAGAGATAGAGCCAGAGACAGAGACAGAGACAAGGACGGAGACGGAGACGGAGACAGAGACAGGGACAGAGACAGAGGTAGAGACAGAGACAGAGACAGCGGCAGAGACAGCGACAGAGATGGAGACAGAGACAGAGACAGAGACAGAGACAGAGACAGAGACAGAGACAGAGACAGAGACAGAGACAGAGACAGAGACAGAGACAGAGACAGAGACAGAGACAGAGACAGTGACAGAGACGGAGACGGAGACAGAGACGGGGACAGAGATGGAGACAGAGACAGAGACAGAGACAGAGACAGAGACGGAGACGGAGACAGGGACGGGGACAGAGACAGAGACAGGGACAGAGACAGAGACAGAGACAGAGACTGAGACAGAGACAGAGATGGAGCCAGCGACAGAGACAGAGACAGAGACGGAGACGGAGCAGAGACATGGACAGAGACATGGACAGAGACAGAGGCAGAGACAGAGACAGAGACAGAGACAGAGACAGAGACAGAGACAGAGACAGAGACAGAGACAGAGACAGAGACAGAGACAGAGACAGAGACAGAGACAAAGACAGAGACAGAGACAGAGATGGAGACAGAGACAGAGACAGAGACGGGGACAGAGACAGAGACAGGGACAGAGACAGAGACAGAGTCAGAGATGGAGACAGAGACAGAGACAGAGACAGAGAGGGAGACGGAGACAGAGACGGGGACAGAGACAGAGGCAGAGACAGAGACAGAGACAGGCACAGAGACAGAGACAGAGACAGAGACGGAGACGGAGACAGAGACAGGGACAGAGACAGAGGCAGAGACAGAGATGGAGACAGAGACAGAGACAGAGACAGAGACAGAGACAGAGACAGAGACAGAGACAGAGACAGAGACAGAGACAGAGACAGAGACAGCGACAGAGACAGAGACAGAGACAGAGACAGAGACAGAGAAATAGACGGAGACAGAGACAGAGACAGAGACAGAGATGGAGCCAGAGACAGAGACAGAGACAAAGACGGAGACGGAGACAGAGACAGGGACAGAGACAGAGGCAGAGACAGAAACAGAGACATAGACAGCGACAGAGACAGAGACAGAGATGGAGACAGAGACAGAGACAGAGACAGAGACAGAGACAGAGACAGAGACAGAGATGGAGACAGAGACAGAGACAGAGACAGAGACAGAGACAGAGACAGAGACAGAGACAGAGACAGAGACAGAGACAGAGACAGAGACAGAGACAGAGACAGAGACGTAGACAAAGACGGAGGCAAAGACGGAGACAAAGACGGAGACAAATATGGAGACACAGACGGAGACAAATACAGAGACAAAGGCGGTGACAAATATGGAGACAAAGACAGGCACAAAGACGGAGACAAAGACAGAGACAAAGACGGAGACTAAGACGAAGACAAAGACGGAGGCAAAGACGGAGACAAAGACGGAGACAAAGATGGTTACACAGACGGATACAAATACGGAGACAAAGACAGGCACAAAGACGGAGACAAAGACGAAGACAAAGACGGAGACGGAGTGTAATATAGAGA